>JAUNZO010001816.1:0-399546 GCA_031894775.1 Chloris gayana
GCCTTCGTTTGAGAAAAGCATATGCCTCGTTCTGTTTGGAGACCGGGGTGTGCATTATCGGAAGTGCAAAGCCTGAATAAGGGTACGATGGGTAAAATTGCCTCTTCTTGGCAATAAATTGTGTTAGAAACACGGTGTCCAGATCCGAGGGGCAGGCGTTGAGAACGGTCGATCCAGTTAAACCGCTCTTTTACTGCCTGCACCGGTATCGTTGTACTCTGTGGCCACTCTGTACAACTACGACATGAGTTCACCTCACATGCATGGACGCTGTGCGCCTACACCGAACTACCCCTTGGCAGTAACACCTTAAATGCGTACCAGATCCAGTAAATGCGATCCTCAAGGTCATGCCAAAAATTTCTTCAAGAAAAATTTGTGATAAGTTGAGTTAAGTTGAGTCAGGTCAAACTGCATCCGGTACTAATCCCCTGCCTGCCATTATGATTCTGCTATCCTCTTGATCATCTTTTGTTTAGTTAGTACTACTTCAGTGCAACATTCATTTGTCAGTCGTGCATGGAAATAACCCTGCGTGCCAACAAAAAAAATGTGCAGAACCTGTACAGCCTGGGCGCCCGGCGCATCGGCGTGACGTCGCTGCCGCCGATGGGGTGCCTCCCGGCGGCCGTGACCCTGTTCGGCGGCGGCAGCGGCGGCTGCGTGGAGCGCCTCAACAACGACTCCCTGACCTTCAACCGGAAGCTCGGCGCGGCCGCGGACTCCGTGAAGCAGCGCCACCCGGACCTCAAGCTCGTCGTCTTCGACATCTACCAGCCGCTGCTCGACCTCGTCACCAACCCCACCAACGCCGGTACGTGCAAACTACTCGGCCTTTGCTACCAACAAACTAGTACGAGATTTCCATTTCCAGTTTCCGTGCTTCCTGTCTGACCAACTAATCTGTGCTTCAGGGTTCTTCGAGTCGCGCCGGGCGTGCTGCGGGACGGGCACCATCGAGACGTCGGTGCTGTGCCACCAGGGCGCGCCGGGGACGTGCGCCAACGCCACGGGCTACGTCTTCTGGGACGGGTTCCACCCCACGGACGCGGCAAACAAGGTGCTCGCCGACTCGCTGCTCCTCCAGGGCCTGCAGCTCATCTGATGAGGAGTGGCTGGCTGGAGAGGCCGCTCAAAGTTCTAGTACTCTAGTTGCTACCGAGACGACCCGATCAACTTACTGTAGCTTCCGTCGAATTCTCTGCCGCTAGTGTCTTTGTTTGTTTCTTGTTCTCATAATCCTTTGCTACCTACTTGAGGTTGTTTCTTCTGCTTGGAGGTATGAGCGTGTCACTATGTATTATACTCGATGTTTTACGCAATGCGTGGTATGCTATTTGGAGTGAGGTAGACGTATCATTTTAATTCATGATGTTGTGGCGACATTTTTAACATCAATTAGAAACCGCAGTCCAGAGCCGTTATTCTGTTTTTAACATCAACAGTTTTAGCATCGAATTGATACTCTGTTTTTGTCGAACAAATGCAAAACAATCCTGACTGGTGTCTTTCACATGGACGATCGACTGAACTAATGCAGAGGCTATGAATCCGCAGTCCCCTCATCGCTGAGCCATCTGAGGAGGAACATTTGTCTTGTAATTTACTCAATTTTTTTCCCTGTACTTACAAATAGACAGGCGACATCCTTCAAATAAGCTGTTATCCTGAGTAATCAAAGATACATTTGCCTCTCAAAAAAAAAAATCAAAGATACATTTGCAGCACTACCTCATCTGATCAAATTTGCTATACCACTGAGTCTCTATTCACAAGAAGTCAAGACATGGTTATCAAAAAATAACTGTTGAACGGCATAGACCCCTACGACAGTTCAAAGCCAGTATTTGAGCTGATGGCGTACAGCAGCTTGCTCCTTAGCGTACTTGACCGCCTGTATGTCGGAAGCTGAAGGTAACCAAAAATATTAGAAGCATGGAATTGCCTTGTCAAATAATGTACGCAAACAAATTATAATTACAATTATAATAGAGAAGACCGAAGGTGAATAGATATTGACATATTTATACCTTGAGTGTGTTATAGCATGTGGAGGCAGATGGAAGACGATCAACATCTTGGCCTCCAATTGAAGCCCAAAGTGTCACATCACATGGAACCTAAGGCAATGATGACAATTGATGATCAAAAAAGAGAATAGAACAAAATACTACATGGATTGCAATCCAGTTGCACAAGGATATACTTTCTACATATCTTAACAGTAACATATCGTGTACTTCTTTCAAATAAATAATATTATGCTCATCCAAGCAAAAATTCAGAGGGTGCCAAGAATAAGTTGAAATTCAAGCAAGAACACTTTAAGAGGCCTGAGTATTGATATTCATTATCTCCAACACTAGAAATGATCCATCTCTAGCCTACCCCAACTTGCTTGGGACAAAAAAGGCTTTGTTGTAGTTGTAAATTGATCCTTTGAGATAAACAAGGATAGAAAATTCGAAAGATCAAAAGCAAGATGTTGTATACTTGCATAGCAGTAATGCAGTATGAGGTACTATGTTAAAATAGACTACAAATAGCTAAGATGTTGTATACTCATACTTGCATAGCAGTAATGCAGTATGAGGTACTATGTCAAAATAGACTGCAAATAACTAAGTCAATCTGTGACAGAACACAAAAGGGAAACTTTTCTCCGTTTGATCAAACCTTATGTATGGTGAAACAAGGTTGCAGATACTTGAATCCAAGTAGTGGAGCTCGCGAACAGCTCGTCACAAACTTAAGTAGCAAACACCGCTCTGTTGCTTTAAATCCCTTGATAACCTGCAAATTTCAATAGCCAGTACGTTATTCAAGCCATTAAACTTTAGCTCTAAGACCAACACATTATTGTGGCGGAATGCTAGCAGATTATTCAAGTCAGGCTTTACTTCAAACCTGAGACCTCATGAATAAAAACTACGAGAACCAAGTAAGCTCTCTTATTATTGATAATAGAGTTATTGTTTGCTCCTGGTTAACACAAACAGTAGCTAAGCTAAATCAGCTGCAATAGAAAAGCAGCAAGTAAAAAAACAATTTAGCACGAAAGAGGGTGACGAAATGCATGCAAATAAGACAGAAATGCAGTGCAAGTCATGACAGGAGCATATGTGGAAAGTCTACCGATGCCTGCCAGCACAAGTTACAATATACCAAACATAAAGTTGCTCATGAACAACAGAGAAATATAAAAAATAAGCTCTACTGCTCAAAACACTTCCTAAAATTAATGGGGCATTGGTAACCAAGGTGAATACCAACGAAATACATTGCCAAGTTACATACGAAACAGAAAATAGCATGACGCAATGAATGCACAGTGACTAAAATGTGACAAATAATATACCTCCCAGAAGAGCTTAACTGTTCGACTTGACTCAGTATAACCACCAGTATACTTGGTGTTGTTCCGCAGATCATCAACATCAAAATCCTGCAATCCGCCTGAGAGTAACTGCATGTGGCAATCATAAATTAAAAGAGGGCTCTGAAAATTCTGAACTATTATGGTTTGAGTTTCGATGTGTTACACTCTACGAGAGCTCAAAATGCTACAACTCGAATCTGTAAGATTTACAACAATTAATCCATTAGAACTTTTGCCCTAAGACAGCATGACTTCGTGACTTTTGTTACAAGGTACCCAAAAAACAACATTTGTTTCTAGACAATGCGAAGTCGTGGAACTCATCTGCTCGAGACAACCCAGCATTAAGTATCACAAAAAGCTCATCTGTTCAATGCCTATCGGTAAAATCACAGTCATAGAATCCCGAGGTAGAAATAGTCAAGAGAGAAAAAGTCATATATACCCCTCATTTTACACTACCTCATAAATTCTTCACCCACCCACCAACCCATCATTTTTTGTCTTATTCATAGGAATGCTTACATTGTGGAATAAAATTTGAATCCTTAGAATGCTTATATAATGGAACGGAGGGAGTAGTTTCCTCAGGCTTAAATCAATGCAGTATGCTTGAAGTTTTTTTTGCCCACCTAACTTCTATTTACAAACAATGTGTAGTGTAGCTCTTCATGAGCCAATTTTAAAAGTAAAATTCTATTTACTTTTATAACACTCATGTTGACAACTTCAAATTTTAAAACATTTGCAAAAGTGCAAAAGACCTGAAGTTTGAGTTTTCTCTATATTGGATATTTCAATACATTGAAAGTTAATATCTTATTTCACTGTTCCAAAAATAAGAACATATACACAGGGAAAAATGAAGGAGTGAATTACCTGATTGAATTCATTTGCGTTGAATAGGCTCAGCCAAGATGGCAAAATGAGATCGGTGAGCCCTCGATAAAAGGCATTTGTAAATGGAAATATCTGCAGGGAAAATGGTTAAGTAAAACAGTTGCTCACTGATACAGAATAAAGACTTTGCAAATCACAAAAAACATGAATAATAAATGAACCTGACGATTAAGCTTGAAATCTGCCATTGCATGGACATAGTGCAACTTATTTTCATTCGTAACAGAAATATTTTTACCACCAGGTCTCAGCTCATGGACAATTCTTTTGCCACCCAATTCTTCTGTTACAGTAAAATCCAAACATAGATCCTCAACATTGCCCTCATAGTGCTGTTGAGCAGAAAGGTAGCACATATTGTTATTGCCAAAAAAGTAACAAATTCAAAATGCTATCAACTCATTACCTCAGCACATTGTTTTCGAAAAAAAATGAAAGAAAAACAAAACTACTAATTAAGCAGCATCTGTAGAAGCAGCTGATAACCATATATATACTACTAAAAAGTAAATATAACCATTACTGATGGTAAGCCTCAAACGGTTTCGTCTTAAATCCAAGAGTAAATATGGTATAGCAATCGCAAAAGTACAATCTATTTATTAACGATACATAAATAACAAGGAAGTGTTTAAAATATGACCAAAGTATTGACTCCTGGAGGCATCAGTAATGCATAACCGCATATAGCAAACACTATAAACTGTGCACACACACACACACAAAAAAAAGGCAGGTAGCAGCAACATTTGGTAATGGCTGGTATTCATGAGTAATCTTGAAGGATATACACTGACATGAAAAGGTCAAATATTGAGAATCCAACTGATTATTGGTACTTCCATAGTAAAGGGAATATTCTGAGTATCTTGCAACTATTATGGAAGAGAAACAAAAGCAAATGTTTATGGTACCTTTAATTGCATAAGGTTTCTATAAAGCTCTGGATCCAGTGTTGATAATTCATCCAGAAAACTATAGCGCCCCAGAAGTTTCTGCACAAATACCGGTGATAATGAGTAGTCCAACAGAATACCTTCATAGAGTGCCTTGCCAACAACTCGACCAAGAAACTCAATCATATCAATGCCGTTATCCAAAAGCTTAGCAGAATTGCTGGGAATTAAGCTGCTATCAGATGCTGATGTTTGTGAAAACAATCCATACCTGCCCAGATTTGAGAGAAACAGAAGGTTGGCATCATTGCCTTGGCAAATGAACATAGTAATATTTACAAACTAGGAAATTTAACAGTAGGCTTACTCTGGACTAAAAGCGTCCTTAGACAGATCCGTTAAGAACTCCTTTGACAAACCACCATAGTCCAAACCAGCTTCAGGAAGGCCGCATTCACTGACAAACGACACATGAATGCAGGACTTCAACTTTGATCTCAAACAATTCAACTGCCTATATCCATCTTCAACTACATGGCCTCGACGGATAACTATCTCAATGGATCCTGGACCTGGCCCAGATATTTCACCAGCAACTCTTCTTGCTGCTTTGTCAGATTCGATAAATTCTCTAAACATCTGCACTCTGAGTAAACAAGAAAAAAAATCAGGAAAATTATGTTAAGACAAACTAACGTTGCAAAGATATGCTCAACTACCAAATTAAGGGCCACTGATCAAATTAATCAAGCAACACAAACAACTGGATATTTCTGTCAGGCTGTAGCAGTACAACTTTCAACACTAGACACAGCAACAAATATTATACTACAGGTAAACTTTACGGCATGTCATGTTTCTGAAATTAGCATCGAAGGATAAAGAGAGCTAAGAAATATCTTTTATAGAACCAAAAAAACTGCCACAACAGGAAGTAATCACCCAAATGATCACCAACTTTCCGTGACAAAAGGAGCATAGGACAAGCAGTTAAAGTACGTACAAACAGTTGGTATGGTGCTCAATGACCTTAATCATAAATTTAGGGCGAAAAACATTGATGTACCTCTCTTCAAAAGGATATACATGGGGTAATGTGGTAAGCACAGAGCTCTGGACTGGAATCCCTGAAGAATTATTTCCTGAAAAATTACCAGATGCTGCTTCATGAGCCCTGGCAGCAGCAGCAATTGGAATTCGACCATTTCTTGCAGGTGCCAACCACAGGGAAATAGGACAAAACTTATGCCTGCTGTCCCTTTCATAAAGTAGATTAAGACATCTTACAGCTACATCTATAAGAGGCCTGCTGTAGCTTCCACCATTAAGAACAAAAGAATTATATACAAATGTATTAAGCGCTGATGCGATCTTCCGCTGCTGCTCTAATGTAAATGGAACCTGTGAAGTCACAGAAAGCAAAACACGAGTCAAAAATTGAAGATGCTACAGACACAAAAAGATACATGCATGTGAGCCTGGAGCACGTTACCTGCTTCTCGTAAAACTCAATATCATCTAGCACAAGTAGTAGGTGCCCATATGTAGCACAGAACAGATATAACATGCACATTAAGTCCTTTCCGATGCTTTCAGGTGCTTGTCTCATGGCTTCAATATCCCATAAAGGTAGTCCTTCATCACTAGACTGCTGAGAATTTAAAATACTATCTGTCAGATTGCCATCCTCTGAATCATTGGATTTTCCTGTAATTTTGTGGAGCACATTTGCCCACTTATTTGCTGTGTCTCTCGCATTCCTTCTTTGCCTCATGGAGGATATCTGCTCCCCTGAAGTACTTGTAGCCAATTGTTTATCATATCCTGTTTCTTGAGATTTCTGGGCCTGGCCAAAAATGGATATTTCTAGTGCAACCCATAAATCAACAAGAAATCCAGGTGTGAATGCAAGCATGTTGAGAACAGGCAATGCACCAATGGACTGGTTCAATGACGAGAAAATTCTGAGCATGTGATAGTAGAAACATACAACATCTAACAGTTGTACGCTACGGAAATGCATCTGCTTCAGGGTTGGATTATAATTAGTTTCCCTGCCACATGAAACTTCCTCCTTTGCTAACATCAGGAGCTTTCTCAGGTGCCATTGCTGGTGAATTGGTTTCAGAAGATCCATAAGTACTGATATCATGTTGCATTTTTCATTGTTGTCCCCTTCAGTTAGGGATGTGTCAGCGTGGAATGCAGCAGCATCAACACACTGAGACAATCCCCTGCTTCCCTCAAAAGCATGCAGTAAGGTTTGGGAAATACAATTAATAACATCAACATATAGGCAAAAGTCTAGCCCTCGAATAAAGCAGCCTGAATTGGATAACTCATCATGCTCAGTAGCTAAATTGACAATGTTTCCAAGGGCCCAAGCAGAGTAAGGAACAGTATTCGCACCAATAGTTGGAAACTTCTGACTGCTCCAATTTCATTATTTCTTCAAATATTGTATCCTTGGAGATCTGTCACCACCTGCCATGGCTTGATCAGTTCCACATTTACCATATGTCGGTCTTTAAAATAAGAAAAGGAATAAACTGTGAAGAGACAAATAAAACTAAAAGTAGTAACAGCCACAATAGGCAGTGAAAGAATAAACATCATGAAGGGCAAGCTCACAAAAGAAACTAAATGTAATGGCATGAGCTGATGGAGCCTTGGGCCAAGATAACTAAGGAGCAATAACTGGCATCGCTAGGATCGGCTGATCACAGGAGATGGTGGGATGCATAGATTAGTTATGTAGTTAGGACATGTGTCATATCATTAGCTCGTTAGTTGCTAGAGTTATTGGGTAGGGAGCTGGATATATATGTAGATGTACAGCAATGGTCATCTGTCTAGAGGCAAGCAATAGGAGCAAAAGTAGCAGTCAGACTCTCAAAGGGAAGGTGACTTGCCAGTTTTCTCTTGGCTCTTGCTCCCACTGTAGCCTAGGTATTCCGTATCAAGAGAAACTTGTGATTTGGTAGGCCATTTGCACAGCAAAGTAAAAATTTGGTAGCAATTATAAGAAAGTTGAAATAGTAAACCGACATAGAGAGAATATAGCATTGGTTAGAGCAATTAAAATATTTCTTAAAATATTAGCAGATAACAAGACGTTCCTGCCTATTGAGGGATTAACTACATGTTGCTGTGTCAAGACAGCAGTTTTAAAATCGAAGTTTATGAATCCTATAAAAATCGATACTTTCATCACAAAATAGATCTAGTAAAATGGAAGAAATTGTCCATATCAACGTCAAGACCCTTACCAGTACAATACTGAGACATGGCTGCAGTACAGAAATATGCTTAAGAGCAGGTAATAACAGAGGTGGCATGCGCTTGCATATATAGGGAATTGTAAGTATCAGTGTGAAGAGTTCTTTTGAAGCACCATTTATATGAGGAACCATCTCTGATATCTTAGAGTGGAAAGGTCGCAATGCTACAGTGATTGCACTAGCAGTAATCAGAAATTGGTCATCTGCTGCAGTTGCAGAATTTTTCTTCTCTGAGGCAGCATGAGGACTAAGACGTTTTATATATTTCCTAAAACAGTTGTATGTACCACTCTGGCTTGAACCTATAAATTTAATCAAATTCTTCACAGAAGCATCAGCAGCTCCAGCATTCTCACTTTTTATGTTTTTCCATGTTCCCCGATCAGTTAAAGATACCGCCAATCGCATAGCAAGGGAGGTAATTTCAATCATATTTCCATCCTTGCAACAGGAATATTCACATCTGGAAAGAATGAAGGAGCAAAGTGAAACCAGCTTTTTTGCCTGATAAAGCCAAATAGACCTATCTTCTGACGTACCCACAGCAAAGGAACAGAAGTTTTTACTTGCATCTACAGAGAAAAGATACATGTCAGTCTTTAAGGACACAGTGATCAGAAGAAATCAAATATAGAGGACAAATCCAAACAATTTGATGTCCTACTTTTTAGTCCTAATCTAATTTACCATGTAGCAAAATAAGTGTACTCTGACTGGCATCAAACTCTCCAGCAAACATGTACAAGTAATTGATGTAGTTACGATTACTCATGTTACAGGTATTTTTCTCAGTAACTTAGCATTCAACTGTTGTTGAGCGACCAGCGAGCAGTCAGTGCAACTTCATCAAGATGGTCGTTTGAAGCTTGACTCATTTGAAATAGTAATCAGTAAAATTACTACGATTGACATTGATGCAATCTTGACAAAATCTTCACAAAACACTATCCCAAATCACTCTAAGAGATGATTGAATAGATAGTAGGAACATTTAATTTGTACAATCAATGCCATAATCATGAGCTCAAGATTGCTGCACCAAATAAAATATGTGCACTTTATCAACTAAAACTATCAAGTCTATCAATTGATTAACTTGTTTCAGCATTGAGCAATCCTGTACAGGTTTTCAGCAACATAACAAATTCAAGTGGAGTGCAAATAGCAGAAAAGTCAGTGTAAGTACGATATGAAAAAAAAATACTTACCCACTGAATTTATGCTATTCAAGATAATTTTGAAGCATGTAAAGATGGACTTTATAGTCTTGCTCTGTTGTGCCTTGTACCAGCTTGAAGGTTGAGTGATGAAGAAAAGAAATGGCCTGAGCATGTTGCTAGATATCCATCGATTTGTCAGGTTGATGTTAGGCTGGTTTATTGACAATTCCCAGTCTTCATGAAGCTGTTCTGAAACCATTCTTATCACAAAGTACCTTCTCCATACTCGCTGCAATAAGAAAAATAAAAGAAAAGTAGCAATCAATTTAGAACATGTACAGTATGGATAGAAGCTCAAACAAGCAAACAATGATATAGACGTAGTCACACGAATGGTTGTGAACTAAGGATACATGAATAATTTTGCTGGGGCATTGTTTCTGTATGAGATACAACATAGATTAATAGCTAAAGCTTCTACATGAGATACAGCATAGGTTAATAGCTAAAGCTTTTGCATGAAGTTATAGATATTGTTTCGATTCTGCATTAGTAGAATTGTTGGAATCTTGAAATGACGTTTTTCCATGCATTTTCCTAATATACTACATTCATGCAAGTCCAAATCCTGCAGACACATCAAACTAGCAATCAATTGATCAACCTATCTACTTATGTGCTTCCAGAATATCCAGATGCCGTAGTATTACAGTAAAAATACAGTCATACTCACTATTCATTATGATCCTCTCTTCAAACTCATAACCATATTAACTTATTGGTGGCAACTAACCAAATTCAAGTTTTCAAAACATACAGAAAACTAAATAGTTCTCTCTAACCACTAATTCTCTGTAGTTCTGAACTCCCACACACATATACAATGGCAAATGAATGGCGATGTTGCAAACATAGTTTATTTAACCCCCTACCCACCCACCCATCTAGTATTATGTTAATCTAATCTCAACTAAAATTTAGGTTAATGCCAAAATTTTCATGAAATGAAACCACCGTCATCCTTAAGTTAATCTATCTGATTGTCTCAATACACATACACATTCGTCAATCACATAAGTCGAGCCATCTACTACCACACAGAATCACAACAGCCTACCAAAAAATTAGATGTAAAGAGTCAAATCTGAACGCAAATGTAAGTCACGGCTCTTATATAAATTCACCACAGTGGTGCTGCGGTGGAACTAATAATGGTCCATCGGATCGATTAAACTTCCATCGAAAAATTCTAAAGTGAAATCCACGTCATGGTCAGTGAGCAGATTTCAAACAGGCACTGGTGTACGGGTAGGTGATTAGGTAGTTACGTCAGGGACAGAAGCGGAATGGAATTCGGGGTGGACTGGCAGCAGGTACCTGAATGGAAAGCGCTGCTGCGGCAGCACGGCGAAGGTGGCTCCTGAGCTGGCGCTCCTCGGAGACCTTCTGCAGCAGCGCGTCGCGGGTGATCTCCCTCGCGCTCGATCCCCTCAGGGACACCTGCCGAGATAAAGGTTTATCAGGGTGAGCGAGAGGTGAAGCGAGCACAGAGCGCGAGGGGAAGGAGTCGAAGAGAGAGACGTGGCGGTTGCCGGCGGGGGCACCGACATCGCCGGCGGGGGCTGGCGGAGGGAGCGCACGCGTGCGCAGGAAGGAACGAGAGGGGCGTGTCAACGACCGCGGGCAGGATTAACGTCAGACGCCACCCACCACGCGGTGACGCGCGAGTAGTAGTGCTGTCTTAAAAACAAAGGAGGGGTTTTTCGAAATTTACCTTTCCTTTTATTTTATTACTAAGATTACAGTACTCCACACACATACCTCCCTTTCAAAATGTAAGTATTTGTTGATTTTTCAGAGTTATCTTCGACCGTTCGTCTTATTTAAAAAATTTATAAAAAAATTGATTATTTCTTTATATTTTATTTTAATATTAGATACATTTTAAATATAATAATATATTTGTTTTTATATTTTTATACAAAATTTGAATAAGAGAAGGAGTCAAATACAATTCTAAAAAATCAACAAATACTTATATTTTAAAATGGAGGGAATAGTAACTAGTAAGTTGGCCGACCATAATCACGACTTATGCAAAAAGGTTAAAAGCTGGAGCTCCATATAAACTAAGGTCTATAAGATGGACTTTCCTCTCTTGCTCATTAGTAGTGACTGATACGTATCAGTGGCGAAGCGTGAATCAAAACAAATGGAGGGCCGACTTGATTTAGTGTCGAAGACCGCATCTCTTGCAGTTGTGATTGTTGGGGATAAGTAGGCAGCTAGCTAATTCCTGCTATTGATGTGCTGTTGTCATGCTTGGCATGACATAACAGACTGATTTAGCTCATTCTCCAATGGATTTATGATGCATATGTGGTAATTTTGATTGGGCCGGATCCAAGCTTCGCCTCCATAAGTAGTGACCTCTAGAATTTGAGGTTGGGGCAATCAAGATATCACAAGATTATTGTTTACAAGCACCCAACTTTTCTATTTTATTAGCAGCAAAGGACTTATAGCATCACGAGCGGAGTTTGTTCAATCCGAACCCTCCTAGCTATCGGCCCGGGGTCTGCCCGTGCGGCTATGCATAGTATATCTGTTGAGGTAACATTTAATTATTTCTTCGTATTTTTTTATAAGAGCAATTGCAAAAGCAGCCATATTTTAGACTTCAATTCTGAAAATAATATCGTTTTCTAGACTTTGCAAAATCGGTCTTGTTTTTTGAATGTAAAGACATGAGTAGGTCCTTTTTTGTTAAGAGCTCTTGGTGGCGTCAAATGGCTTGCAAATAGACGAATATGCTCTTTGCAAAATCAATCATGTTTTATTAAAGATTTGCAAATATGGTCCTATTATGAGTAGTAGCAGTACGAAACTAAACATTTAGGGGTTGCTCATTTCATGGGTCTAAAGGGCTAAAGTGCTAAAGTTTAGCCAAGTAAATGAACGTGTGGGCTAAAAGGGGCTAAAGTTTAGCTGCACTTGAGGCTAAAAGATGAGGTAAAAGAGGGGCTAAACTTTAGCCTCAAAACTTTATCATGCTAAAGGAAACAAACAGGCATCTTAGATATTGTGTTAATTTGGTAGCTGAATTTAATCATAGTCCTATTGCTTGAATTTTGATCAAAACTGATAACCAACAAGCAACCACCACATATAACTTGAACATCAAATAAGCATCACATATCTAGCAAAACATTTATCCAACAAAACCATCAATAAATCCCAACAATGACATCCCCAATTGTTGCATTAGAAGTTGAATTCCTACCCATCTCTAAGTAGCTATTGCCCCTGTCTAGCCGCACGGATATAAATTACTCCCTCCGTCCCAATATGTTTGGTATTTTACCTGCGGACACGGAGATTAAGAAGAGAAAGAATAAAGTAGGTACGCAGAAAACGAGGAAGAAAGAGATAGAGATAGAGGTGTATTGGGAAGAGAGAAAGATGTCTCGAGAAGTGAGAATGCCAAACATTTTGGAAAAATTTAATGAGGCTAGAATACCAAATATTCGGGACGGATGGAGTATCAACTAGCCTCCTTTGGAATGTAGGATAGGAACAAACATAGGAATAGGAAAAATATAGGAATTGAGATGCGTATGCTTTTGAAATCCTATAGGAATGTGAAAACATAGTAATGCTCGAGACTGACGAACGGTCGTTTGCACGTAGTCTCATAGGAAACACAACAGGAACTCCTATAGCTGTGCGATGCTTGCCTCTCACGTGAAAACAAAGGATAGCACAAAAGAGGTCTAGCCGCCTCCTTTGGAACAAAGGAAAAACATAAGGAATTTTATAGGAATTGAATCCTACGAGGATAAATTCCTATAGAACGCAGCTTTGGAACGATAGGATTTGGATCTCAAAATTGCCTATGAAATTCCTATAGGATAGCTTGCCTCCATGCAGAATTTTGGAGGATTTCTAACAGCTGAGGGTGGTGGACCTCGTGTAGCAGATCTGCAAGCTTGTTGGAGTCACTCTCTCTCCTCTAATTCCGTGTTTTTCGATGAGACGCTATATGGCGGCAAGTTAGGGCGTGAGGTGATCGGAGAGCGTCCTGCGTTTGTATTTCGCGTGTAAGGATCACAGGAGTTGATAGCGCATCTCCAATCCTGCGTTTTTCCTATTCCTATGTTTTTGAAATCCTGCATTCCAAAGGAGGCCCTAACCTTGCTTTGTTTCCTCCAAAATCAAGCATAGGAATCCATTCCTATGGAAATCCTATGAGCCAAAGGGTCAAATAGGAAAATTTTCTTTACAATTCCTATCCTCCAAATTTCCTTTGTTTTTCCTTCAATCCAAACGGGGAGCAACTAAGGAATCTCGAAGTTGCAACTTAACTATACATCAAGTTCAGTTAACTGGTTAAATTTGCACATGCCAGACGGACAGCAAATCATGATCGAACAAGGCACAAGCTTCCTGCTGTCGACATGCTTCCTTTTTCATCTGTCAGGTGTTACTGCTTCATTTGATGTGCCTTTACTATTGTTCCGTAGCTAAAAATTAAGATATGATAGTTGCCCTCACACCATTAATTAAAAACTGGAGCTTTTGTTTGTTGGAATGACGAAAATCATCCTATTGTAAAGGCACAGAACGTTACATTATTTATCTTTTCTTATGCACAAATCTGACAACACCACCACCACATCTGGTCTGTCTGAAATTGTCCAAGATACGTGGTACATGCATGTAGCAGCAGATGTCTATTTACAGAAAGTCTTAAAAGTAGAAAACGGAGACATTAAGCAGATACAGAAAAGTGATAACAAGAGTAAATACACAACATAGACCAATCGACGGGAAGGGGCAAACTTTATAATGATCTGTGTGAATGTACTGCTAACAAAAGCAGCAAATGTTAACAGAGATGCCACTGGCGCTTACAGTTTACACACCAGACATCAATTAGACACCTTATCTTAATTACATGTCTAACTCTGTCAAGCAAGAAATGTACACTTGATGAGAATCAGTATTCCTCATTAGTGAATCTTTCTATGGGGATGTTTAGCTGTACGCACAAAAAAATCCGAAATCTTTTGATTTCAACAATGACATATATGTTATTTGTCACAGCGCCTTCGACGCTTCTATCTCAGCTGCACCTTCAGGCACACAATCACCCCTGCTGGAGAGGATGACATTATTTTAGTTCATCAGATGCTCAAATAAATTTGGGAATTTTTTTATAGTTTTTGCACTTACATGTCGCTACTATTTGCAGCAACATAGTCATTCTTTGGTATCACCAGTGCTTTGTTGTCGCTACCACTCTGGGAGACGGCAAGGTTGCTCTGAGGGTATGTACATATTCATAGCTCATAGTATGGAGAATACAAAGTTGATATTCAGTTGCAAATTAACTGATTAGTAAAATAGTAATGAAAAATTAACCTGCTCAACTGCAACCATGGGAGATTCAACCTTAGCTTTGGGACAATTTCTCAGTGTACCCTGCAGATACCGAACACGAAGTAGTAACTAGAAGTCTAACAAGATGGTTACAGAAAGTACAAGCAAATACAGAAGCAAAAATAAGAAATCAAATCCTGATAGATTTTAAGGGGGGGGGGGGATTGGAGGGTTCAATTATAGCACAGTGAATGAGATATACTTTCCATCAATCGCTGCACGACAGGAATAATAGCAAAGGTCAAATGACTGGCTTGTGAACAGCACAATTAAAAAGCTAGTCTCCCTTTATTTCTAAGTTCCATGGTATTTCCTTTCCTTCTCATCATCTCCAGAGAACAATGTACTCATTAATTGGGCATCCATCTATTGAAGTACATTCATAGATGTCCATGGAAATAAGCTCTTTTGTTAAGGAAAAGGTGGTGCAACTACAGTTGTGCAACCGGGCTGCCCGGCACAGCCCGGTTAGGCATGCTGGGCCGACCAGTCGTGCCTCGAGCCTGGTGGCTGGCCCATGGCACGGCCCACAATAGCCTGAGCATGCCGTGCCAGCCCAATTGGCCAGTTGGCCCGACGGCTGGCGGAGCGGGCGCAAGGAGAGGAGAAGGTTGGCGGCACGGGGACGAGAGCCAGCCAATGACGTGATGAGAAGAGGTGGCCGGCAGCTGCGAGGGAGGAGAGATTCGGCCGGCGGAGAGGAGAATAGGAAGCTGGCGGCGTGGGGAGGAGAGAGGCGGAGGGCGAGATTAGGGTTTGCTCTTCCTTTTATATGTCTGTTAGTTGGCTGGGCTGCGGTGGAAAACTTTACTAGGTTGAATATTTTTTTGGGCCGCTACCAGACTTCCCACCTTCCGGGCCGTGCTGTAGGATTAGGGGTCGGCCCGAGGCATGTCTGCATGGCTGCAACATGCTGCGGGCCAGTAGGGTCCGGTATCAACCGGGCCTGGGCCACTCCCAGGCCACCTTTTCCGGGCCTGGTTGCGTGATGGCCCATTTTGCCTGGCCCGGTTGCACAACTATTGGTGCAACTGAAAAATTCTGAAAGTTATACTTGATAACTTCACCAACCAACATTACCCTACCAAGCTGCAACCAAACATACACCAATGCTGCAAGTAAATCAAAAGCAAAACAGAATTGCTGCCTTAGCATGTCCTGTCACACCATAGGAATTTTAGGTTTCAAGCACAACATTGTCATATAGTGAAAATTGTCATATGAAAATGTAACCTATTATTTGTATTGGATAAATGCTTCCATAAAATTGTATTTAAATTTCATATAATTTAAATTAATGGTCTGAACTGTGTTTCAGGTATGCACACATCCTATTTTAATAACTAAGTATAAGAATGACTAATAACAGGGGCAGTCACACATCAGAAAGAATGAACCAACATGACAAAGCATGCAAATATACCTTGTTTGCCCACATCAATCCACAAGCATTGCACAAAGTTCTTGGACCTGCTGGACCACGACGCATTGCTGGGGTCATTTTTTCACTAGTCCCACAGTTGTGACACCTTCAAAGCATGAAATGGAGAAAAGGCCTGAGTCTGATCCATTAGAAAAGAACAAAAAGAAACGCATATTAAGTACAGTATCAATCAATTAAGAGTAAAACAAACTTTGATTCTCGACATGTTAAATCTGGGCCTGTGCCCTGGGAAGCAGGATCACAGCCTATGGCTGAGGACTCTCCCTCCAGACTGGCTCTTCCAGCAAATTGCCCCTTCCGGCGCTGCATCCTGAGAGCGATTAGAAAACACCACCAATTTTTATTAAGACATAAATAACATTTAGTAGCGATATAACTTTACAATTTGATGTACATGACTATTATGTGTCTATGTCATTCTTTGCATCTGAAGACCAAGCCCCTATAGCTATTCCTATCTGGCCCCAACGTGTGGTCATTGCTTGAAGTGGCACATTGGCCTCATGTCCAACGAATACTATATATATCATATATGCTGCACGCTATGACACTATCACACTGTTACCAAAATACTGTTATCACGAGAAAGTGAGAAACCAAAAACTCAAAACATTCAAACAAATGTTTCCGGTCATTACAGTTTCCCTTGTTACTAATTTGTGCGTATCAAAATACTGAAACTACAATATAAAATCCCACTTGAATATTTGCGTGCAGTTTACAACTTTGAGTAGGCAGATAATACTAGAGTCCCAATGTTTGACAAGAGAACAGGGCCTGCATTTCTAGTGGCTAGAACATGATAATAAGATATGACAACAGAGAAGATTGGATTGCTTCTTAGGATGCTGAACAAACAGACACAAACACTTTCCCTCAGAAAAAAAAACACAGACAATCAGACCCATAAGATCATGTCTAATAGAGCATAGTTTCATAGATATGCCACACTTTTGCACCTAGTTTCTAACACTAATGTATACCGAATAGTTTACAAATCTGAGCAACTGAGATGTACAATCTAGCATGACTATCCTTAAAGAACTCTGCAAAACAACTGAACTGAGCTCATCATATCTGGTGATTCCAGTTTGCCACGGTCACATTTCAACAAAGAGAAAAGGCATGGTCCATATTAAATTGAGCAGCAGGAACCCAATATTCCAATGAAATATATCAAAACTACACATAAGAAATGTATTGTTTTGCCTATATGCACCAAAGTGTAAAATACTTGATGGACACACTCATGGTTTGTCTATATCTTCCATAACAGCATTTAGAAATAAAAAATTGTTGCACTCATAATTAGAAGAATCACAAACCTTAGTGCCACTTCTTTCCGTACAGCATAACGTATTTTCTTATCAAAATTTCTTTCCTTTCTCTTTTCACGGAACCTTATCAGCGAAGCAACCCTTTTTGCAGGAATGTCTGTCCTCCGTAGTATATCATCATAACCCTAGAGAATATGCTAGCAATAATTTATGTTGGAAGAAATCACTGATAAAAGTTATTTTCATATATATTGCAGAGTAATTCCTCCATACCTTACTTTCATTTTGATTAGGTAAAACCATGCCAGCTAAACCAGGAGGCAGTTCACTGCTTCCTAACAGTAGAAGGACAGCTTGAACCTGGAAAACAAACTTCAGCTTAGGAACGGCCCAAAGCGCATCAGGGAGTTGGAAAATTGAGAAAGAAAAGAAAAATGAACTATGCCTAAATGTATCAACAGATGGCTGACGTTCAAGAAACTATGGCAAGACATATGGCCTCATGGTTTAAAGCACTAGCAAGAAGGTTAGCACAAGAAATCAAGCTGTTTGGATAATGCACTGCTTACAGGGAACAAGGCATATTGCGACAGGGTTTCAAACTGTATCGAGTCATAATGACTTAGTACCCTGTCTGTTTCATCGGAGCAAGAAACTAATCCACTGAGGTTTCATAAGCACCACAAAATTACTAGGCAGAATATCCTTAGCCACTGCTAATTGTCGTTGTGATGACTCAAAAGATCAGGGGTACTACATAGATTAGCATATGTATATGATAGCCTAGTCTTAGAAACAACAGTATTACGCCAGGATAACTGTATTGCTTTTAAACTAACATATTAGAATGGAATTACTTCGGAAATAAGCCAAAGCCCTGATTGCAACTTATGTATTCTTTTGCCAAGATAGCAGTGCTAACAATGGTATGCAGTTATGCACATAGATAAAGTTTCAGCAAACCAAAATTTAATCAAGTATCTCCAACCATAACAGAGAATCACCTGAAAGGCATAAGAGGCCAGCATGAGAGCAAGAACAGAGGCGAAATTCTGATGTAAAATACACCCTCCAGTTCACAAGGAAACGGCCCCACAAAGGAATCAAAATCAATCATGTATCCAATCGGCTCTATCTACTACAAAAACACGTCGATTTTCTGATCCGAGTGCAACTACCCATTTCCACTGGAACTGCAAAACAGAACAAAAGAATCGTCGGGGAGACCTTATCGGGAGTTACGGAGTCGAACACGTAGACCTCGCCCTGGAAGAGCAGCGTCAGCTGGTTCGGGTCGGCCGGCAAGGACGACACCGGCTCCGGCGCAGGGACCTGCTGGGCCTGCGCTGGCGCGGGTGGGTCCTCCTCATCGGCGTCGTCGTCCTCCTCGTCATCCTCGGTATCGCCCTCACCATCGTCATCATCAGGTGGTGCTGCGGCCGCGGCGGCGGCGTCGCGCATCTCGGCGTCGGCGTCCCGAGCAGCTGCCGCGTCGGACATGGCCGGCGGTGGCGGGAAGCGCCCAACCCTAGATTGGGGAATGGAAGGCGGTGATGCGGAGCGGGAGCTGTAGTGGTGTAACCGCGGTCCGAATTCGTGGAACGTGTGGTGATGCGAAGGAATAGCTGACTCAGATTACCCTTTTTGCGTATACGACCTCCAGGAATAACGATTTTCGTACCAGTTCTAGATCAAGATCATACTTTGATGTCCTTTGTGAATAACCAGGAAAAACGATTTTCGTCGCACTTCTAGGTCACCATTCTACGTAAAGATCACCATACTTTGATCTCCTTTTGTAACATGTAAGCATTATAACCGATTAAACATGTACCCATTCTACAAGTAAATCAATAATGGTATCAATAAAAAAACCGTACATCTAAGTGCCACATACTCAGTGAACGGTTGAATGGACATAACATTACTCCCTCCTCCAGAAACATTGTCCGAACAAAGGTGGTTAAAAAAACACACATTAAGAGAGCACATGCCATTCAGTAATTTACATATGTGCATATTTTGGCATGATTCACAATAATGGTTTTCGATATTTCACAAAAAGACAGCACGTACCCATAGTGGCGTAGTAGGACAGTTCGTGTCTCTTCTAATCTAACCAGTGAAATAAAAGATTCGCTCTCGCGACAAGCTTTCAGTCTAGCACTGTTACAATTGGTTTTATCAAAGATATACTAGATCACATGCCAGCTACAGAAAACATCCCCTAACCTAGACTACAGGAATGCAAACTGACATATATAGGATATACATTAGCTTAGCGACTGATCTATTCTACAGCACTATTGTTCGCTACAAACTACAATAATACTATAGGATTCAAAAGACTGCTAAGCAGTCATACTCACATGTCAGCTGTATCTGCAGTAAGCTACAGATCATAATTCTGGCAATAGCTCAGCAGCTTTCTAGCACTTTCAAGGGTGTTTTCCATCAGTGATGCGTCTTCATCCTTGAGAGCAGACTTCTCGGTAATCCATCTCTCCATGATGCAGCAGATTGCCCTGAGCTGTCAAATTTCAGCATAGGAAATGCAATTTGTTGCTGCTAAAATAAATTTTGACGTGTTTGACACGTTTCATTTTTGCAAGCAAAAAAAAATGTTTCTAAATATAAAAATGAAGTCATATGGATATCATTATTTGTTGGAAGGATACAGAAGTGGATACCCCATGCTTCAAGTAAGCATCCTCAGCGGACAACGTCTCTACTTTGTCACCTCTGTGGCTGTCAAGGTCATCTTTGATGAGGGTGAATCTGCCTAACAACAGATGTACAAATTGCTCATGATATTGGGGGTTCATATCAATCCCTTGTGTCTGTGACAGCAAACGTGCTAAGATACACCAAAGTGCATTTCGGGCTTGAATATCATCAGCAACCACTGGGAGAATGTCAAACAGGCCCTCCAGGAAGGGCAAATCTGAACGAATGAAAAGACCAACTCATTGGAATGGCGCTAGCAGAGATATCAGATATGATTTTCAAATTGTAAAAACTGATTGCTCATAATATGTGACTCACCACGAGCAAGGTCAGGCACAATCTGCTTTCCATCTGCCAAAATGTTTGCTAATATGATCACCGCAGATGCACAATAGCTTGCAACCTGAAGAAGTGATGGAAATTATAACGCAATTACCATGTTTGCATTGCACATTATGTACATAGTTTTCACATATCTCGCCATGTATCAGGAAGCCAGAACAATTTAGGGCGATTTATCATGTTTCATGCGAAGGACAGACCTGGCGCAGTGGTTAAGTTACCCCACTTGTGCCAAGAGGTCCTGGGTTCGACGCAGCCTCTCTACAATTTATTGTCGGGGTAAGGTTTGCCTCATATAATCCTTCTCCAGACCCAACCTTGCGTGGGACCTTACAGCATTGGGTCTGTCCTTTTTTTATTATGTTTCATGTTTTACCAACCGCCAAAGATCAGAACTACTTATTTGCTAACAGTATAATATCAGTTAGTAGCATCTTATACAGAAACAATGCAGTAAAAGGGAGGCAGAAGCATCAAAACCAGACTGCACAGGCTGAATAGGCTATGATGATGGTCAAATGCATGGAATGATAAGTGTAGTATTCACCTCAAATTTATCAGGTAACTTGACAATGCTATGAAGCACTTGAATAAGTGGCTCACTTGATGACATCACTTCTGAACAGCTGTCTAGAGAAGACAATTCTTCAATAAAATGAAGGATCAAATCAAGTGAAGCCGCCCTGAAAAAAAAATGAAAATGAAACATAAACAGATAACACTGCATTCCTGGCCCAGGTTATTAGAGAACAAATCAACCAGCAAATTTAGTGATGAGATAAATAACTGTGTTCAGATTAATGTGACAAAACTAAAAGACAGAACAATAAAACTGTATGATTCTCAGATCAATCTATAGTAAATACCAAATTTAATCCAGCAAAAATAAAAGGAAGAACATAAAATTGTATGTTCTCAGATCAATCCATAGGAAACTAAGAAATGCTTACAATTCTGAAAATTGGAAAGTGTTTAAATTTTGCATCAAAAGACAGATCAGGTAATCAAGTGCTAAAAGTTTAATGTTACAGTTGTACCATAAGCGGATATTTCTAGACCTTCATAACTTGGATAATCAAAACGACCACTCTTAAGTCAATTCCCCAAAAATACATAGTGATCTGAGAAATGTCTTAAATTAGAGCATCTTGAAGCTAGATCATTCACAGGAAATGCTACTCACCATACCTGTCCAGTTTGCTCTCATCTGATATTTTTTCAATTTCGCTTGCTAACAAAGTGATAGCATGGTCAATCACACCGACTTTTATCAGAGGCTGAAGAAGAATGGCAGACACATCTTGATTATCAATGACAGTTGATAGGAAGTCGATGCTCTGCAACCAGCAATTAAGCCAGAAAAACAGAAAGAGAGACCACAATTTAGAGTAAGATAGAAGAAAAGGTCTCAGATGAGCTGAGATGTGTTTTAGTTGAATCATATAACATTGAAGAACTAACAACTATTTTGCTCAATGGCTGGAGAGATTTAAAAAGATATCAAATATGCAACAACTTTGCTCAATGGCTGGAGGTTATAAAAAATCAACTATGCAAATAAATAACTAGTTTAATGTGTTATTAGCAGTTACTGATAATAACAATAAGACTGATTAAATCCAACATTATTTGGATCACTTAAACACCATAGATTTATAACAAAAAATTGCCATGAAAAATATAAAAAGGGAATCATATCATATAGCAACAGACTAAAAAAAGCAAACAAACATTAACATGTTAGACCTTTTCAGTATTAAATCAACGATTACTCATAGTCAGAGCTCATAATGTATATGTCGTTACGTGCTGTACATGCAAACGGCGAACCAAGAGTTCCAATAGAACAACAGGACAGAGCGAGGGGTCAGCTCAACTGCTTGCATGTCAATAAGGGATCGAGTTGGCTCAGTTATTTATTTGAATGAGATTTTCTTATAAAATATTAACTTCAGTTTGCTAGTAGAACACATTGTGTATGAAAGGGAGAGGCTAAGATGAATAAAAGCAAGCAAGATTATCCCTAAACCTCTATCCCTGCTATTAAGCCCTGCCTCATTGGCATGGTAGCCAATCACAGATTTACCAGTGCTCCAGCGAGGTCCGGGGCTATGGCCTTCCAGTTCTCGCAACTAATATCTCCCCTCAAATCCTCCCCCAAGGCACACAGCCTGCGACAGCATATGTGAATTCAATATTATACCTTCTCAAGCAATGTGGAATTCAGAGTGTTTCCAACTATCCACAGAACACGTGAAAGAATTTCATCAGGTGTAAGAGCTTCAGCCCAAGAAACAGATTCGCTGCTCCGAAGAACTGCAGCCAAAAGCCTGTCATGCAAAATAATTTAATAAATGTGACATAATTAATAAAACTTCCAGCTACAAACCCATGTTCTAATTTGCATTTATTGCTAAGCCACAGAAGAACAAGTAGATGACAAGAAAAAAAAGCCACAAAAGCAGAATACCTTTTGGCAGAATTTTTCTTTGCATGCTTTGACATGTTTCTATTAGTTTCATTTTAGATGGCCATGAGAAATTTCATCGAAAGTTCTCAAACTAAACAGGAACCGTAAAATACTATGCTTTGCTTATATTCTCAAATTATAACTAATCCAACTATTACCACCAAAATATGCATACACTTTTGTTTACCAATGAATGTAGGTTAAATAATTGTATGAATCCCTATGCGCCACTGAAATTTTTCGCAATCCCAAAATGTGTCCATGACTCGTCTGTCAGTAACTTGTTTTGGATCGTACAATTTTACAGAAGCATAGAAGGAATTGTCCTTAGCAAATGGCAGTTTAATGTGTACATGCAAATATATGTTTGTATGGAAGAAATGTCATGAGCATGTTATGTTTATGTTGGTAAATTTGCGCATTTCTATGGTATAGAACCGAACTGGACTTTCTGACTTAATTGATACATATGCGCAAGCTGATTGGAAATGAGAACACAAAACAATGTAAATAGTAGTACATATCAATCAGGTAACAATGGGAGTCCTGAGATGTTTTTCCTTTCACATGGTATCAAAAGCCTTACAATGTTAAAAGAAGTTGTCAAGCCAAAAATTCAGCACGTTGAAGAGCTCCATAATGAAGGTATGAACAGGGTATAATTTTTATTTTTAGCAAATAGGAAAATACTACATGGCAATCATAATTTAAGCTCTGCACCATACTCCATGAACCTATGGAAAATTAACCTGAATGTTTCAGAAAGGCATGCAGAGTCATCTAGAAATAGCTGATCCACAACAGTTGCTATCAAACCATTTTGCAGACTCATTGCATTGACTAAAGATTCATGACAAGCTAAGTTTCCCATGATTCCAAGACAGATTTCCTGTAAAGAAAAGAAAAAGGGCAAAAAAAGTATTAAGGTATAGGGGAAGAAAAATTGTGGGGTGGGGTAAGGGAAAGGCAAATGCTAGTTCACCTTCACTCTATTAGAATGTGTCACATGCAGGTTTGCCAAAAGCACTTCAAGTACAAGATTATTCATCTACAAAAAGTAAAGATCTGCATTGTTATAATCACTGGATCTAAACTGTAAGGATAAAACATGTATCCTCAAAAGAAAAAAGGAATTGCAACGAACAAAAAACATTGAAATCAGCGGAGCTGCTTCAAGGCATCAACAGACAACAACTAACCAATTCTATAACTTGAAATTTGCTAGATGTGAGCAAAGTCTAGATATCATTATAGATATTGCAAGGGAAATACATATCCATCTTGGTTCTAACACTTTCAATGGTACCAACAATAAATGTAGGAGTCAACGGCTACCATTAAACAAGGTGTAACTCTTTTTATCCAAATATTTTATTTCAAGGATATAGGACATATTTCAGCAATCAATTAATATATCCTTGGATTATTTACAATTTATCTAGCTCACATGACCCAATACCTTGTTGAAGCACAGATGGTAAAAGATCATAAACCCAAGGATCTGATCAGCTTCCAAAAGACCAAAACAAGTATGTCCGGTATCATGATCCAACCCTCAGGTAACATGATACCTCATCTTAAGGTCAGTTACTTTTCCTCCTCTCCTTTTATTTACTAGGCCAGTATAAATGATATAATAAAACATCTCACAAAAACTCAGATCGAGAATAAGGAGGCCATAGGAAAGCAATCTAAATTGCAAACATATAATGCAGAGATACTGAGAACTCACCATGAGTTCTGCTTGAGGTTTACTGGCTGCGAGGTCCCACAGGATGCAGCCAGACTCTTCCCATGGATCCTTATTCTCAAGTTCTGTTGCTTCCCCATTATCCTGATTTCCTTCCTTCTCTTCTGGGGCACCTTGCTTCGCGCTATTTCATTTGACATCAACAGCTATTAAGTAATAATCCTAAAATCAGCTTGTTAGTTAACGCATACCCTGAAGTGTAACACTTGCCTAAACTCCTTCTCCACATTTGAACCTTGAGGTAGGAGCTGCCTTATAAGCGAGATAGTGTAGCTGGGATCAACAGTTGTCGAGTCATCGGGCAGCTGCGCATAATTAGGATCAAAATACAGCGCATCAGTAAAGCAGATGAATACAGAATACTTAGGAAAACCATGGTTAGCCGCCAACTGCTCGACGGAATGTCAGCGAGGCGGAGAACCCCAAGAGGCGGAGACGATATCCCACCCTGTGCAGCAAGGTGGAACGCAATTACGCAAGCCGGATACGAGGGGAAAGGAGAATACTCACGCACCTCGGAAGAGGGCGCGAAGGGGAGATGAGTAGGAGCTTCCTCTTCGTACTCCTCGAGGCCGTCATCCTCTGCCAGCACCTCTGCGTCTTCCCGCTCTCGCTGTGGCTGGGACGCGGCTCCCTCCTGCCCCGCCTCGCTCTCTGCGCCCGGCGCCATTGCAGCGTGGCCGGTGGAGGGTAGCAGGAGCTCGCCGCGCCGCCGGTGAGGTGGGCGAGGAGCTCGAACTGCAGGACGCTTCGGCCTTCGAGTATCGAGTTCGACCGAACCGACCGGGCCGGCGCACCAGAGTGATTTGGGCCCAGAACGCCGCCGTCACATACTCACCTAAGGCTTTTCACCAGGCTGGGTCGGGCCGGGACGATCAGGGGCCTTGGCTTGTGGGATGTCTTCTCACGTGTGGGGCCACTCTCAACATAGTTTAAGAGAGTAATCTCGATCAACGATAATGGTCACTCTCTTGAACCATATACTAGTACTTCGCAATCATTCTGCTGCTTGTGATAGGATTTTATGCACGGTGAGCGATTCGGTGGAGTGTGAAACTACTTTCAATCGACTCCTTCCGCTTACATTAAACTCAGAGAATCACTCCGCGCGCGTAAGATCGTATGAGCTAGTAGCAAAGTGCTTAGTCGTTTGTTTTACACAGTCGCATGACTCTACGTCTCTACCTGTATCCTCCTAATTTTGGATGAATTTAGTGGTTAAGCCGTTAAACAGTCGGTCGTTTTTCTTTGCAACATGAACACTATATAGTTTGTTTCCACACACTATCTGGTATTGTGTGGTAAGTGAGATCTGAAACAAATTGCTGAACACTATAATTTGTTTTCACACACTCTCTGGTAAGTGAGATCTGAAATTAATCCGATTTCTGTAGTTGATTTCTTCCGGTATGGAGTACTAGCACCAAATTCCCCAATTCATCTTTTCACCGAGACATTGAATCTGGAAACGGTGATGTGACCATCCATAGTGATTTGGGGTTAGCTAGGCTGGTGCTCCCATGTCAACATCCATGTTCGTGCAGTTATAAGGCCAGTTTAGGGTTAGCTAGGCTGGTGCTCCCATGTCAACATCGATGTTCGTGCAGTTATAAGGCCAGTCTTAATAGAAGTGTTTGTCATGAGTATTAAATTTACTGACATGATATGAGAGAAGAGAGAGCGTGTCATGGGATGAGAGATGAGTGTCATCACCATAACCCTGAATAAGATATGAGTGTCATCACCGTAACCCTCTATTGGCACGGTTCTTAAGAATTTCATCTTGATAACTTTACGATGACACTCTCCACTGAGACTGACCTAAGCAGAAATAAATTAACTATAATGAAATTCGTTGGTTTCCGTTATCTATATATATGGAGATTGTTTCCATCCGAAGGTACAATAATTTACTGAGTCTATTAGCTTTCTGCAAAGCATGCATGCTGCCACTGTTATTACCACACAAAAGTAAATTACATATGATCAAAAAAAGTAAATTGCATAGAATGAGAACGAGTACACACTCATATCACACGGGCGTATTTACATATACAGATGGCTAAAATCGTCGCGCACACATATCACAGGCCAGTCGCTAGCACTTGGCAGCCAGCAGGCGGCTGGAGACAACGGAACGGACCAAGTAGGAGCATACTATAGGTAGCTGGCAGTACAGTAGTACGTAGCAGCAACATAGTAACACGTAGCCTCGGACAGCAACCCAATTCTGAGATTTAGATAACCACAAGGACCAGCAAACAAGGCCAGACAACGACCGGCCAGCACACCAAACCCTTCGCAATCCATCTCCTCCGTCGGACCGGAATGGCCCCCGATCTAGCGGTGGTTGCTCCTGGTCTCGTCGCTGTAGAGCCTGAGATATAAGATGCAAAAATTTTAATTTCTTTGTAACTGATGATGATATATGCTTCAAGTTCAAGTGACTGACTTGACCGCCAAAGGAGATAGTTTTTGCGGGTTAAGAAAAGGACAATGGGTCCAGATAATAAGTCCATTATCCGTTTCTTAACTAATTAAAAAAGGGCGCACTCCAGGATTTGCACGCCACATAAGCAGATAAGGCAGTCCTGCTGCACTAATTAAGCGTGGACACTGATCTGTTACTAGCTGGGATAGTTGAATCATCATACTAATTCGGCAAAAAAAAAAGTCTGGTCTAGCAAGATCCAACTAAGATTCATACATATCAACCAGTGATATATGATGCAGATCAAAGCAGACAGTACACGTACCAGTCGTAGACGGTGGGGGAGTTGGGCTGCGGGCGGTCGAAGATGTTGGCGCCCACGCCCTTGGTCGCCAGGTTGCTCCCCGGGTGGAACACGCTGCGCCACACGTTGTTGGCGCCGCGCGGCGTGGTCGACGACGGCGTCACCGGCGTGGTCGGGGTCGCCGGCATCGACTGTGCCCGCTTGTAACTGCTCTCGGCACCGGCTCCGGCGTCCACATCTTCAAAGAACACACACACACGTTAATTATTTTCGGTGAACTGTGAGCTCGGGCAGTACACGTGCATATATAATCTCGTTTCAGTTGCAGCACATCCGATCTGTTTATGTCGTTATTATTAGTTCCTTAATTATTAACCGGGCAGAACTAATCACTAATCGTGAGCGGTTGCATGTTCGATCTTTCGGTTCCTTTGTGCTACTACTGAAACTAGATAATAATAATCCCCCACCTTTGTCGATGACGAGCGGGCGGGAGGTGGTGGCCTTGCGGAGCTTCTCCAGTCCGGTCTCCGGGTGAGGCCCAGCCACAACGTCGTCCCACAGCTTGTCCAGCATCTTCAACCTCTCTTCCGCTCTGTTTCTACTACTAGCTCAAGAAGATGTTTCTTCTTGCAGGGCAGCACTAAGCTGTACTAGTAACTGTTGTAGTGTCCGGTGCTGGCACAAGAGAAATGCAAACCGAGGGGCCGCCCTTAAATCGTCTCGAGCAAGGAGGGTCGGAGCACCGCTAAGGTCAGGTTACCAATCAGAAATTCAGGCTGTTACAATCTTCAGGCTCCACGCAGCACGGCAGCAGCGTGGTGAGCAGACCCACTGACCGAGCGCTCGATGGATGGATGACACGGCAAAAGGTGGAAAAGTGGATAAGCATCTAACGGACTGGAGAGGGGGCCCCGCGTCTCGAAAGCGCGCCGGATCAGAGCCAGAAAATATCCTATCCTGTTGATAGGATGGGCACGTCACGCGCGGTGCGCATGAGCGGACGAATTGCTGGCAACGCCTCCGGGTCGCTCGCTGCTCGCCGGCACGTGCGAGGTGGCCAGCAGATATTCCGCTGTTTTCTTTCTCGCGATGAAGATTCCTCTGTTTTTCGAGAAAAAGAAATGAATCACACTTTTTAGGGAAAAAATGGATAACATGTCCTGCAGCTGCCGAGTCCATGGGCTCGGCCCAGCCCATCACTGGCGTGTAGATTCCTTTTTTTACTTTCGGCTTCGCAGGCGACAGGCCAGTCAGTGTTGAAAGATACTAGTATTTCAGATGGGCTCAGCCCAGCCCAGCCATCAACGGTGTACACTGTACAGTGTGTTCAAAACATCGGCAAGCAACCGCAGAACGGGAACGGCGACCAACAGTGCGGCGGCGTGACCAGCCATGGACTACACCCTCGCGGCGCTGAAGGTCTTCGCCTCCCAGCTCGCCGGCTCCACCGAGGCGCCGTCCTCCGATGGCTCCTCCGCCGCGCAGATGCTCTTCGGCGTCCGCTACCAGCGCGTGTGGATCCAGGTCCCCAAACCCGTCCCTCCCCCTCCCTGCTCTCCGCATTTTCCTGGTCGGTGCCCTGACGAATTGCTGCGGCAGGCAGGGCGTGATCCTGTCCGCGGATTACCAGGAAGGCGGGGACGGGCACCTGTTTCTGGATGACGGGTCATGTATCTCCGATCTCTTCGTCTTGCCCAAGGATGCTGAGAGCCGGTTCTGGAAGCCAGGTTCGCCGGTTCTGGGATCTTTATACTGTTTCATTTATATGGTCTTGCGTTATTTGTTTTGTGAATTTTATATCATCTATGGATAAATTTACCCCTCTGAGATAAACCAAATTCATGAAAGTTTCCAGTTGTCGATAGATTGATTATTCAATTGTATAAGTTTTTGTGAAGTTTTTGGTTTTGGTTACTCTGGAAAACCTAAGAACTTTGTTAGGATACTAGTTAGAATAGATTCCTACAAGATGACCGTGCAAGGGTTTAACGGAGCACACCATCACTATCACCTTGAAAGCTGAAGATATTGTGAATGGATTCTTTAGATTATGCCATGACTTATTATCAGTGAGTTGGTAGCCTAGTAGTTTATTATCAGTGACTTATTATTAGCTTACCATGACATATTATCAGTGACCAGTCATGTGTGACGATGCATCAGTGCCAATGCCACCATTTAACTGAGGCACCCATTCAATTTCTTCCACTACTGATTGTCATTGGCATATGCAAATTTTCCGTTCTCCATGAATTATTCAGTTGTTTTTGGTAATGTGAATCAAACTTTTTGTAGCAACCGTGGGAATCTAGGACCAATGCAAGGGTTAACAGAGCCCACTATTAGTACCACCTTGAAATCTTGAAAATGAAATGCTTGCATTAGGGTTTGATTGTTAGTTTGTCATTACTTATTACACGCTGCATACCTCAAGAATTATGTTCTGTCATGTCTGGTTGTGCATCTGCGACTCTACTGCTGTTGTGTAACTGACGTGCACCCATCAGTTGCTTCTAGCACCATAATAGAATGGCAGTAAAGTAACCCTATGCACCCATTTCTAAATTATCATGAAGAGTGACTATTTATATAGATGTTGCTCAATCTATATTTTAGCCTTGATTCCGAGTTACTTGTTCTGTTCATGCTTGTTGATGTTCTATCTTGCTCTGCAGGGATGTATGTTATGGTCATTGGGGCATATGTTGCACCAGAGTCTGAAGACAATTATCCAGCAATCAAGGTGCCATTTCCCTCTGTCACTCTTCTTTTCTGTGTCTTGTGCTTATCTCTCTGCCTTGCACAGCTGGAGATTCTTTGTTTGTGGTCTTTTTATTATTGAAATTCACATTTGAATTTTATTTTGAATGAGTAAGACGGTTCAATTGAACGAGCATCTGCAGGGTGTCACCCTGGTTGATAATTCTTTGGACAAGAGGAATAGAAAAAAAAGTCATATGTACCATGGACCTATCAGTTTCAGTTTAGTGCCAAGTATGTTTATGTGCTTGTAGTGAGCCATTTAGCATCTTAATCCACAAAGCCTCGTGATTCTTTTATGATAATTGATACTGTTAAGGGTATTTGCTATTTCCTTTCATAACTTTTGACATGTCACTCCTTGATTTGTTAAGACATTTGTTTAAAGCTAGTTTCTAAGAATCTCCAATGGTACTTTTAGGGGTAAAATCCCCTCGTCTGTCCCATGCCAAAGCACGTTTTAACAAAATGCCCGGGGCTGTCTTAGCCTCTGTATGTCAAGTTTTTTTTCCAGGGTAAAAGGAAATACTTGTATTATCTTTATTACCTTCTCTCAGAACTCTATTCACTACATTCAAGCTGTTTTGACATGTTATGTTTCCCACACGTCTTTGATTTCAATTGATTAAGTGTTGTTCTAGAAGGTAAAAGGACAACCAATTTCATTTCTGTAGTCAATTTTATCCATTGACATTCATCACAGTATGTGTGTGCTGCATTTCAAATATGTAAAATTATATGTGCAATAGCTAAACTTTAATAACATCAGAAAAAACATTTGGTTGCGAGAAATTGATATACTTGAGACTTTGGGTTTGATCCTGCCATTTGTGGTAATCTGAACAAGATTCCCCTAGCCGGTCGAGTAATCTGAACAAGATATTTATCTATATGGGACCTTGCCTCATTTGCAGCCTTAAAAATATAATAAGATTACTGTCACATTTAAATTTTGCATCAGTGTATTCTCTTTTAGAGTTTACAAGGGTCACACCCGGTTTCACCGCACAACCAAATATTGTTTGCCTTTTTATTTTAATTTCCAAATCTAAGAGCTCTAAAGAAACCACCACTTTCTCATACTTGTACAGGGTTTAGACACCTCACTCACTCATGGTTATTGAACCTGCCTGTCATCACCTTCGTATCCTCCCAGGTCTAGTAGTAGCATTAATGTGTTTTTGCCGTTGGTCTTCAGACTTGAGAACTTCACGAAACAATATTTGGCAATACTGTGAACACCTACGCTTAATTGGCTAAAGTGACATGGGATCACTGATGGTTGCAGGTGCACAAGATAGTTGACCTGTCTTCGCAGCCGAACCGTGAAGCAATGTGGTACATGGAAGTAGCCGAGGCATACAACTTGTTTTACCTGCCGTTTAGCTGCTAATTCCTCGTCTCGAGCACAGGTCATTGACCTCAGTTGCTACGATTCGTTCTCACCGTTACCCTTCTTGGTAGGTTAACTAAATGCCCTCACGTCCACTGAATTGTATTGATCCTCAAATGCATTCACCAGCACATTACTACGGTTCTGTTGAACAACGTAGCTTATCTGTAGGAACTGTAATCATCTTATTTTGGGAAATAGTGCTCGCAACCTTTTTTATTGTTGGTTGTTATTGAAGTCCAAGGAGGTTGGAGCCTGTGACTAGGAAGTGGGTTGTTACTTTCGGAGCTCGGGACTTTGTACGGCTGCTCAGTGACGCTACTCAGTGAAGCAAACGATGTGCCGATGCAATCTGCCCATAGTTTGTACAGTATATCTTTGAAAAGAAAAGGTGAAGTGAATTGCGTTTTCGATCATTGAACTGGGATTATCACTATCGTTCAAAACTTGTAAAGTGACTTTCTTCTTAATCCTATCAAGTTGCATCGCATCATCTGCTGGCGCTCAAGCAAGCTGCTTGGGGTGTAGCTCAGCGATTTTGTTGAGATGCCCGACGGAAATGAGGCCAGTACTACCATTACTTACGCCCTGTTCGTTTTCTGCCCTCTAAAATTTAGCACTGTCACATCAAAGAGAATCTTACTATTTATGAATATTTTGATCAATTTAATGACAAAATCCTATTGACAGATTGGTGCTAATTTTCGAGATGAATCTAATGAGCTTAATTAATTTAGGTTTTGCTAAAGTGATGCTACAGTAACCGTCTTCTAATCATGACTTAATTAATCTCATTAGATTCGTCACGTAAATTAGTCTAGGGGCCTGTAATTTATTTTATAATAAACCTTTATTTAGTACTCTTAAATAGTAAGATTCTTTTTGATGTGATAGCTATAAAATTTAGACTCACGAAACGAACACACCCTTAGTAATAGGTGCCCTCTTTGTCCCAGTTTATTTGTTATTCTGAAAGTGTTTTGGGGTGTCCAGATGTGTCGGATTCAGATAAGTTCAATAAATCTGGTATTTGGTAGAACAACAGAATGATAAATAAATACCAGAAAAACAGAACGATAAATAATTTAGGAAGAGTGAGTACTCCCTCCGTCCCCAAAAGCACGCCGTTTCAGCTCTAAAATATTTTCCCCAAAAGATTGTCGTTTTGGGCGTCCTCTGCACTGACAGCATCTGGGAAAGGAAAAAAAAATCCCACTTCATCTCCTCCACACACTCGAAATATCACTAGTCAGCAAGATACTCTTCCATGGCATTCATCTCAGGATGTACGTACTCTATAGCATTCTCATGATCTGAACATACAAGTGTGTGCATACGTCAAGCAGTAAAAATATGACAAAAATTATGTTGGATCAATAACTAGACATCTGTGCTTTACCTAGGGAAAAAAGTAATCTGAACCAATTTAATAGGAAAAAAGAAACCTGAACCAATTTAATTGAATGCCATGCTTTTTCGGCCACTACAACATTGCTATTTGCCTATCAGTCTGTCCAAAAGGTTCTAGATGCAAGTAGGAACAAGTTATTGTACCAAGGCACACAAACTAAAAAAAGTACCCTTTATATGAACGCAACTAGATGCAGGTGCATTTCATGATATGTTAGGCAGCTAGAGAAAGAGAAAGGACACTTGGAGTATTTAATTGAAAACTAACCTGGATGCAGATCTTCCCCTTCATTGTCTTCATCTCCAAATGGAATGTTAAGATCAAAAGGGTCCAATCCATACTCGTTGAAGATCATGCGCAGCAGGAAGTCCATCGGGGCTATCCACAAGTGCTTCATTTAGATCAAGCAGGCCACCTTTATCTCCCTCCAGTGGTGGCTTATTCAGATCAAAAAGGCCACCTTGATCTCCCTCTGGTGGTGGTTCATTGAGATCTATGGCCATATGTGATGTGTGTGTTCCTCTTTGTTTTCTAGCTTACTTGGATGTTGTTGAAAGGATAGAGATGGGTGTTTAATGTGGTGAGGCTGCTAGAAAGGCCGGTGAGAAGTTGAAATTTTTGACGCTTGTGCTAATTTTTGGCCACGTGTGTCCTAGTCTTGGTCTAATGTGCTCTGACGCTAAGTTTAATTTTTTATGCCCGCCGTCGAGACAGAAACAAAAAAAATAGAAGTAACAAGTATAATTATGGTCCCAATGCTGCTGAGTTTAATAAGAGCATATAGGTCATTTCCAGAAATTATTTAAACGCTAAAACGGCATGCTTTTGGGGACGGAGGGAGTATGTTCTTTCGCTGGCGCTAGCGCGGCGTCTGTTTCGCCGCGTCCTCGTCCGGCCATTTGGCCGACGAGAAAGGGAGCGAGGCCTGACAGCCAGCTCTGCCGTCTGGTCCCTCGATGCATCATTTCCACACAGCTGTCCTTCCCTCCAGCTCTGGGTCCTACCAGCCAAGCCAGCCCGTGTGACCAATCCATCTTTAGCCGTCAGTCTAAAACTGGACGGTTCCGATTACCCCGCGCAGGAGCTCGCTCAGCCACGAGCCCAACAACCACTTGTCCGGAATCGGATAGCTTCTTCCCGCTTCGCTCCTCCCCTCCGTCGCCTTCGAGACCCGGCTCGGAAAAATAGCCATTACCGAACTCGCGAACCGGCGGAGTTTTCACTGCACGCAATCCCGCGCTTGATGCCCCCGCCATGGCTTCCGTGCCGTTATCAGCGTCTTCATCGAAGGCCGGCCTCCTCCTCCTCCCACTGTCGCTCCTGCAACCGGCCGCCGCGGCCGGGGCCTGCCTCCGGTACCGCTTGCCGAGGCTTCCGCCGCCGGGGCTCTCGAGCGTGAGGAAGGGGCGGCTCCTGTCGCTTCCGGCCCCACCGAGGGCCGCAGAGGGGAGAAATGGATGGGCCCTGACGGAGGAGGAGGTGGAGGACGAGGAGGTGAGGAAGGAGGGCGAGGAGGAGAGGGAGGCGATGGCGCGGAGGCGCGGGGGTCGGGTCGATTCTCTGCGGACTACGTCTCGCTCGGCATCAGGGAACCTGAGTACGAGGTAAGCCACGAGCAAGCTAAACCTCAAGTCCCGTCTGAAATACGAGTAATACTGTATCGGCGCTATCCACTCAACAGTCAACATCCCTGATCATTAACCCTTCATCCCGAAATTAAAACCTTGCCCAGGTGATAGAAGTGAGATCTAATGGGAGGATGTCAACCAAGAAAATTAGCCGGCGACAGCTACTGAAATCGAGTGGTACGTATGTCTTCTGTTTTCTCAATCACCGTACAAAATGCAACATCTTTAGTGTCCCTGTTGGCACCGTATTCCAAAACTTTATGCAGTGGAATGATATAGGGCCCTGTAGTAATAGCAGAGGAGCTCTCACTTCGTGGAACTCCCTACATTCGTTTATTAGTTATTACATTGATGTGGCTTACTGTATTGAGATTTATAATTGCACACAGATGATTTCTGATTCCAAATCCTTGTTCTGCTAGGCCTCCGTCTACGAGATACCAGAAGCGTCGACCCATCACTATGGTTGATGAATTCAATGCCTTCACTGCTGGTAATATGGCAGTTGCAGTACTTGATCATGTAGACTTCACTTAGTTTTTTTATACTGAGTTCCTCTACATTTTCTTTCTATCTATACGCATGAGTCATAAAGTTATATGGTTGTTTGTTTGTTTCACTGGTCGTTTTATCGAAGCTTATCAGTGTTCACTTTTCATACCAAAGTGCATAGATACTTTTTGAGAACAAAAGTATTTCAGTCGTGCACTTCAGCTTGTGTTGTGTTTAATTGTCTGATTTCAGTAACCTTCAGCTTGTGTTGTGTTTAATTGTCTGATTTCAGTAACCTTCAGGATATATTGAGTTAAATATTACGAACCAGCATTGTGGATTGATATTGAAACTATCTCTCACACTTTGGTTTGCTATCGTCAATCTTATTCTTGTCCTATATTCTGAACTCAGCATTGTTAGCATAGTCCACCAGTCCAGATATCCACTGTATAGATTGGTTATTCCCTGAACTTGTATTTGTTGTCTACATTGTCTCCTTAACCAACATTCATGTGTTTTTCACTCACAAACATCTTAATCTGTTTAGCTTGTCAAAAGTCATATTCTGTCTCTTATTGTAGGTACGTGAACAAGCTATATTAGTCAATCTTGGTTCATTGCGAGCAATTGCCATGCATGAGCGTGTTCTTATATTCAATTATAACAGGTGAGTTTGCATGACTAGCAAAACAATCTCTGGTGAGATTTCCATCAGTTACGTTACAAACTTATCTCTTATTTTCTCTAACTTGAGTAGCCCAGGAGGAAAGACATTTTTAGAATCACTACTACCGAGGTTAAATCCAAGAAACATCAATGGTGGGCCTGTAATGCCTTTTCAACTTGAGGTAAAGAATATATGAATATCTTTGTACTACTGTATATTTGCAATTCAGAACAGTCACAATATGATGATATATTAATGTCACTACTCTGTTTTTCGTCAAAATTCTGCTTTCTAGTTACATATTTTTCATGAAGGAGCTGCATATTTCTCTCCATATCTACATTATACTTTCAAGAGATAACTAAGTTTGACATATAAGTGCTTTCATATGAATGATAATATATGTGCCTCACCATTCATATTGATCACTCTCCACTTTTTCAGAGAAGAACCACTTAAGTGGAATAGTTTTTCTCATGATGTTTCTATGTTTTCTAGTCTGTTTTATGGAATATTGAACTAGGACATCATACATAGTCCACTCATCCGGTGGTTTATTGTTTTAGTTGATCTAATTGAATTTTATGCGGTATTGGTGGCCAAATATTGTGTTTTGTTGTCTTTACTCTTTTTCATTGGCATTTGGAAAAAAATGATAGTATTGGTTGCACACACAAATTAAAAGTGACAATGCCAAATATGTGTGAAATATGATCTTATTTTCCATTGTGATTTCCTTATGTTTAGGTTGTCGAAGCTGCACTCCTTTCTAGAATACAAAGATTGGAACAGAGGTTAATGAAAATTGAGCCTCGTGTGAGTACTTTAAAATTCCTTTTCTTCTTAAGATGTTCCATTTCTTACAATTATGTCGTTTGTTTTTCTAAATGCATATAACTCAATATAAGAATGATAGATGTTCTTGATAAATGATATCAGACATGTGCATTATTATACTCATACCCTGTTTCCTCAAATTTTCAATTAAGATAATCACCACCAGAAATGATTGTAATTTTAACGGCAATGTTATCAGTTGCTTCCACATCTTAATCCTTAGACTTTGAGAAGTCCCCGTCTGAGAATTTCCAAACCCTCTTCTTTGTCCCATAATATGTTCACATTGAACCTCTAAACTAATCAGAGCTTCTATTTTTTTCTGTTAAATCAGCTGGCACATAACATACTCCATCTTTCACCTGACTAAATGACTAATTCCAGCTATAAGGACCTTCTCTCAGTTCCCTACAGATCTGAGAGTACAAAACATGCTATGGCACATGCTTATTGCAACATTGAAAACTTAATCCATCAATGAGACCAGCTTTTTTCTCTAGTTTTTTTTTCATGGGACAGCAGTAGGAAAGAGGCCTCCATTTACTGTGTTGGGACCTTGGTACGGTGGGACAAGAAATAGTAAAACGCTGTAATATGATTCCCATTTTGTCTCATTGTGTTATATGAACTGCCTTCAGATTTTGGTTGTTGGTCTTTGCATTTGTATGTTAATCTTTGGCTACTCAAGAACCTAAACCTTCATAATCAAACAATGTTTCGGTTACCTTGGCTTGCATCTCAGGTTGCTGCGTTGCTTGAAGTTCTACCAAATCGCTTGACAGCTGATGTATTGGAGCAGCTTCGTCTAAGCAAACAAGAATTGGTATTAAAGCTGCACTTTTAAATCGTTTTCTCATTTCTCAAGCATGATTCTAACTATTTCTGTATTCACGTCTCAAGGTTGAGCTGGGTTCACGAGCAGGTGATCTCAAACAAATGCTCATTGAGTTGCTAGATGACCCTCATGAAATCCGTCGAATATGCATAATGGGGAGAAATTGTACACTTGATAAGTTGAGTGATGACATGGAGTGCTCTGTTCCTTTAGAGAAGCAGGTTGCTGAAGGTACAATTGTAGTTTAGCATTGCAATTCTGCATGTTTATGGAGGTTTTGGTTGTTTTCACCTTCTTGAAGCTTGCATCTTTAGCTGGATACTTCAATATATTGGTCAATGAAACATGCGCAGACAATTGAACAAATATGGCTAAGATCAACAAGGACTTGTTCGATACTTAAGCTATGTAACTGTGATCTTTGTTTACCTGAAATATATCTCATAGAACCAAGGTATCAAGTTACTAGTACCATATAAGAATTTATAAAAATTTTACAATAAAATGGAAAATGCAAGTCATAGAAGTATCGGTGAACTACCTAATCTTATTCAAATAGTTGTTTATGTTCCGGTATTTGAGCTATAGTCTATTATTTGGCAGCAGCAAATTGGATGATTTTTCACTTGATTTATCTTTTTGGTTTTAACAGAAGAAGAGGAAGAAATTGAAATGCTATTGGAAAATTACCTTCAAAGGTATTCCGTCCATTCACTGTGATACACAACTTTTGGTTTCTTCTTTTGCTTTTCTTAGCTGGCTTGCATAATCAACTCATTGTCTCTGTCAGATGTGAATCATGCCATGGTCAAGCAGAGAGACTTCTTGATTCTGCAAGAGAAATGGAAGATTCAATCGCAGTGAACTTGAGGTATGCCCATTCTCGCCACCGAAATACCGGAAATGTTGCATGTTTATGTCTCACTTATGTCTTTTTTACTAAGATGTTGATGATGTTTACACTTTCTCAAATTTCTGACTCTGATATAATATTTAAAAATTACACCAAGAAGAGTCCAGTCTATACATGTTCTTGCTGGCTTGCTATTTTCCAACTATTTTTGCTGGTTCATAGCTTATTTTGAACAGTGTCCAATGATTGAGAAATATGAAACATAGTTATTTCGATGAATGATAGTTATGTGCTTGTTGTTTGGTAATGCTATTTTTGTTATCAGAAGTGCTCGAAAAATAGAAACCTATAGGTTTTGGAAATCATATATGATTTGTTGTGACATCTACTTTGGACATCTTCAGCTCCCGACGATTGGAGGTGAGTAGAGTGGAACTGCTTCTTCAAGTTGGAACATTTTGTGTTGCTGTAGGAGCATTAATTGCAGGTACGAAAGTCTCAATTTTGTTTTTTCTGTAACTTTTGTTCCACCCCTCAAGTTTATTATTTTTTAGATTATTGTCGCCATTCAGTCTCTAATAATGCTTTCGTTTTTACTTTCTTTAGGAATATTTGGCATGAATCTTATGTCATACCTCGAAACAAATGCGGTATAGAACACTCTTGATCTTTATTCTGCTTATGTGACACGACACTAGTTGTGGTCGAATAGCATGTCCTGTCCTTGACAGTAACTTTGTTTTGGAGCAGTGGGCATTTTGGGCGACAACTGGTGGAATTGTAGTTGGAGCAGTAGCTGGATTTTTCATCATGTACTCTTACCTAAAGGCTAGGAAGATATTGTGAAAGAGTGTATTGTTAGAACTGTAAATAAAGCAATTTTGACCCCATTGATAAGATCCAGTAATGTAGATGCGTGTGGATTGTTGAGGTGGTTCTTGGTGCATAATTAGGACTGATTTGTTGATGGTGACCAAGCGTTTTCCAAACCAAGGTCCTGGATGCAAATGTTCCGGAGGACAATTTTTGGCAAATTCATGTCGTAGAGGGTTTTGTTTTTACTTTCTAGTGCTTAATAGTCGAAGCCGTACCAATACATCTGTTCTTTTCTGCTGCTATTGATAAAGTACAACTTTTGACATGCTTGCTGGTACATTTGCATCATGTGCTATGGCAAGAAAAACAAATGCAGGCTATTTCAAGTAGCAAATGCTTTCTCGTCATAGCGCTTGTGAATTCACGGCCATGGCGCGATGAACAGTCCGGCCACTAGCGTGAAATGTACCAGCGAAGTCGTCAGTAGTCCTTGATTCCCTCTCATAAGTCAGTAGTCCTTGACGGATCCTCTTGGGCGTGGGCTCTGTCGTGGCTAACTGGACGTATAGTCACGCACCCTCGAGGTCATCCCCAGTTCCCCCAATCACATGACCAAGCCTGGGCTCTTCTGCCTTCTAGCCGGGAGTCGCTAGGACGCCCATAACGGTGCTTCGATTGGAAAGGGCGTTCACTGCGACGCCACGTACGCACAACATCTGTGTGTGTGGCAAGCTCCGATCGAGCAGCCGATCAGGGCAAGAAGCGTCTGAATTGTGCGTGGCGAGGTTCTCAAACATGTGAATTGTGTTCACGAGTACTAATACCTAGGTGCTCTTTCCCGTTTTTATGCACGCGTTTGTGGGCTTCAGGCTCATACGGTTGTGCTAAGCAGTGTGTGTACCGCACTTGGCCAAGGTGCGCAACGCATGATCTCTTCCTTGGTACTCACATAGCATAGCAATTTACGCATGTAGTGCAGTCAAAGGAGCTTATATTATACGCGGTCTCCGTCGAGCCAAGCTAAAACCAAACGGCGTGAGATGCTGGTGGAAACTGAATTGCATCCGCGTCTTGGTTCCTCGATACGCTCACCAGAGGAGTTTGTGGGTGCTACCGATGGTGCTACCAAGCACTACGTGTAGCACGCCTGTCACACGGGACGGCTTCGGTGCTGCAACCCATCCAGAAGTTCCCCGGCTACGACCCGCCGGCGACGCCCGCCCCCGAAGCCGAGAAGCAGTGCTATGCCTGAACGCTCGGTGATAATGTAAGATCTGTGGTGGAGGCCGACCGGCGAGGCGTGCAGCAGAGTGCCGTGGGAGCGCGTGACCTTCATCGGAGCAGGCTCGGTTTGTGGAACTCTGAGCAGGGTTCTCACAACCTGCCAACAGAACAAGACTGTGAGATTCAGTCGGCAGGAGGGAAGCCCATCTGCCCACGGCGGTCTCGAAGATCGACCTCCAAGGCTCCAAGGCGCCGGAAAGCTGTGGACCAACAACCGTCAAAGCTGAGCACCCGACCGACATAAACTCATTTCATCTGCTCCTAACGTCGCGAATAACGAACGATTCATCCGCCACACGCCTCCTCGAAGCTCCCGAGAGACCAAGCGACCATGGCCATGGATTGAAGCACATCTCAGCTGCAAGCAAAATAACCTCGTCTCATGTGTTCCAAGGACATGCGATGCTCGAACCAACATCGACCGTTTGTTTATTTTTGATAATGCTTGCATTGCTTGGTTCGAAAGCTGTAGCTTTCTGATTCTTTTGCTTTTCTCCATATGAAATGGGAATACGTACACTTACATTTGTAGTGAATCCTCCAAAATCTTGTGTTATGATTAGTACACGCACAATTGCTCCGTAGGGCACCTACCTACGTGAAATGTTAAGATAAAAAAAATATGTACTCCCTCCGTCCTGTAAATGATGTCTGTCGGACACAACTTCGTAGTTCACCTCGGCTGTCGGGAGCGGCAAGATTTTGAGAAACGGATGAGTAGGACTTACGCCGTTGTGCCGATGCTCCCCACGCGCCGAAGGCTGAACCTGCCGTCCGCGCGTGCATCACCTGTCACTGCGAGCAACCGCGGTCTCTGGCAGGAGATGCACATGCAGTCATGCACCACGGCGCCCGCAACGACGCTGGGTCGGTACGAGACTTTTACCATGACACCGCTTCGGTTGTAAATGAGACGCATGACACTTATGTAGTTATGTGGCATATGAGCCCCGGTGGAACAGGGTGGGTGCTCTGCTGCGGTGAAAAAGCGTCTATGCAGCATGCCTTCCGTTCGCTGTTGAACTCAAGTCTAACACCTCCCAAACTCCACTCCACGCCTTTAGCTACCAGTCAGCACTTCTGCCGCAGATCAAAAGAAACGGTGCGAGATGGTGGTGGAAACTGAATGGCAACCGCGTCTCGCTCCTCGATACGCTGAGAAGGACGTGCTTTTGACCGGAAACGTTGGCGCTACCGAGCGCCACCAGGAGTTCGCCGCTGCAGGCGACCCGGACGCTCTCCGGCTACGACCCGCACGTCTCTCATGAACAGGGGAACTCTGCTTCGGCTCAGTGTGTAGTGACCGTCCAAGCCCTGACGTGCAGGCTGGTTCGCGAGGCGTTTATGCGGAGATCCGTGGAAGCGTGAGACGTTCATCACGGACGGTAAAACAAGGTCTGTTGAGCACAGTGCCGTGTTCTCACAACGGTAACACATGACTTGTGGCCGGTAGGTGGGATGCCGATCAGGCAAAGAACAAACAGAAGATGGACATTCACGGTGCTCTGCAGACCATTGGCATAGCCTAATGTCGGGATTTCTTCAGTGGTTCGTTGCTGGCCTACGGGTCGCTTTTCTCTCTTATGCTTTAGCATCATTGGACGACACCCCCCCCCTGTCTGTCTCTACTCTGCTTCTCCTCTTAATGAAATACACACCACGGCACATTCTCGAAAAAATATATTCTGAAGTTCAACTTTCTGATTTCTTCCCTTCTGAGATGGGGATCAAACCGGAGTCCCGTACAAACCAATGTATGTGTTGTTCTCTAAGATTATGGTGAAAATAGGACTCATGGGTGCTGGACTTCCTTTGTCTTTTTTTTTTGACCGAAGTCAGCAGGGGAGGCCCCTACCTTTTTTTATATTAAATTTTGTGTAAAGAATATGTACATAAAAAAGACCGTAGGCCCAAAGAAAACCCTAAACTAAACAGTATCAAGTTACAAAACTACATAAGAAACCATCAATCAAAACTTTCACCGCACGTTTTAGCTCTAAGAGCCACCTGTCCCAACTCCTTTTTAAATGGTCTCTTCCAACTTTGCAAAGATAGAGGCTTATTGTCAAAGATAATCCCATTTTTGTGGCACCAGATTGTCCATCAACCTACTATCAAAATTTCCCTGAAAATTCTTGAATTACAGTTTTGCCTTGCAGTCAGCTGAAGTAGTGTTGGTGTCCCAATTGATGTTAAGTGATTGCCAACATCTCTTACTAAATCTGCATTGAAAGAACAAATGCAAGAGAGTTTCTTCTGTGTTTTCTTGGCAGAGGACACAATTATAATCATCGAAGTGTTGATTTTTCCTTCTTAGTAAAGTCCTGGTATTTAATCTATCTCTTGTACAAACGAGAAGAAGAACTTTAATCTGCTTCTAAAACAGGAATGCCACATCCATTTGAATCAAGGTAAGGTTGTGCAAGTGCCAATGAGTTTTAGATAAGCATTCTTTGTAGAGAAAGTGTTGTTGCCCCAAATGTAGCTCCATACACCATTTGCCTCCAAGTCAAGGTACATCATTTGTCTTCCTTCGTCTTTATGGAGAGACAATTTGGAGCTATCTACATGATTTGTAAGTTTAAGGTTGTGTTATCGTGAACGGGTTGCTAATTCATGGATATCTAGATGGCATTTCGAATAAGTTCTAGGACCGCCAATGGAGTTTTACCCCTTTTAGCCAAAATAAGTGCAAATTCTCTAAAATACATCAATCTAAAATTGGTGGGTTTCATTGAGAATTGTCCGTTATTAACAGGTTGTCACGTTATGCCAATTCCTATAAGAGAACGTTTTTATCTTTCAGTAAGAACATTTTTATCTTTCCTTAAAAGATGCCAATCATTGAGGACCTCCTTGTGAAGATTAAGAGCTTGTTTTTTTTACCATTCTAAAAAAAGCTTTTTTTACCAAATAGAGTCCATTCCTCATACTCATGGGCTCGGTTGGTTTCATCGTCTCAAGTACAATGCATGTATATTGTGTTGGTTCTTCAAATTATTATATATCATAGATTTTCATCCGTATCCATGTATTTTTGAACTTGGTTATATGGAGCTTCTTATTGGACTTGTTAGATAGGGCATAGTCCGGGCACCGGCGTGAAATTTAGCAGCGAAATTCCCTTGGCGAGTAACGTCTTGTGCCGGTATGCGTAGGCTTCCCGCTGCCAGGAGGACCAAGCCTGGGCTGGGCGCTTCCCCGCCGCCTGGCTGGGTGTAGCGCGCGGCCAATGGGAGACACGGCCGCAGCCCCGCAGCATCACCGCCTGCTACTACTGCGAGCATCGCAGCCGCACCCTGGCGATGCGAGGACGCAGGGCGATTTGCACTTTTACCATGACGCCGCTTCGGTTAGAAAGGGCGTTCACTGCGACGCACGACATGCATGCCGCAAGCTCCGAATCGAGAGAAAACCGGGGCTCTGGTCAAAAAGCGTCTCAGCAACAACGTGGTGCGTCCGGTAAGCATGTAAGCAGGCCTTCCGTGCGTTCCTAAAATGCAAGACACTCAAGTTAAAATCAGGTTTAGTGCATTTATAACTTAATAATGCGGGCCCTTGTTTGTTGATGGTCGCATGAAGAAGCGAGGCTGGAGTTCTGATTTTTGTAACTGAGAATCTGAAATGAACTTAGCCAAGGAAAAAAAGCAGAAAATATGGAATCGAAAATGATTCAAATTTATAACCTAGCTCCGACCGATGTGTGGCGCCAAGACTGGGGCCGTGCAACAAACGCAGCATGTGTGAAACAGGAAAAGAATATGGACGGCAAAATAAACTCTTTTTTTGTGTGATTGGCAAAATAAGCTTTTCAATGGCATATATATAGGCCCCCTCTCTAACTCAAACTCCCTACCAGCCACTTCTCCCCAACTCCACATAAACACAGGCTAGGGATGCCACTAGCTACCTGTGCCCAAAGCGCTGGCGGCCCTTCCTACTGCTGCCAAGTGAGTGCAGAAAAATACGGTCGCCATGGCTGGCACCGCACTCCATTCTTGTGCTACTAGTAGCGCGCGACAACATTCTTGTGCACCTTGTCGCACGGCGAGATGTTCGTCATTGTGCTCCACGTTTCTAAGATGTTTGAGAAAACTGATTCGGCTGAGTAAAGCCTAGATTAGGGTCCATCCACGGCTTGAGCTACACATCGCACCACTATCGCGTTCTCGGATGCTGATCTTCATGAACAATGAAGACAAATGGCATGGGTGCAGCAACAACAACCTGCCCACGCTGCCCCTGGGAAAGGCCGAAGGCGCTGCAAGCCATTCACGCTCTCTCACACTATGACCCCCGCGCAACTCCTGAACGCGACGTCAAGGCGACGTTGGCACGGCTCAAGGTGAAGCACCGTCAGCCATCGGCAAGCAGTTCAACGGAGGAGAGCTGTGGGAGTGCGAGACGTTCACCACGGAGGAGCAGGCACTGTACGGGCCGAGAAGATCGGCATCACTAGCGCAAAGAAGACAATCTTCGGCCGTTGAGCGTTGAATCAAATTTGATGTAGTTTATTTGCTTCGGTTGGTCTACAATTAGTGTTGTTTCATATGTAATGCCTGTTTTGGAATTAAAAAAACTTGATCTACGGGGGATATGGCGGTCCCGGACATTGTATTTAAAGAGAAGATCCTCTCACGTAGATCAAGAAAACCTCCGAACCCCCTCCCCCTTATATTGGGGCTACTAGCCTTGTGAGAACCTAGGCCGGGACCACCATGGGCACCGTAGCTTCCAGAGGCAGGGCCTTAACCAACTGCTTTGGTGCGGGGAGAGGCGAGGGATTTTTTAATCCGGATCACAAATTCGCTCCCCTCGGAGTCGAACCTCGCGACCTAGGAGGTGCTACTTAGCCACCTTACCAGGTGAGGTAAAGGCCCTTTCGCATGCCTGTTTTGGAATTGCATTTCTTCCTTTCTGAAATGAGAATTCGCTTCCACATTGTTAACATTTTCTCTGTCATTTGGGTATGATTGGCATACACACTTGGATGAGTTACTAAGACTAGCTGCACCGATACTGGATGGAGGCGTCCGGTACCCGGTACCAAAGGAGCCACGTAGGCCAGAATCTGCTGCACCAGGGTACTCGGGAGGCGTCCGGTATCCTCCCGGACACGCTCCCACCCGTCAAATAGAGCGCGCGTACGGCCGTTCAAGACGCGCCCGACGTGGCGTGGGCCCCGCGGTTCGCTGCTCCTCGCGCCATCAGCCGGAAGACTCGGAAATCGTCGGAAGGAAGAGAGGAGAGCAGCAGGGCGGCGGAGGGAGGTGGGCTCGACACGGATCCGGTCGGAGGAGGACGTGCGGCGGCCGAGTGAGGCGAGCCTAGCGCGGATCCGGCCGAGCGGCGGGCGGCGGACGCGGGGAGGCGCGGATCCGGCCGGGCGGCGCCGCCCAACCCCCGCGACACCGCCCTTCCCGTCCGCCGCTTCCCACTCGAGCGCCGCCCACCTCGCTGCCCGCCGAGGGATCCGGGCTAGGCGCCGTCGCCGCCCGTCGCGCCGGCCACCGGAGCGGGAGGGGCCGCCGCCGGATCCGCGCCCCATCGGTAGGCGAGCCACGGCCGAGGCGCGGCGGGCGGCGCCGGGGCCGCGGGTGCGGGAGACGGCCTACGGCGACGCGCGAGCGGCTCGGTGGCGCGCGGCGGAGGCGCGCGGTCGGCGACGGCGCGTGAAGGAGGAGGGCTAGGCGGCATCGCGCACGGGGAGGGGCGGAGAGGCGCGAGGAGGAGGCGTGCTAGGCGGGCCACCGGCGGGCGGTGCACGGAGACGACGAGGCCCGGCGGCCCTCGTGCATGCGGGTGAGGCGGACCCCGACGGTGGTGACGTCTCGCGCTGTGCGAGTGGAGGGAGGAGGAGGGCCGCCGGCGGGCGGTGCACGTGGGGGAAGAGGAGGTGGGGCGGGGACGACGACGGCGCAACGGGGAAGGAGGAGCAGAGGCAGCGTGGGGAAGAAGTGGTTGCGCTGTGGTGGGGGTAAGAGAGAAAAAGGGAGAGGAAAAGGGAAAAGAAAAAAATAGAAAAAGGAAGAAAAGAAAAAGGAGAAAAAGGAGAAAAAGAAAAAAATAGAAAAAAACTATTATTATTTAATAAAATTTGGGATGTTAAATTAGTTGTAAAAGATGAAGAAGTGAAAAAGTAAAGAGGAAGATAGATGAAAGAGATGGTAGTTGGAGGTGTTGAAGAAAACATTGAATAATTGATATAGAGGATGGTTATAAAGTATGAGCGTGTGTAACAAAACTGAATATAGAAGAGAGGATCTTGCTGACTATGATAGAATATTTGCTTTAGAGAATGAAAATATAGTATGACGAGTGTGGATAGTCAAAAAGGTTGTGTTGCCATTGGTAGATGCCACTGGTAGATGCTAATTCAGCACTAGCGCGAGGGCCCAGGGTGCAACTATAGTTGTGGCTGGTCGGTCATCAACACCGACTCGGTCGTTCCGCCGCTGGCCGATCGACGAGCAGATCCACGTCAGTCAGCAGAAAACCTCGACTGGCCGGCTCTGGCAACCGTGCTCTGCCCAACACAAAAACGAATTCGTCGTACCACCCTTAATTAGGTGGAGCAGTGGTTGTAGCGTCCAGTAAGAAGACACATGTTGGAATTATAAGCTATTCACGAACCACATGAACTGTTGTTAGGTGCCTTTGCCGAGTTTCGAATTGAAATTTTACTAATCTCTCATTCGCTTTTTTCAACCATTAAATTTTGTTCTAACCAACCATATATTTACAGAAATGTTCCCCTAAAAATGAATTGTTCACCAGCATCTATGTTTCAAAAAATACATTTTTCATTGTACCAAATGTGATTGAACGAAATACAAAATTTCAGTTAAGTGAACTAAAAATATAATAATTGGTGTATGTTTACAGTCTTATCCCAGATAACTTCATTGCTTCAAATGAGAAATCATCTCAAGTGTAAAAATATTAGTGTTTAAGGGTAACACAAAACAGTGGGGCAGTAGGTTACAAAGTTGAAAAGTTACAACACTCTTTACAATGTTTTAGAATCAGGATGTTGACACAATAAGCACCACTGGCCTCTGAAGGTCAGCAAAGCAAGAGAGACCAGGCTTAATATCCTGACAACAAACTCGTTCGCTGTCATTTGTTCATCCCAGGGTCATCACTGATGACGGTTGGTTGGTCGCTCATTGTGCTGCTGCCAGAGGATGCCTGATGATTCCACGTCCCTCATCCAGGACAAAGCTGTTGTCCCTGAAGTGTGCACTGGAGAAGAATGGCTTCAGATCATAGATCTCATACTCTTGGGCCTGCATCAACAGATGAACCAAGTCAATCCAGATGTTAAGTGAGTGCATTCTTGGACAGCCATGGAAGCATGTAAAAGGCTTACCTTGTTCTTCAGGTCCTCCACTTTGACCTCGACATGAGTGAGGCGAGAGGTTGATCCTGACACAATTTCCTCAAAGTGTAGTGCATCCTTGACCAATGTGCGCAGGAGGAGCAGAAGCAACTCGTTGTAATCTTTCTTAAATGTCATGTATTTCCTGAAATTCTGTGGAGAGCAGAAAATTGTGTTTATATTTGCAAAAATATTTGATTCTAGAGAATCTCGGATAACTAGGAAATAACAAAGACTGAATTCACATCAGCATAATGCGCTGACCAAATTGACAAAATTTTAAGTGGATAATCAAATAACATGTACTGTATGTTGTAGCGTTGGACAATATAATAGGAATCTAACAGAACATTTGCAAAATTTACCTTTTGAAGTGCTTTCTGCACACCAAATTTCTGAGTTGAAATGAAAGAGTCTAGCAAGACTCGGATTGCCATGTCCACATCTTCCTGAGACACATAGCTCCGTAAATGCATCCTTGCATGTGCCTCTGACATCCGAATGATTGATTCAATATGCCTTACTGCAATTGGGACCCCTTGACCATGCTGCAGAAAAAAAGTTAGAAGCTTACTTTAGTTTCTCCTTTTCAAGTGTATCACTAATGTAGTTAATATGAAACCGTAGAGAAAGTCCCAAAAACACTTACAGAGGACTCCCGTCGAAGCTCAGCATAAACATGGCTGATCTTGTCAAGGTCAGCATCATGTATTTTGGGAAATACATTCAGCTTAGCGTAAGTTATATACTTTTTCAGCATGTCTTGAGAAAGGACCTGATGACATAACATTCGTTTAGAACCATAAAATAGAGAAAACTTTTCAGTTGAAATATCACGAATTCGTACATCTGGGTCAGCTTGCCTTGCAGCGGCCAACGGATCATCATCCATGTCAGTTGCAACTCTATCTTCAAGGTTGGCCCCTTTTGGCTGCGATCTGGCATGGCTATCTACAACGAACCTTGCCAGCATCTCATCTGTAAACGGATCAACAATATCCTGTATTTCAAAATTAAAAGTTCAGTACGAATTGACAACCAATACTGAGCAAAAATGTCACAAGATGATAAGATACAAACCTTAACCACACATAGAACATCAAAACGTGAAATAATTGGATCCGTCAGTTCAACATTCTGAGTGAATGTCTTTGATGAATCATATCTGTGAAATTAAATACCATACATTCAGTAACTTTCTTCATACCAGGAACAGATATTACATGGCATTGGCATGCAAGTAACAGAAGTTACCTTCCTCCTATTGGATTTGCTGCAGCGATAACACTGCATCGAGCTTGAAGAGATGTCACGATTCCTGCCTTAGATATACTGATACTTTGTTGCTCCATGGCTTCATGAATACTTACTCTGAAACAATCAAAAGATAAATATATTTTAGTAAGACGGAAATCACTAATACCATAGAAGATCTGTATGTAATCTCATACCTATCTTGGTCATTCATCTTGTCAAATTCATCAATGAGGCATATACCCCTATCAGCAAGAACCAATGCACCTCCCTCAAGTGTCCACTCTCTTGTGACTGGATCCTTATGAACTGCTGCAGTGAGCCCAACAGCAGAGGCACCTTTTCCAGTTGTATATACAGCTCTGTGCCCGGTTTTCTCAACATACCTAGAAGATGGCATGTTAGTTACATATCCTTAAGTAATGAAAATGATTAATTTCAACCTTTTTTTAGAATAATGAATTGCATCCTTACTTGAGAAACTGTGACTTAGCAGTGCCTGGATCACCTAGGAGGAGGACATTAATATCACCTCTTAGGCGATGCTTTCCTTTCACATTCTTCTCCTGTCCACCAAACATAGCCAGTGCAATGGCTGTCTTAATATCTTCATGGCCATAAATGGATGGTGCAATTGATTTGACAATCTGTATGCATGCAGTGCCAAAGTTAGTGCATGTCAGGTTATCACATCTGCATGTGATTTTAAAGAGTTGAGTAACGAACCCTTTCCCCAATCCTTGGATCCTTCGACAACTTCTCAATCTCTGCCTTATCCTCGTCAGTTAATTTGTATGCAGAGAAGAGATCTTGCTTTTTTGCCACGTAGTTTGCCTCCACCACTGTGGCAAAAACGGGGAAACCATTCTTTGTATTCAAAGATAAGTCAAAATTGTTCGTGTATATCCCAGTGACCTCCTGAAAATGACAAGTAGATAACATCATGGTCTGTTTCCACAGGAAATTTATGAAGGAAAACAAAGGTGGTGAGTGGGCACTGGAGAAACTTACAATTTCCTCTCCTGGACGTGCACAATCAATAAGATCATTCAGAAGTATTACTTCCTTGTATCTGGGAAGCCTGCCAGCAGGAACAATTCCTGGGCTTTCTTGAAGAGTAAGCTTCTGGTAGTTCCTATATATAGTCTGAAAAATAATTCGATTATCAGAGGGACTGAGAAAGATCGAAATTATGTGGATGTTTGAGACAGAATGGCCTACAAATAATAAATATCACAAAATAACAGATGTGTGAAAAAAGTTGTTTCAAATAACTTGCCTGTTCAACATTGACGGTAAATGGTCCTTTTGACTGGCATTCAGGGCATGATCCGACTTTCACTTCAGTGTAAGAGTTCTGAAAGAAAGGCCCCAGGACAGTTCCACATTTCCCGCAGTCATACTTCACTTGCTGCAACTGAGGGAATACACCAGATCGCCGAGTAACAACACCACCAATCCGAATCATTGTGTTCAGATGGATTTGCCTAAGCAGGAGTCAAGTTGAGCATAAGCACATGCAAATTACTCTGAGCTACGAAATACAAGCTTTGTAAATTTTGATATTTACCTGATATTGCGTATTTGGTCATAGACAGGAAGATTGGTAATTCGTACATAGATTTTTTGGTGAATGTTCCTATAATTCTTGTGGAGATCAAAAACAACATTTTTGGCAACTTCCTCCATAACTTCTAGCACTGATTGAGGTGCATCAGCCAACCAGATGGCAATATTTGGATGTATGTAAATAAATTGCTTGTAATCAATTTCTAGGCTACATTTGTTAGCTGCAGGAAACAAAAAAATAATATTAGAGATGTAAACATTAAATACTAGAAAACTAAAACTATAGCATTTTATATGTCAAGGGTAAGTGTGGAGCAAATAATACCTAAAACCATCTCGTTAATAAGTCGAACATACTCAAACTCTCCCTGTTCATTCTTCGGGTTTACATATGTAAGAAGGAACTCTTTAAATTTCTTCCCAATGAAGCGCCGGACTTCATCTCTTGTGACCCACTCCCTTAGTGTTCCTTGCACACGGTACATGTTCATCTCATCTTCTTCATCAAATTCATCCTGTAGACAAAGAGGGCAATTTACTGATTTGAAGGCTGGACAAATGGAACCTGACTATATTTCATACATGACAAACAAATGGAAGATCTAAATCACCGCATAACTTAACTAAAATTAATATGCTAATACCTCATACGGGTCATCATCAGTCTGGTCAGTCATAGGAACGTCACCACCTGAATATCCACGTTGTGACCGTCCAGGTGAACTAGGAGTGGCACCATCACCATCGTCATCACTGTGTGGTGTCCTTGGTCCGCTAGGTGGTCTGAAACTAGCTCTGTGCCTCTTTGGACGCCTAAAATTTGTATCTTCATCTGTATCTGCAGCATGATAATAATTATTCATAACAGTCATTCCAAATGTTGGCCTATGTTTCTTACGAAACAATATAATTAATATCAATCAGTTCAGGCAGGCAAGTATAAATTGCTTGCTTAACAGTCATTATCTTGAACACTAAACATTTGACAGATAGAGTCTATCATAGTGAACTTATAAAGCATGAATGTATTTTTATGAACTAATTAACATAAAGCAATTAATCTGACTGTCTCACTATAAAACAACGATGTGATTTAGTCAAACATAATCAGATTTAAAAGGAAAAACTAGATAACAGACAAAAAAAGGCACCTCTCAGCTCACAACTACAGTGAAATAATAGCATATTCAAACCATATTCAAACCCTAGTAGCAATTCAGAAAAGGGCAAATGTCCATTTTATTTCTAACATCCTTCAGAGCTTAGAAATGCCATTGAAGCCAGTACCTAGATCATCGAGCATCCGTGGCAACTTCCGGTCACCTGCTGCCCCTGTCCTTACATCCCTTGCATCAAGCTCTGCTTCGGCAGCCCTTCGATCAGCTATGATTTCATCAAGATTCCTCTCATCCTCCACTGAGTCATCTAAACCAACTGACTCATATTGGTCATGCTCCTCCATCCTTCGGTAATCACTGCAAACAATGGAAAAAAGAGGAATAATTATTTTAAAAATTCAAAACAAAAAGTTAGCAGACACATGTACATGATAGGTTTTTGTTAGCTGTGGGTACTAGAATATTTATGACTAGCATGGTACAAGGGCATGCTTCCATGATAAACTATGTAAAATAAAACATTTAACATTTCTAATATATCATGCACACCAATTTCTCATTATTGAAAAAAACATTCTGAACAAAACAATCTACAATAACACTAAACACTAGTGTACCAGGACAGCAGGGTACTGCTTAACAAACGTGTCACTGGATATCTAACACAAGCAATTCAAATTAGCAAATTCAGACGCGCCATTTCGTCGTATTTAAGATCCAAATTTCCTACCGCCGAGGCCAATAAAAACCACTTCCCCTAAATTTACGGATCTCCAACTCAAACACCAAATCCCATCTGACTAGCTAGTAGCTACCTAATCATCAATTTTCCAGACTACGCGGCATCAATTGCTCAACCACACGAAATCCCCGCCTGAAATCGCACCAGATCCCAAAACAGGCAAGAGCTCCAGTCAATTTCAGGGCCAGCTTACTCGAGGTAGTTGTCGTTGAAGAGGTCCTCCCCCTCCTCGTCCTCTTCGTCGGGCGCCACGGCGGCGGCAGGGTCGTCATCCTCAGGGAGCACGTGCGGGTCGACCTCCGCCTCCCCGTCTTCGTCCGAGTAGGAGGACGGGTCGGTGGCACCGCGGCTGGTGGTGTTGGGCGGCAGGCGGTCGGTGCTGAACCCCGGCGACCCGGGCGTCGACGGCGGGTTGTTCTCCGAGTCATCCTGCACGAGAAGGCCGTCAACCCAGGGTCAATCAGTCAGATCCGGCGCGGCTACCCTGAAAAAAAGAAAGACCCGGCGCGGCGCGGGGTGGCGAGAAAGGTGGAGAGGGCGCGGATCGCTTACCATTCCGCCGGCTGAAGAACAAGGTTCAGGCGAAGTGGTAGGCGGGAGGGTGTGGGTAGGGTTTCGCGCGGGAGAGCAGTGAGGAAGCAGGGGGATTGAAGCGGCGGGATGGCGTTAATAGGAGGTGGCGGCGGGTTTGGAGTGGCGGGAAAATTTGGCGGCAACGAGCAACAGTTTCCCGCGCAGGGTGGGTCGAAGGTGCTCAAGGTAGGCCGTAGGCGGGCTGGGAACCTGGACTGGGCTGATTTTATGTTTGGACCAAATTTGACCCATGGGCCAATTTTAATGCTTGACCACCTTTGCAGCCCAACAATGCGTTTGGTGAAACATTAGCTAGACGGTGGCCCTTCTAAAGAGTACTCCTCCGTCCTAGAATGTTTGGCATTCTAACGATCATCTAATTTTCCCAAAATGTTTGGCGTTCTCACTTTCCGAGACACCTTTTTCTTTTCCCAACACATCTCTATCTCTATCTCTCTCCTTCTCGTTTTCTACGCACCTACTTTTACCAACTTTTCTTAATTCCTCGTGCCCACTCCTACAATGCCAAACATAATGGGACTGGAGGGAGTAGTATTTATTAGAGAAATACTTCAGAGAACATAGTGACGTATGTTCATACTATCTCTTTTATTATTTATGGTTAAATTTAAATATTTAACTTCTGTTTTTATTATTAAACATGTCGGACTAGTTGTATATATATTATAAAATCATAAATTGAACTAAAGAAATATCAAATTCTCACAAATTCATGAAATTCTGTTAAATTTGACGAATTTGTCAGAATTTGATATTTCTGTACTTCACTTTAGGATTTGACAACATATATACAACTAGTTTGACATGTTTAATAATATAAACAAAGATTCAATATTTAAATTTAACCATAAATAATAAAAAAGCTAGGGTGGGCACATGTCACTATGCCCACAAAAATCATTCTCTATTTATTATAGGAAAAAGTTTATTTTGCCTCCCTCAATAATTGATAAAGTTTCATTTTCCTTCTTCAACTATAAAAATGGATATCGAACCCATAGGTTCATAAACCGATTGAAAACCACTTGAAAAGCGCAAAAACTAGAATTATTGATTCGGGTCGGTTTCTAAAACCGGTCGATTTATCGACAAAACCAAACCTAGTTATTGTAGCAAAAATGGTTTTCATTTGGTTTTAATGGTTTACCACTCGGCTTTTGCTATACTGGAAAAACCGAGCGGTTTACAATTTTGTGAACCATGATCCAACCTCATGAATTATTGAAACCGTTTACTTTCTATCTGCTTAGCTTTAACAACTGTTTTGATCTATTCAATGTGTAGAACTCATATGTGAGTGACACTAACTTTGTGACATGTGAGGATCACACCTTGGTGGCATTTTTTATTGCTGATATGTAGATCCCACATGCCGAGCTTGAAACCAAGCAGCCATGTGCACTCGAGGTAGATAACCAGGGCTCGAGGCGTGCAGCCGAGAGCCGTGGGACTGCAATACCTTCATCGGAACAAGCACGGTATTTGAAGCACGGAGTAGTACTGGGGAATCCGACGCATGCATGTTGAACGTATCCCCTACCAATTTATTTTCCACGGATCGGAGGAGCGGATGCACCCACATTAATGCGGAATCTACCCGGCTCCATAGCTGAGTTATAATCCGTTAGGCTCCAACACAGGATTCGGCAAAGCAAGAAGAACAAGTGATAGACAAGAGGCGAGAGGAGACGGAAGCTTCGGGAAGGGGAAGAACAAAGGAATGATTAGGAAGTAATGAGATTCGGTTTACAATAATTTAACTTTCTCTCTCTCGGAGCACTCTTTATATTACAACCATCACATCCACCGTGGGCCGGTCAAGTTTGGATTGGGATTGCGCTCTCTCTTATTCTTGGGCTAGCTTGTCCTGGTATTCGTTTCCTAGAAGGCGTATTCCCAGCTCGGGTGCTGACCCCCCCCTTCTTGAAATCCTGCTTGTCCCCAAGCAGGTGGTAAGGAAACTGTTGTTGTAAAGCCACCTTATCTTCCCATGTGGCCAACGGCATAGACGACCACTTCACCGAGCACTTGAGCCACGGACTTGGACCCTTTCATCACCACTCTAGATTGAAGCACTTGTTCGGGCACCCGAAACAACACCAAGTCAAAGGGAAGCGTCGCCGTTACCTGATCTATCACTCCAACTGCTGGCTTCGGTTGAGAAACATGGAAGACATGATGTATGGTTTAGGCGAGATAGAAGATCCAGTTTATAAGCCACAACTCCAATACATCGCAACACCTTGAATGGGTCAAAGAATTTGAATGACAACTTCCGGTTAGCGCGAGAGGCCGATGAATATTGAACACTTGGCTACAGTTTTAAGAACATCATATCTCCAACAAAAAAATTACACTCGGATCTATGTTTGTGTACCTAGAACTTCATCCTTTGTTTACCATGGTACAAGTGTCTGTTGAACCACTTGAGACATGAATTTTATTTCTTTGAACCATGACGCTAAATCGGTAACATGAGTATGAGTGTTGGCAGCTAGACCAAAATGTCTCGGGGAGTGGCCATACAATGCCTCAAAAGGAGAACGACCAATAGCTAAATGGTAACTAGTGTTGTACCAATATTCTGCTAAGGACAGCCAAGCACTCCATTGCTTAGGACATGGTCTGCCCATCAGTTTCAGAGTGGTAGGTTGAGCTCATTTTCAATTCTATTTTTGCTAGATTAAACAGCTCACTCACGTAACTTACTTGTGAAGATACGATCACAATCCGAAAATGATTGATGAAGGCAGACCATGTAGCTTATAAACATTATCAATATAGAGCCTAGCCACAAACAATGTTGTAAAGGGATGCTTGAGAGGTATAAAGTGAGCATACTTGGTAAACTTATCTACCACTACTAGAATGCGGTTGATGAGAATTAGATTGAGGAAATCCTTCTACAAAACCCAAGGACACCACTTGCCATGCTCCATCGGGAATTGGAAGAGGTTGCAGAAGACCAGGGGATTTGGCTCATCGAGGCTTTGCTTGTTGACAAACAATACAAGACTTGACAAAGTTATGCACAACTATTTTCATGCCCTTCTTCCAAGACACAATATGCTTGAGTTTTTTGTAGGTGACTAGTGACCCCGAATGCCCACCTATTGCACATGCATGTAAGGTCTGTCAAAATCTTCTGCTGAAATGTTGCATTGTTACGTACATCCACACTCCATTCTTGTATCTCGGAGTTCCCTTGGATAATGCGAAGTTGGGAACTGCTCGAACTATTTATAACTAATTTAGTCACCAACTCTTTAGCATGGTCATCCCGATCATAGCCATTCAATACTTCAGTTAACCGGGAAGGCTCACGAGAAGACAATGCTAAACCGTGAACTTCACGATCAGGCCGTCTAGATAAGGCATCGGTAGCATTATTTTCCACTCCTTTTTTGTACACAATCTTGTAGTTCAGACCCAATAACTTGGTGAAGACCTTTTGTTGCCGGTTGATATGCAGCCTTTGTCCGGAGAGATGAGACAAGCTTCTCCGATCGGTTGAGATAAGGAACTCTCCAAACAGAACATAAGACCTTCATTGTTCAATAGATATGAGAATAGCCAAATACTCATTTTCATAGGTTGACAAACCCCTCATCTTTGGGCCCAAAGGTCTGCTAATGTAAGCTAGAGGATCGTGATTTTGCATTAGAACATTACCCACTCCCAAATCACTGGCATCGGTCTCAATACAAAATTGTTTGGAGAAGTCGGGTAGAAGCTGGGCTGCAGGTAATGTTGACTTGAGGGTTTGGAATGCATGATCATGGATGGTGGTCCAAATGAACATAGTGTTCTTTTTCAAGAGATCTGTCAATGGCTTGCTAATTATGCCAAATTGCTTAACAAATTTTCTATAATATCCTGTCAATCCTAAGAAACTCCTGAGCTCTTTGATAGAAGATGAAACGGCCAACTCGTTGATTGATGCAATCTTATCGGGTTACATATTCCAAGTCTAAGAGGTGGTCTTCATATGTCTTGTTGTATACTAGTATATCATCAAAGAAAACTAGTACACATTGCCTTAGCGAGGGAGCCAAAGTTGAGCTCATAGCCTTTTGAAATATATGAGGTGCTCCGATCAGTCCAAAAGACATAACACAAAATTCATAATGGCCTGAATGAGTTTGAAAGGCTATTTTGTACTTCTCTTCCAGTTGCATTAATATTTGATGAAAACTCGAACGAGGGATCAAGACTGGAAAACCATCTAGCTCCACTCAACTCATCCAGAAATTCATCAATAATAGGCACTTGGAAACTTGACTTTTTGAGTTAAGGCATTCAAGTGACGATAGTCGACGTAAAAGCGCCATGATTTGTCCTTCTTATGCACAAGAAGCACATGAGAGGAGAATGGGCTATTATTGTGCTGAATTACAGCAGTATCCAACATTTCCTTGACTTGAAGCTCGATCTCAACTTTCAAAGCAGGAGCATAATGATATGGCCCGATATTTACTAGTTGAGCACCAGGAAGGGATGTAGAGTGATCACACGTCCTGGAAGGTGGCAAGCCGATCAATGGTTCAAACAAAGAAGCAAATGTTTGCAACAATGACTAAACTTTAGGTGGATGTACTAATGTTGCAGATTCAGTAACTACGGGTTCCTCAACCGCCTCGGTTATTGCAGAAACTTGCACCACCGTGCCTTCCACTAACCGAGATAAAACTCCATGGATCACAACAGTTGCACCATTATAAGGGATAACCATCCACTTTAATCCCCAGTGGATTCTCATTGGGATAAATGACTCCGACCACTCGTATCCTAGAATCATGTCAAAGGAAGCAAGATCAATCACCTTCAAGTCGAGAGAAGAATGTCAAGCCTTGCACTACCCATTCGGTCTACGAAACTGTGATGTATAGGACAAAGTTGCTCCACCGGCCACTTGAACCTTCATTGCATGTGAAATTGTTGACATCCCTTGGAGCTGAGCTGTAACCATAGAACTGATGAATGTGTGCGAGCTGCCCGAGTCCACTAAGATATTGACTTTCTTGCCTTGAATAGAGCCAATTAATCTTAATGATCTTGCAGATTCAATTTCAAACATTGTCGCAATAGAAAGCATGAATACAACAGGAGCTTCTTCTAGTGGTAATGGAGCATCCAGTGTAACATCAGCTTCGTCGGAAACAATTCCCACATCGCTCGCATAGCATGAAGGTACACGAGATGGAGAACATTTGTGTCCATATGTCCATTTTTCAGCAGAGTTATCGCAAAGTCCACGAGCACAGCGATAATTCCCGAGAGCACGCAACTTCTCATCGGTGGAGCCGGCTCTAGCAGATTTAGTGCATCTGTTATCTTCAACACTTGGCTTATCAATCTTGAGTGGGGGTGCAAGAGGAAATGCAGGCCCAGGAATCGTTCGTTGAATGATGATTCAAGCCTGCGAGTCCATTTCCGCTTCAAAGCGTCCGCTTCATCCTGCACAAGGGCGAGAGAACAGGCATAGTCCAATGTCAAAGGATGTTGAAGCATAATACTAGATTTCACAAGTTCTCTAAACCCATCAACAAAACACGTAGCATAATACAAGGGATTAGCACCAGCTTCATAAGCAACTAACCGGTCAATCGGTGAAGAAAACTGATCAACATAATCAACTACCAAAATGGTTTGCTTAATGTGAAAGAATTGCCTAATCAATGACTCATGTTAATCTCTACCAAAACGCTGCATGGTCATAGCGCAAAACATAGGCCAACTAGCATCCTTCAAACTACGCTTAGATGACTCGCCACCAAGGGCTGCAACTCCTTCAAAATGCATTGTAGCCACTCTAATCCAAAGAGACCGGTCTACACTATACATATCAAAGTAGTTCCGCATCTAGAACACCACAATTGAGGATTCTCACAATTGCATTTAAGGTAGATTCCCATAGTAGAGTGTGCATCAAAACCATGATTCTCGGGTGCAACTCTACGCCTAGAATTCTGAAACCGACGGAGGAAACTGTCAGGAACAGTACCCATGACGGGGATCCGAGGCTGGGTGTACACAAACTCGTGCTCACGATCCCGGTGATGGTTGTCGATGCGGTGCCCATCGAGGCCGTCGGTGCTGCATTCGGTAGGTGGGCGTGCGTACGTCGACTTGGTACCGGTGAAGATCCCAGCCTTGGTGTGCGGGTTCTCTAGGGTCTCGCACTCGAAGAACTTGTTGAGGCGTGAGACCTCGAGCTTGATGCTTGTGATGAGGACATCGGCACCATCGATACGTCCATACCTACACAAGACTCTATTACTCGGACCAATTACGCATGCTCGTACTCGAAATTTGAACAATCAAGTGAGTTCTTTCTTAGGCTCTTTTCAATCCTGTTTAGACCATGGAAATGTTTGCACTCTTGTTCTGCTTAGGAACGATGGACATGAGCTAAAGGGAAACGGACTCGCGCTGGCTCGATTCGGACTCCGGAGAAATACCGACTTTTGATGGCTGCCATGACTTCGTCCGAACTCCGTTTGGGGCGTTCAACCACAGCATGGAAAGATCACGGAGTCTACTTTCCAATGGATCCGAGATCAAGTCTATATCTGCTCCGAATCGACCACAATCTTCGTTTAGATGCAGAGATATCAGAACTGTCCAATTTTAGCCCAACAGGTCGTGTATCAAGTTGAGTCCACTAAGGACGCGTCCTAGGATTGGAGGACGACTCCAGCACCCCTATGACCGTTCCTCCACATTTTTATACCCCTTGGCCACCGCCAAGAACACTTGGGATTTGTTTATTCGCAAGTTAGCTTTAGCTACTTCATCGTACGTGCGTGTATTGGCTAAACCGTCTCGTATACTTGTATTCGAACCCCACCATAGTTGAACTCGGTTTGTGAGCTTCACTTCCATCTTGGAAATTTCACTGCTTGTTTACTTGTTCTTGCTAGTTCTTCGATTGCTTGTAGGACGAGTGCCCTTGTGGCTGGTGGTCGCATTCCCACAAGATTGCGATAACCATTGGAGGCGGTGTATCGGTTGCTAAGGCGCATCATTTTTGGACGGTTGTAGTTGGGTCGTGAATGTCGTTTCCACCCACCGGATCGAGTTATCTTCATCTCTCATCAAAAGATCGACACCAAAGCCCTCACGAGTTCACATCATGTTGTCGAATTTCTTCGCGAGATCGGATTGACCCAACTCGGCCTCGGACTGCGCCATCTCCAACGTGATGAAGCGCTCCTCTACCCGTTGCTCCATGGACTCCACACGAGAGTTGATCCCACGCAACCGCCTTCGATCTGGTTGCCAAGGCGTCGCATCTCCTGCAAAATGAGCCTAGTATTTGGGTCAAGGGACGAGTACTGATTAGGGGTTTGGTGTACTAGAGAAGGGTTGGTGTGGTCCGATGGAGGTTGGGGCTAGTTAGTGGGGTTGTGGTGGTCGACGAGGAGGTGGTGGTTGGAGGGTCCAGCAGCGAAAGTGGAGGTAGTGGAACCGACGCCTGTCATGGTCGAGTCATCGAGCATGGGCGACGGGTGTAGTGGTAAGGGAAAGGCTCCATGAAACCTAGGAATTGTTGTCTCCGATACCCGATGTTAGGCTCCAACACGAGATTCGACGGAAGAAGAAGAACAAGCGAGAGACGAAGGCGAGAGGAGATGGAATCTTGGGGAAGGGGAAGACCGGAGGAATGTTTAGGAAGTAATGGGATTGAGTTTACAATGATCATTGCCTTTTTCTCTCTCGGAGTACTCCTTATATTACAACCATCACACCCACTGTGGGCAGTCATGTTTGAGTTGGGCTTGCGCTCTCTCTTGCTCTTGGGTCGGCTTGTCCTGGTCTCCATTTCCTTAGAAGGCGTATTCCTAGCTAATGTTGTCCAAACGAGGCACCCAACACAACCCTACCCAGGCACGGAAAGGCACGACCCAATTAATTTCGGATCAGCACGACACGAAATGTGTAACGGGTCGTGCCATGCTGACCCACGTGCCCGGCCGTCGGCCTACGACACGACACGAAAATGGTTATTCATGCCGGACCAGCCCATTAGGCATGCTACCACACGCGGCCTGGTTGGCCCATTAAACGTAATTAATTCAAAAACTGGTCTGCGTGGAGTAGGATTCGAACATGGAAGTTGTACTTGGGAATGACAGATATTACCACTAGACCAAGTTCCCTTCTTATCGAGCTCCAAACTATAAATCTTTTTATATTTTTACTGAAACCTTCTTTATCAGGCCGGACCGGACCGCCCATCGAGCCGAGGCAGCGGCCAAGCACAACCTCGACGCTCCGTGCCGGGTCGGCCCGACATAAAATTATTTCGGGCTGACCCAGCACGAAATTATTTTGGGTCGTGTCGGACTTGTGTCGTGCTTCTTTATGCGTGCTTGGGCCGGCCCACGAAGGCCGGCCCGTTTGGACAACACTATTCCCAGCTCCGGTGCTTACATAATCTAAGTATCCCTTCCTCATTTCCTTTTTAGAGCCCGTTGTTGTTTATCTTAGAAATGGCAAAGGGGGAAGACATACCCACCTCCAACAAGTACGAGGTGAGAATCGAACTCTACCGTTTCTAATTTATCTTGAGCTTATGAATTCACAATATAATTGTAGATTAGCACGTTTCGACCATGATTCCAAGCTCGGGTCCTCTTTGTTTATGAACTATTAGAATTTAAAGCCCGCTAACCAACCTACAAGACCCATAACTGTTGAAAGTATTCTTCTTCCTCTATTTGGTACCCGAACATGAAATATTCTCTCTTTCTTCGTCAATGGTGTGAGTCCAGAGCCCTTCGGAGACAGCCCCCTCCCCCCACTATCGCTACTAGAGACCATTTGTTCATCTCTTACTTTAGCATGGCTGAGAAAAGCCGGAGGTACTACACAACGCACTCCGCAAGATACTTGGAGGACACTATTTTGTATTGAAAAGTACATAGGCATGTGTATCTTAGCCTTAAGTCGGTAATGCCTCGTGGAAGCTCTGTCGGGAGATGGATTTATTTCCATCTCCACGGCGAAACGAGATGAGGATATCATCATATTTTCACTTAAGGATAGTTAGATCTATGTTCTTGCATTTGTTAACAATGTTGGAAGTTGGCACACGTTCAAATGGTACCGGATGTTCTTCAAGGATGCGAGCATTATTCCTAAATTGATCGAGTCGTATTCCGGGTTCTTCGAGCCCGGGACTAAGGATTTGTATAAAGTGGAGTTGGGGAAGCAAAGTGAGGGTTGGAAGTATTGCACAAGCTTGCTCTATGCATGGATGGTGTAACACCCTTGGACAATTGTGATTCCACTTTTGATAATGGTTTGCAAAGCCATGAGATTCAGGAACATACGAGAGGTGTTCGAGTAGTGAGCAATGGTGAGCGGGTGAAATCAGGCAAGGAGGGCAAGAGTCACGTGTATTAGTATCTTAGGTGGATTGGTTGTCCTAGTTTTGTTGTTTGACTTTTAATTAAGGGAACTAATTCAATGAGCATAGGGATATATGCCCACCCTAATCTAACTATTAATTCTGGTTCAATATATATATCGAATACTGCTTATAGTATTAAACATGTCAAATTAGTTATAAATGTGTATTATTTATACGTTAAATCATAATTTGAAATACATAAATTCAAATTTTGTTAAACTTATCAAATTCTATCAAATGTACTTAAATTTGTCAGAATTTGATAATCTCGAACTTCAAATTATGATTTGACACAATAATAATACATATCCACAACTAATTTAACATGTTTAATAATATAATTAAAGATTTTATATTTATATTGAATTATAATTAATAATTAAACTAGGGTGAGCACATGCCCCTATGCTTACAAAAGCCACTCTCGTTAGTAAAAGTGTTCTAGTTTGTGGTGTTGTTAAAGTGTGATTCAAAGAGGTAATAATTTATAATTTTATGATATTGTATGTGATTTCTTTCTCGGCACAAAAGCGTATTCACGTATCAGTTATTTGTTTCTCTCTATCCGCCACTCGCTTCCCCCAAGCTTTGCTGGCAAAGAACATGTAAGGAGCATGTCGTGCCAAGTAATATATGTAATGAGTTAGACCGTAGTCATGTTCTTCAGAGTATGGTCGCAATGTTATTTCCCAAACGGCAAAGCAAGAGACACCACGCTGTAATGCACGCTTGAAATTACCCAGACACCTCTAGATATTGAACAAGCGATATTAAGTAAAAAATAAATAGGGAATTTGAACCACAACCGGAGGTCCTGACACCTGACTAATCAAGCACCTTGCTCGGCCCAGAACAAGCAATATTCTCCGAAGGAGAATTGCATCATGCCTAGAACTACTAATACTTGACTGCACTGCTTATTGCCTAAGTCCATGATACTGCACAAATTGGACAAGGACCCGAGCTACCAAAGGAGGTGATGCCCAACTCTTGGTCTGCTCAATAGAAAGGTCTCTAGATGCATGGAATCTTTTATGAAAATCTGTGCTCGCAATCTACATCTTAACTCGTTCATGCAACGGTTTTGTGCAGCTTCATGTCCTCAATAAGCAAAATGATCTGAAATTTTCAGCACGTGTATATCTTCGCCCTTAAAACATGCGGCTGATTCACGTGACAAAACTAAACGGCCAGCATCGCGGACTTTTTAGAGACAAGTGTCATGGCTGCTCATGTATCTCTGCTTTAGCTCTGCTTCTAATCGGTGACCTAATCACTTTGTAATCTTCACGTGACAGCTCTCGAAGGACGGCTGCAAATTTGTGAATTGTTTTCATGTCTTTGCTATAGAGCTATATTTCCTTCGTTCTTGTATTGTTGTCGGTATTAACGGTCTTCGTTATGATTCATCTTATTCAAAAAAGAATTATTCAAATATAAAAATTTATAGGTTATATATTAAATTGAGAGAATTGAATTCTCGAATCCCAGTTTTAGAAATATACTATTGAAAGACTAAATTCACTTTAATACCAATAAAAGATCCACCATTTAGAAATGTACCACTTTGTTACAGTTTCCATCCACCTGTTTCAATCTCCATTATTTCTTTCTTCTTCTCATCTCTGCTCCCATGGGGCGCCGTCTGTCAACAAGAGCACTCCTGTTCCCCACGGGGAGTCCAGGCGGCAGAGCCAGCATAGCACGGACGCGGCATCGCAAGCGCGGCGGGTTGTGAGGAGGTTGTCGAGCAGCGGCGTAGCGAGCGGGAGTAGCGAAGGTTTGGTGTTCTCTATGCATGTTCAGATCTGCATTTCATATTGAAATAAGTACTAAAAATCGACTGATGAAGAGTACATGTTGCCCAATGATCTATTGCAATGTCAACATATTCTTGCTGATGGATCCGTAGCTAATTTCTTCGGTGCTACCCAATTAGCATCTGCCTGATTTGTCCAACTTTTGCAGTTGCGTATATACAATATAAGAAAAGCTAATGGTCATGCCTGCCATTCTCATATGCATTCTTTGTTTGAATTATTTGATGTTGCCAATGAAGTACTGTAAGGGGGAGCGCTAGTATATTTCTTTTTGTTCTCACTATGAGGATTTCAGGTGATGAGGGAACATGGGAAATTAGGGGGCAAGATTGTTGAAGTGTGTTGCAATATGAATCATTGTAAAGGACTATTGTGCATAAGAATATAAGAGAGAGTGGACTGGTCTGGGGAAAAGTAGACCCAAAAATTTCTCCCAATACACCGTGGTAATAATTGTTATACAGAGTTGGTTCCTCGCCAGAGATTCGACCGTGGTGCCTTGATTCGCTGCTGCCTTAGGTGGTCGCGGAGTAGTGGGCCTAAGCCAGAGAGGCGGCGCAGGCAGCGCAACCGATGGATCTTCTGCGGGCGTGCGTGGACGAGCGGATCGGCGCATGCAGGCGTGCGAGGCGGCGCTCACACATGATGCCCTAGGCGCGATCGAGGGAGCTGCTGCAGTCTGTTGCGTTTGCATCTACGGGCGTAAGCAGGAGAGTGCGAGGTTCGTGCGTGCAGCTGTGGCGGTGCGGGCGGCGAAGCAGTAGCGCGTTGCGTGTGGCTGCAGAAGGAGGGAGCGATGGCCTATGTGCGAGCCAGAATAGACACATGACCTTGCTGTGCATGTGCGTGGGGTGAAATTGGTGTCCCACTGCTGCTGATTGAAGGTCCCTTGCTTGCTGCTACAGATTGAATTGGTACAAGCGTTGACTTGTGAGGAAGGAAAAGAGAGGCTCCATACACTAGAGCTTGTTGTTGTGTCCTTGTGATTGGTGAGTGAATGGTATTGACTTTGGGCTGAAATAAAAGAAGGCGCAAAAGAGGAAGTTGTCCGACCTGGGTGTCCAAGCCTCTGGAGTACGACAATTTTATCCAACATGGTCGGACATTGTTTGGATGTGTGCACCTCTCTAATTTTATCCGATATGATAGGCTAATGTCTGATGACTCCTGTTGAGTATTGAAAAATCTGATTTAGATCAGGAAGGAAGACTGATATTTGTTATGTGTGTGTATAAATGATGATGATGATGACTCCGGATGAGATGGCGGAGAAGAGGAAGGCAAATATTGCTACATTGAAGGCAGAAACATATGGCAGTGAAAATGATTCACTCGTTACAAGAAGTGAAATAACAATAATGGGTTAAACAGAGATGATTTCTACCAACATGGAGTTGAAACTCAAGGTAGAAGAGGTGTCTATCTAGTGAGCTAGATTCTATGAGGAAAATGGAGACGAGACCTGCAACTGCGGTTGCATAGATAGGAGCACCCATGAGTTACTTTGGTAACGTTGCCAACTACAACCACATGGATGGAGGTACTCAATCACAAGCACTTGCATCTGCATATAGGCATCAAATATATTGGATCATAGATTTTGGAGCATCCAAGCATGTTACAGGATTGTCTAATTCCTTCAGCACTTATAAGCCATATACTCATTCCGACATTGTTCAAAATGTTGATGGCACCAGATCAACTCATTCATGGTGTCGGATCTATAGAGTGCACACCAAACATTAACTTATTATCGGTTTTGCATGTTCCATCATTTCCAGTCAATCTCCTATATGTTAGTTCTATAATCGACCAATTCAAGTGCATAGTTATCTTTGATGAGAACTCTTGTATCTTTCAGGAGAAAGGAACTGGGAGGAGGATTGGGACTGAAATCATACGTAATGGATTGTGGTACATCAACCATGATAAGTTAGCGTTGGCTGCTAGTGCAGAAGGAGTTGAGAAGGAGATTATGCTACACCATTGTCGGTTGGGACATCCATCATTTGATAGTCTTCGTAAGTTATATATACTGACATGTTTAAAGGAGTGGAGAAGAGTAGACTTGTGTGTGATGCATGTGAGCTGGGGAAGCATACTAGATCCACATATCATAGTATTGGCCTTCGTAGTTGTGATCCCTTCATGTTGGTACATTCCGACGTATGGGGTATTTGCTCGATTACTTCGTGAGGGGACGCACGTGGGTTTATATGCTTAAGCACAAGAATAAGGTTTTCATGCATTCAAGGACTTCCATAAATTAGTTGCAAATCAATCCAATGCAAAGGTACGGATCATCCGCAATCATAATGGCATGAAGTATGTGAACAATGAATTTGCCTCATACACTTCGGACCAAGGGATTATTCATCAAACCATTTGTCATGACACCCCACCACAGAATGGTGTAGCTAGGTTGGAAGAATGGACACTTGTTAGAAGTAGCTAGGTCTATGGTGTTTCAAATGAATGTGCCTAAGTATTTGTGGAATGAGGTTGTAATGACAGTTGCATACCCGATCAACCGCATGCCATCAAGGGTCCTAGGTATGAAGTCTCCTGCTGAAATGTTATTGGGGGAACGAGAGTTCACCCTCCCACTCGAGGGTGTTTTGGTGTCTATTTTTTGTGACAGATCATCAACCTTCGGTGGGAAAATTGGATCCATATACAGTTAAATGAATATTTGTTGGTTACTCATCTACTCAAAAGGAGTACAAGTGTTATGATCCAAGTGGAAGGAGAATGTATGTGAGCATGGATGTGACATTTCGAGAGTGGGATCCATACTACACACGGAAGGGTAATCTTGATCAGATCTTGGAGGAGTTCTCTCTAGTTAATGATGATGACAGGAGAGAGGGGGAGAAGGAGAATGAATTTGAATAGAATGATGGCACTAATCATGTGAGATAATTGTTGGGACAATCCTAGTTCCACTTCCAGCTTGCAACTCATAGACATGATGTTGGTCGGAGTGGTGAAGATGAGGTTGGTGAGGGCGTTGAGACATAGCATGGTGATATGAATGAGAATGATACAACTGGTGGACATGAGAATGATGAAATGGTGGTGGTGGGGTCAATTCCGTGCCCCACTAATAGCACGAGAAAGAATCAAACTAAAGCAGGTGAGACAAGAACCAGTGAGAAGCAACCCATTGTGTATTAGAGAAGGCGAATTGAGAATCGGAGAGAGCAAAATCATGGGACGCGAGTTGAGAGTCAAGGAGAGAAGAGTCATGAGAAGCAGGTGAAGCAACCACAACCACGACAGATTGATTCTTCGGTCCCAGTCCCTTCCTCGATTCCCTCACCGTCAAGTTCATCAAATCAGACAGGTAATACTTCTCCCACCCTTGATCGTGTAGACTTGCTCGTTGCACAACGTAGAAATCATAGAATCAATGTTGTAAGGCATCCTTCTCATTATGGCTATGAACATGATATTGCTAATTACATCTCATATGCCAATGTGTCACCTGCACATAGAACATTTATTGCATCACTACAAGCGTATTTGTTCCAAAGGACTGGAGGTGTGCTAAGGAGGATCCAAAATGGAAGGATGCAATGAAAGAAGAATTACTTGCCCTTGAAAAGAATAAGACATGGGAACTTTCATCTCCCGGAAGAGAAAAGGGCAGTGGGTTGTAAGTGGGTGTTCATCGTAAAACGGACGCTTAAAGGAATGGTAGACATGTATAAAACAAGGTTGGTTGCAAAAGGATATAGTCGGACGTATGGAATTGACTATGATGAGACTTCGGTTGGAATTGACTAAGATGGGTACGAGTGAGGACTTTGATCTCATGTACTGCAACTTTGGTTGGGATCTTCATCGACTTGATGTGAAGAATGCATTTCTTAATGGTGATCTACACGAAGTAGTTTATACAGAGATTCCTCCAGGGCTTTGCAAATAGGCAGACCATAGGAAAGGTTTATAGATTGAAGAAGTCACTCTATGGGTTGAAGCAATCACCACGTGCTTGGTCCGACGGGTTCGGGAGAGTAGTGTGTGATATGGGCTACTCTCCGTGTAATGGAGACCACACCCTATTTTATAGAAACGGGGCTCACATATCACAATATTGGTTATCTATGTTGAGACATAGTGATCACCGGACATGATGTAGATGAAATCGGGAGCTTAAAGGAGAGGCTAGGAAGAGCATTCGAGGTAAAAAAAAATCCTGAACCACTTTGTTACTTTCTTGGCATTGAGATTGCTATGGGACCAAAGGGAATCATTTTATCCCAAAGAAGTATGTTCTTGATCTGTTGGCGGAGACATGAATGCTAGGATGTCATCCATGTGGTTCTTCTATTAATAGGAACCTTCGAGTGTGTGCTCAATCGGGTAATCCCGTGGATCGGGGGAGATACCAAATATTGGTTGGGCGATTGATATACATGTGTCACACAAGACCTGATATTTCATATGCAGTAAGTGTGGTGAGTATGCATATGCATGATCCTCAAACCGGGCATATGGATGTGTTGTATCTAATTTTGAGGTATTTGAAGGGAACTCCAGGAAAGGGGTTGTGTTTAAAGCAAATCAACACCTGAATGTGAAGGGTTATTGTGATGTTGATTGGGCGAGTAGCAGGGATGATTGAAGATCCACATGTGGGTACGTATTGTGTGTTTGTGGGAGATAATCTTGTCTCATGGCGAAGCAAGAAACAAACAAGTGGTGTCCTGGTCCACTGCAGAGGCTGAACACGAGTAATGGCTCCAGCTCTATGTGAGATGATGTGGCTAGAAAGTCTCTTGAAGGAACTTAAAGTTTTGAGGAATCATACTATGTCACTTCGTTGTGATAATGTGTCTACTATCAATATAGCAAATAATCATGTGTAGTTTGATCGAATGAAGCATGTGGAGATTGATAGTTTCTTTTTCAAGGAGAAGATTGATAGTGGAGCTTTAAGTTTAGTATATGTTAGGCTCGTGGTCAAATAGTAGCGGATTGTTTCACAAAAGGCTTGGGATCTAAGAATAATGTAGTGGTTTGTAACAAGATGGGCATGTTGAATATATTTAGCCCATCTTGAGGGGGAGTATTGGAGTGTGTTGCAATATGAATCATTGTAAAGTACTATTGTGCATAAGTGTAATATGAGAGAGTGTGGACTAGTGTGGGGAAAAGTTGACCCAACCAGAAATTCCCCGCAATACAACAAAGATGTATGATGTTTTTAGGTTGTTTATAAGATGCATGATGTTTTTAGGTTGTTTATTGAACAGACAATTGCCGGTGCATCCAAAGATTCACATGCAGGCCTCAAGGCAAAACAAAACTTATCTGCTTTTGATGTGAAGAAGAAAAAAATTGCTATTTTGCATTCTTTGCAAATCCCTTAATAATGTGATGTTATGATGTGCCTTTCTTGTCTCAGATCTGTTCCCGACATCTGTAAAATTTGTACATTGTTTCCCATTGTGGGAATCACTAAGTACTTTCTTCTCTTTAAACCATCTGCCATCGTTTACATACATCCAAATGCGATTTATCACTAAATTGTCTAAACCAGTGGTGCCAAATAATTGTTGATTCGACAATGGAGAAATCATATATAGGTTTTGTGACCCTGGCCAATTCCTATCTTATATAGAACCATCTGTTCATTTTCAAATGTTGCACTTAATTCTTAGTGTATTATAAGGGGGTCAATACCTGCTCCTCGATGCTTGCTCCCAATCAAATATGTTTGTTTTGCAGTTTTTTTGGTTCGGGTGGTGCAACCTTTGTGGTTGATGGTTTCTATTTTTCTTATTCGAAAATGTTCCTTACGTTTTCTTTCAGCCCTGCCTCTGTAGTTGATGGTGCTTCCAGCCTTTGTACTTATCATTATGTTGTTTCTATAGTGAAAATCATGGAGGTTTTTGGGATGGTGACAGTGTGTTGTGTTTCACGTCGCTCCTATGCAGCGCCGTGGTTGATGTGAAGATGATTAGATGGGCTCTGGAGATGTCCATTGGAATAGTAAAAGTATACAAGTGTGCTGCATCTCGAGATGGACCTAGTGGTAGGTAGTAGCTGATTTTTAGGTCTAAGGTGATTTTGGAGTCTGGAGTCTGGACTGATGCATACCATTCATTCATGTGGTTTGTTTCTACTACACTCACAATGAAAATTATGTGCATATTTGCTACCCTTTGTTCAACAACTTCTCGATACCTTCAGAGAGTTGGATTTTCTATTTTTTGTTATTCAAGTTTGAGACATTGTATCTCAAATGTTGATTGGAAGCAAATAAATTGACAAAGTGCAAATGTTTTTCAGTTTGAGCAGTGAAATCCTAGCTGCAATGTGTTCTCAAAATTATAAGTTTTTTCAATGACTTTTGAAGCATTTCTAAACGAAGCAGCGACAGGGGTACTTAGTATCTTTTACTACTTAGCCTATACTTTTACTGAGTATTGTGTAGTGTCAGATTGCCTTTTGTGATAAACTGTGAAGCTTTGCTATGCAAGTTGTCCAGATTCTAAGACAGTATATTCATGAAGCTTTGCTATGTGAGTAGTTCAGATTCTAAGACAATATGTTTATTGTTCACTGACAAAGTGCAGTTATCGAGATACAATTTGAGTCAATATGGAATGCTTACTTTAAGTAAAGCCTACACTGATGGTAAAGGAACATAAATAATGTTATGGATACTATGGCGCACAGAAGTATAGTTTTTTTGTTCGGTACAACATATATTACTCAATCACACACTTGAAATCAAAGGGATACATAACGGCACAACACTCGAAAAGAAGAAGAAAAAACATCAGGATAACACCATGAAACGTTGGAAGAAATGAACATAGCTCAATGAACAAATCCACACTAAGTAAACTGACTCCTTGAAATCGACTAGTAAATGTTAGCACCGGTGTCTTTTTTCTCTATAGATAACGGATCAGGATCGTCTGACTTGTGCTGTTTTACTACACGTCTTGCAGTAAAGTTGCATCCACCGTTCACTATATCCGACGCCCATGCTGCCTCTACTGTATGTTGGAGCAAAAATACGTGAATTTCTCCAGCCCAAAGGCCAAAAGCAGCCCAACACATAACTTTTATGATGCTTTTGCCTACTTGTTGCAAATCTTTGGCTTTTTAAGAAAAAAACTTTCCATGAAACTTTGTATACGGAGTAAACTATTGCATCCATCTGAACTGAACTGAATTAGTCTCAATAAAAGTAAGAGGAATACTCAAAACAGAGTCCGCTAGAAATTCATACATAATTCCCATAGAGTACAAAAGAAATATATCAACACTGTTAACTATTTAAAACAACTAATTCATTAAGTATTACTTCTAAAATAGCATTGAGCTATGACCAGTCACTTCAACAACAGTTCTTCAGCATGAAGATCGGTACTCAGTACTCTGCAAAATAGAAATAATAAGTCAATAGTATTTCTAAATTTATGGATAATGAATACATGAGTTTGTGAATGAATACAAAAGAGATTCAAAGAAACTTACTGTTAAAAATAATGCACAACCTAATTATTTTCCCTGCTTTCGAAATGATTCTCACTGAAAAGCCTACATCAGCTCCATACTTGTCCAAAATTTCCAAGCCTCATCCACATCTCTAAATTTCATCCCAACATGAGGTGATAAATCTGGCACTATGTTCTCTCTGAAATAACATGGAGAGAAGCTTTTATATGTGCAAAGAACTGCTCTATAACAAAACTAAGACTAATATCAGTAATTATTTGACAGTTGCACTTGCACAGAACTGAAGAGCTTCAAGTCATGGCCTCTTGTTGGCTTGTTGCTGTGTCGTCTCTTGGTTACAAGAGAGAAGTTGAGAAAGGAAGGACCGAAGGTAGGCTGCGTACTAAATTCCGGCGGCAAAAGAGAGCAACGGCGGTTCTTTTCCCTTCAAATCGTCTGGTTCTAGAATAAAAAAAATCGTCCGGCTCTAATTTTTTTCTTGTGTCAGCTTCGCTAGGGGTGCAGCTATGGCCCGAACTGGGCCTTACCAAACGCAGAGAGCAGCGTCGGATACAGCGAACGGTGGATGCAGCTTTACTGCAAGGCGTGCAGTAAAACAACACAAGTCAGGCGATCCTGATCCATAGATAACTAGGGGTCGCCAAGACGCAATACTTTTGGCCTCCTCATAAGATCCAAACTACCATAGGCTTCATATGTACTCTTTATGCCGGTATCTTCCGTGATCTTCTTAGTTGTATCGTCATCCAGCCAATCAGCACCAGTTTGGCACCATTTAAAAACCGGATCAGGATCGCCCGACTTGTGCTGTTTTACTACACGTCTTGAAGTAAAGCTGCATCCACCATTCACTATATCCGACGCCCATGCTGCCTCTACTGTATGTTGGAGCAAAATTACGTGGATTTCTCCAGCCCAAAGGCCAAAAGCAGCCCAACACATAACTTTTTATGATGCTTTTGCCTACTTGTTGCGAATCTTTGGCTTTTTAAGAAAAAAACTTTCCATGAAACTGTGTATACGGAGTAAACTATTACATCCATCTGAAACTGAACTGAATTAGTCTCAACAAAAGTAAGAGGAATACTCAAAACAGAGTCCGCTAGAAATTCATGCATAATTCCCATAGAGTACAAAAGAAATATATCAACACTGTTAACGATTCAAAACAACTAATTCATTAAGTATTACTTCTAAAATAGCATTGAGCTATGACCAGTCACTTCAACAACAGTTCTTCAGCATGAAGATCGGTACTCGTACTCTGCAAAATAGAAATAATAAGTCAATAGTATTTCTAAATTTATGGATAATGAATACATGAGTTTGTGAATGAATACAAAAGAGATTCAAAGAAACTTACTGTTGAAAATAATACACAACCTAATTATTTTCCCTGCTTTCGAAATGATTCTCACTGAAAAGCCTACATCAGCTCCATACTTGCCCAAAATTTCCAAGCCTCATCCACATCTCTAAATTTCATCCCAACATGAGGTGATAAATCCTGCACTATGTTCTCTCTGAAATAACATGGAGAGAAGCTTTTATATGTGCAAAGAACTGCTCTATAACAAAACTAAGACTAATATCAGTAATTATTTGACAGTTGCACTTGCACAGAACTGAAGAGCTTCAAGTCATGGCCTCTTGTTGGCTTGTTGCTGTGTCATCTCTTGGTTACAAGAGAGAAGTTGAGAAAGGAAGGACTGAAGGTAGGCTGCGTACTAAATTCCGGCGGCAAAAGAGAGCAACGGCGGTTCTTTTCCCTTCAAATCGTCTGGTTCTAGAATAAAAAAAATCGTCCTGGCTCTAATTTTTTCTTGTGTCAGCTTCGCTAGGGTGCAGCTATGGCCCGAACTGGGCCTTACCAAACGCAGAGGCAGCAGCAGCGTCGGATACAGCGAACGGTGGATGCAGCTTTACTGCAAGGCGTGCAGTAAAACAACACAAGTCAGACGATCCTGATCCGCAAAAACCAGCCAGGACATTTCCTCCCAGTGCACTACCAATCCTGCCTCCTGCCTCCATCTTAGCGAGGTACGATTCCATCTTCCATCTTTCTCCGTCGAAAGCATTGCGGGTTGGCTTAAGCCGCAAGGATTCAGAAAACATCACCATGGGTTTAACTAACTTCAGCTTCAGTTGCGCCGTGGGAGTAACCCGCTGCCGGTGGCGAGCCAATCCGCTCTGTGCTTCCAGCAGCGACCCCTTCCCTAGGGGTACTGTGGGTAGCTGCTTATACCCACCTATGAGTGAGGCATAGTCCGGCCCTCACTTTTCACCATTTTCATCAGGTTCGTTGTTGATGACTATGGCCCCTGGAAACATACGCTGGTACCCCTCAAATGTGTGCCACTGGTCTTGGTTGTTCTTGAAGGCTACTAACTACATGTCGGAAATCAGAAAACGCAAGTGTGCAGCGATAGCCGATCCTCCACTGTTTCCCGCGGAGCGGAGCTCAATTAATCTGGATGGCGGGCTTTCCTTTTCTAAGTCGGCACCAAATAAATCCTTGGCCCCCAGGAAAGAGTTGTCCCGGCATTTCAGCATTGGCTCAGCATTAGCAGCCACTTCATGGAGAGCATCGAATACTTCATCGTGTGGATTTGTAAAAAGGCTGAACTCGTTCAAGGTTTGATGAACGACCACATAACCACAAAAATCCTCGCGAGACCGGACGAGGGAGAAAATGTGAGAATCCATACCACAGCGGCCATCATGTAGATGCTGGGCACACACGCCTTGCGATGCCTCCAGGACGAGCTCGCCGGCGAGTGTTTGCCCCTCATGTTGTCTCTGTCTTTGGAGAAGGCTGCCGCCTGCAGCTAAGGAATCCTCTCGGTGGACGAACTGATCAGTGGTGAAAGGCCTCACTCATTTTGGAACCGACGGTGTAAAATGGAGTTTTGAGGTATACGTTTCTTATGGTTCAAAGGCATACTTTTCTTGTCTTGAAACGCAACGAGATCACTGTGAAATGAGCGGGCGCGTCGTGCAATACTTGCAGATTATACATGCTTGCACGCGGTTTATGTTCACTACAACACCAAGAGCAGAGCAGAGTTCCCGGCTCCGGGGGATCGGAGCACCGGACTTGTTCATCGTGCAACGCATGATTTGGTCCTTGCTCATGTAGCAATCATGAACATACGTGTGCTCATGCGTTAGCTATGACAAGCACGGTGCCTCCATGTTCTTTATGCATGACTAGTTACGAGTATATAATAGGTTCGCCGGTGCCCAAGCTTGCCCCGGTCGGCCGATCCCCTGTCCAGCCTAAAGCGCTCCGAATTGTCTCCACTCCACCTTGCACAAAAAGTATCCGCGCTCATTTTTTAGATAATGGAACCAAAGGTCCCAGCCTCTACACCCCGAGAGGTGTACATGGCCATAAATGATACAAAGTTGCACTTAGGCACAGAGTTAAAGACACACACAAACCTCCCAAATCTGGGAGCACACAAACCGGACACTACAAAGTTCAAATAGACTTAAAACTTAGTTCTCAAGTCTATTCCTAAACTTCCACCCAAACTTGTTGAAAATCCCCATCATCACAGATTCCAAAAGACGACATCCAAGCTTAAGGTTATCTCTTTCTTCTTCTTTATGCAACAATGACCACCACCGGATCCAATAAGTGGCTTTGAAAATAACCTGCAAAATAGAATACGATTTAGAATTATTGAACACCATATCATTTCTATTCAACCAAATGGCCCAACAAATAGATGTCGCTCCCAATAAAATTTGATTCATAGTTCTACGTGGTAAGCCGCGTAACCAAGAGTCAAACATATGAGAAATACTATTGGGTGGTTGAATTCCAAACGTGATATGCAAAGTGTTCCAAATTAATCTAGCAAAGTGACAATCAAAAAACAAATGTTGTATAGTCTCTAAAGAACTGCAAAAACAACAATTCATGGAACCTTTCCAATTTCTCTTTGCTAGATTGTCTTTGGTTAACGTCACCCCTTTTTGAAGATACCATAAGAAAATCTTAATTTTGAAGGGTACTTTCAACTTCCAAAGCGGACTTTTGTTGGGTACTACCCCTTCTTGAATCAAGGCCAAGTACATAGACTTAACCGTGTATGAACCATCTCTAGTGAGGTGCCATTTAAAGAGATCTTTTCCCTCATTAAGGTTCGTGAACACCACAGAAGCCACTATTTTATACCAATCTTTCAGATTATCACCTACCAATGCTCTTCTAAAAGATACATTAAGCGGTCTTGTACTTAGTACATGGGCAATCCTTACGTTCTTTTTCCTTAATAATCTATACGAGAGATGGGTATGAATCTTGGAAGGACTTGTTACCAATCCACACATCCTCCCAGAATCTAACTTGATTACCACTATTAATTGTGAATGAACCCTCGACTAAGAATCTTTCTTTGACTTTCATGAGACCCGACCAAAAATGTGAATCACCGGGTTTCCTTTCCACTTGAGAGAGGGTCTTGTTGGACAAATATTTCTTTCTTAGAAGATCTTGCCACATTCCCTCCTCATTCATGAGTTTAAAAAGCCATTTACTTAGTAGGCATTTATTTTGTGACTCAAGATTTTTTATCCCCAAACCCCCATAATCTTTAGGTTTGCACAGTACACTCCACTTAGTAAGTCTATATTTCTTTTGATGATCATCACATTGCCAAAAGAAACGAGACCTATAATAATCCAATTTTGCAAGAACTCCTTTAGGAACCTCAAAAAAGGATAGCATATACATCGCGAGGCTAGTTAGGACCGAATTGATCAAAATCAACCTCCCTCCCACCGAGAGCATCTTACCCTTCCAGCTACTTAGCCTTTTTCGAAATTTCTCCTCAATAATTAACCAATCTTTCTTAGATAACCTCCTGTGGTGCATAGGCATACCAAGGTATTTGAATGGCAGGGCCGCACTCTTGCATCCAAAGAGCTGAGCATACTCAAATTCTACATCTTTGGCCTTGCCATAGCAGAATAGCTCACTCTTGTGGAAGTTGATTTTTAGGCCCGATAGCTGTTCAAAGGCACTTAAGACTAGCTTAAGCTGTTTTGCCTTCACAAGATCATGTTCCAAAAATAGGATAGTGTCATCTGCATATTGTAGGATTGACAAGCCATCCTCTATTAAATGCGGTATTACACCATCAAAGCTCCCATTAGTCTTTGCCCTATCAATGAAGATAGCTAACATATCGGCAATGAGGTTAAAGAGAATCGGAGATAACGGGTCCCTCAGCGCAGATCCTTTTTCGTTTGGAAGTAATGACCGGTCTCATCATTTACTTTTATTGCTACACTACCTCCACGAACAATTTGGTCTATCCACTTACACCAAAGGGGGCAAAACCTTTCATTCTAAGAGTTTGTTGTAAGAAAGACCAATTAACTTTATCGTAGGCTTTTTCGAAATCTAGTTTCAAAATTTCCCCATCAAGTTTCTTTCTATGCATTTCGTGGATAGTCTCGTGTAGAATCACGACACCTTCCATGATATTCCTACCGGACATAAAGGCTGTTTGTGTAGGTCTAATCACTTTTTGGGCTACTAGCGCCACTCTATTAGTCATTACCTTTGTGAAGATTTTGAAGCTTACATTAAGTAAGCAAATAGGGCGGAACCGTTGAATACAGAGTTGCCTCATTTTGCTTGGGCGAGTAAAGTGATGATGCCGAAATTAAGACTAAAGATATTCAAATTTTCATTATGGAAATCCTTGAAAAGAGCCATTAGGTCCTTCTTGATCAGTTCCCAAAAGGCTTGGTAGAACTCTACCGGAAATCCATCCGGACCTGGTGCCTTATTATGTTTCATTCCAAAAATGGCTTTTTTGACCTCTTCCTCACTAAAATCTGAGATGAGAATTGAATTCTCTTCTTCCGAGACTTGAGGAATATCATCCCTAACTCGTCTCTATCATAGAGAACTTATTAGATTCCGGTGCACCAAAAAGTCCTTTGTAGTAGTTAGTGATATATTTTCTAAGGTTATCCTCTCCTTCGATCACCCCTTCATCCCGATCCAGTTTAAAGATCCTAGTTTTCCTATGTCTCCCATTTGCCAATAGGTGGAAAAATTTGGTATTACTTGTCTCCAAGTAGTAACTTAGTTGTCTTAGATCTTTGGTACCATTTAATTTCCTCTTCCCTTAGCAGTTGGGCCAGCCTTTCTTTTAAACAATGCTTCAAGTCTAGCTCAAGCATTAGTTAAAAGTTGAGACTCGCTCTTTTATCTAGTTCATCTCGCTTTCTTGATAAGCTCCTCTTTCTCTTTTTAAAAGTTCCACTAACATTCTTAGCCTAACCCCGTAGGAATTGTCTAAGACGTCTAATTTTAGTTTGCCACCGTTGTAAAGCTGTTTTCTCTTTGCACTCCTTATTCCACACCTCGCACACTAGGTCCGTGAATCCTTCCCTCGAAACCAACCCAATTCGAACCCGAAAGGGGTGGCTTAACATTATGGGTGCCCGTTCTCGTATCAAGAAGAAGGGGTGTGTGGTCCGAAATCTCTCTATTTAAGGCTTGAACCGTGGATAGAGGATATTTTGATTTCCATTCCGTGCTCATCAAAATTCTATCTAACTTCTCATACGTTGGCACCTCACGCGAGTTGGCCCACGTATATTGCTCGTTAGATAGCTGCAACTCTCTCAAATCAAGGCTATCTATGATAGCGTTAAAGAGAAAGGGCCACCTATTGTTATAATTGTCGTTATTCTTCTCCTGCGGGGATCCGATTATATTGAAATCTCCTCCTATTAGAAGAGGCAAAGATTCCTTAGCACATGTATGAGCTAGCTCTGCAAGGAATGCTTCCTTATGTTCCGGTTGGGCGGCTCCATATACTGCCACTAGCACCCATTTGAAACCGTCCTTAATATTTCGAATGAGGAATTTCACATAGTGATCCCCTTCATCGATGCTCCCAATGTCAAAAGTCTCGGGATTGATGCCTAGGAGAATACCTCCGGATCTTCCGTGAGGTTGAGACCAGTGCCAAAAGAAGTCTTGTCCCCCACAAATATCATTCAAGGTAGTTTTAGAAAAATCATTTTTATTTGTCTCCAAGAGTGCAATAAAGTCTAGCTTTTGCTCTCTGGATGTGTCCGAAAGGAATTTAAATTTAGTCAAGTCACCGAGACCTCTCGCTATTCCAAAAAATTCCTTTCATTTAGTCTTATTCGTTTTTCTATTTTTCCTAACTACCTTAATTCTCTTGTTCTTCTTAGAGTTGAAAGATGAAGTGGACTTGTTCTTGGCGAATATAGTCTCAAAATCACAGCTTAGGTGATCACTATCTTCGTCCATTACCTCCTCTGTTAAGTCTCCACAAAGATACCTCGGAGCAAGATTATCTACGTCCCTATCCTCATCCTCATCCGTGCAAGCAAGGTCCTCCTCTACCAAATCAGATTTCAGAACCTCACGATCTACAGCCAAAATTCTATCACTTTCTATGGTCTTAAGGCAATTAATAGAATCTGCAACTCGACTCAGCATTATTCCCCAAACCTATCCCAATATCTCTAAGACTAGAATTAATCTGGAGTTCAGGAAAAGCAAGAAAGGAAACCAGAGGAGTACCTGTAGTTTCCAGATTTTTCCATGCTGCCCTCTTGCCCACCTTCACCAAAATGTGCTCTCCGGAAGCTGCTGCTAGCCTCGGACTTGCCCGAACCGGAGACACCAGCACCTCCTGGATGTTTGCTGCCTCCGTGATAGCTGTCCGTTTGTCGTTGTCGAAGTAGAGGCCGGCGTCACCCATGCCTACCGCTGTATCAGCGAGCGCCATCCGAAGCGAGGCCTCCAATTTCCCTTGGACATGATCCGATGCAGCCTCCAAAGCGACCCGGGCGACCTTCCGGTGACGGCGTGCAGAATCGAGAAGACGGCGAAGCCGGCGAGCACGCCGGCGAGCTCAAGGAAGACGGAGGAGCCAGTTTCAAATATTGAAGACAGAAGTCAACATGCTTCGGCTTACGTGCCACGATGTCGGGTGGCTGTCGCACGCCTCGACTCCTCTATTGGGCCTACGGTGGTGGCACCCGAGCTGGCTCAAACGGTTAAGTTCCAACATAATGGGCGACTTAATTGTTTTACTTTCTCCAAGGCCATCGGAGCGTTTTTATCCGGAGCAGGTAAGCTCTGCTCTCGGGTTAACTCATCATCTTCCCCAGTTTCTCCACAGCTCCTTCCAAGTCCAAACGCCCCTCTTCCGGTGCAGTCCATGGCGATGCAAGGAGATCGGGGTGCAGGTGGAGGGGGCAGTGGAGGTGGCGGTCGGGGTTTCAATCGTGGGGCAGATCGAGAGTTTGGTCATGCCGCCCGGTTCGGTCCGAATCATAGCGGCGGAGGTGCTGGCCGTGGTTGGGATAGAAGGTTCGAGGACGACTTCTTTGAAGGAGAAGAGGCATGGGGCGGTGGTGTCGGTTATGGTTTCAACCCCGGCTATGTCGGTGACGGTGGTTATGGCGGGCGCCGTACCCGCCCTCGTCGGAGCTATCGCCCGAGGGGCAACCGCGGTGTTGGTGCCCGTCGCGGGGGTTTGGCTGGCCGAGCTGGACGTGGTCATAGGGGTGGATTCCCTGCGCAAGTTCCAGGCCATCGAGCGGGTAATGCAGCTCCACTTCGAATCAGCAGGGACCTCTACCAATGGTGACCGAGCCTCGCCTAGATGGTAACCCTGCTGCTGCGCCAGTAGGTGCTGAACCACTGCAGCACAATCACGTTGCAGATTTGGAGGAAGGAGAGATAGATGGTAATCGAGTTGGGGCAAAGGAAAAGCAGTGTGGCCGATGTGCTCTTAAGGGGCATCAAACATCGAAGTGCATCACCGTGCTTTACTCGTGACATTTGTGATAAACATAATGACCATCTCAATCATAGGTGCCCGATCCTCAAAATGCCCAAACCGGTAGCACACGCAGTTGGTTATGCAGTGGCCGGTCTTGGTTTTTACCATATTCCCCATCCCCCTCTCTCTAAGAAGAAGGACACTAAGCAAGCTGTGATCAAAGTTGTTGGAGCTAAGTTCTCCAAGGAACAACTTATTGAACAATTACAATTGATAGTTCCTGGGAAATGGAAGTGGGAACCAGAAGAATAAGAGGATGGAACCTTTATTGTCACCTTTCCTGCTAAGGCAGATTTGAGAAGGTCCATCAATCATGGTGGCATGAATGTTCGTGAGAATGGAGTCTTGACAGGGGTACGGCTGGATTTTGAGGAATGGCATGAGAAGGATGGTGGTTATCTCTTACCGAAAGTGTGGGTTCGCATCACGGGAATCCGGAAGAAGCTAAGGGAGTACCTCAATCTTTGGGCAATATGTACCATACTTGGTTCTACCCAAATGGTTGACATGAAAAGCACCCGCAAGAATGATTTTGGTAGAGTCTTGATTGCGGTACTTGATCCGAAAATAATCCCCACCGCTATGGATGTGGTTATCGGTGATCACTATTTTGAACTAAAGTTCGAAATGGAGAGTGCCGGCTTCGACGAGAATGGAGACGAGATCGAATGGCCACATCTTAAGAAAGATGATGAAGGGAATAAGGAAATGGAGGAGGATGTGGATCAAAGGACCAAGAGTATGCAACAGCCCAACCAACACAATAATGAGGAAACGTCGATGGATTGTGATGGCAGCAGCCCATCTGCGAGGTAAGACCAAAATAACTGCTAAGATGTTGGTGGAAACTGAACGACGTACACCATGTGATGGTTATGCAGATAGATATGGATAGCAGCGTACGTTACCATAACCAAAGGTTTTAGGTTTCTCCAAATGGAACAAACGTCATTCCCTCTGGTAGTTGATCTTGCTAGCGTTTATTCTCCAGCACTCCCTTCTTTTTTCCTAGAGTTTGTGTACACGTTAGAACATAAGCTAATGGTTTCGTTGTTTCTCAAAAAGACAGACAGATGTGTGCTCCCTTCTTTATTAAATTATTGTCGTTATTGTTTTTTTTTTGAAGTTTGACTATTCGTTTTATTTTAAAAATTTATTTAAATACAAAAAGTTATATGTTATATTTCAAGTTTTTAATTATAAAACACATTTCAATAAAATATATGATATCGAGTAAGACAAATGATCAAACATAACAAAAACATCAATGTCAACAATAATTTAATAAGAAAGTAGTATGTCTTTTTAGTGGTTTTGAGATCCATCCTATATGGATCGGTGTAAGGCTATCTCTAACGATGAAGACCAATTTCAAAGACCCAAACAAGCAAATGGGTGGGTCTGATGTTGAAGAGTCACCGTCCAAAAGTGGATGTCTCCAACGGTAAGTCTAAAAATGGAGTTCCACAAGGAGCTCGGGTGAGCCCCTCCAGCTGTGGCACCGAGTGCGACGGCCGCGGAGGGAGGTGCGGCGGCACCGGCCGTGAAGGCGCACGCGGTCGACGGTGGCGGCGATGCGGCGGCCGAGCTGCACGTGGAGCGGAGCTACGGAGGCGGCGGGGTGGGACGGAGTAGCGCCACGGCGGGGAGAAGCCGATGCGGTGGGATGGGACAGACCAAAGGCGGGGTGAGGCGGAGCGGTGGTGGGACGGGCGGATCCGGAGGGGAAGGGCGGCGGAGGAGCTCGGGGATGGGGCGGATCCGGAGGCATGGTCGCGGGTAGGCGTTCGGACGGGGCAGCCGACGCCGTGGTCGTGGGCGGAACAGGGGACGAGCTCGTCCCGCCTCCGCCGTTGACTCTTGGAGCTCGCCGGTCTACGTCACCACCGTCTCGAGCTCGCCAAGCCTTGCGCCGCCGCTACCTCGGTAGAGCTGGTGTCCGATCGACAAGCAGAGCTGGAGGAGGGAAGGAACAGTACACGACACAAAATGGATAGGCTGTTTGGAAAGCTTGTTGGAAGTATGTTTTTGCAATTTTAGAACCATTTTAATATGGGTGACCTTTTAGAGTGTTCCTTGGAGATAGCCTAATGGCTGCTTGCTTCACATTTCGGGCTCACTTGCCGGCCAAGCCGGCACAATGATTGGCCAGTTAGCCAGACACGAAAAGAAACGATGTCGCCGGCGTGCTCGATGTTCGGCTCGTCATCGTCGCGGGTTGCGAACTGGCTTGGCCTGGCCCGCCACGCCATGCAGCCGTTGATTAGGACCGACGACCAGTCAACTCATCCAATCCGAGCCGCAGGAATACGATCGAACGGCTACAGAACACGCGGAAGGGGCGGGCGGTCGTCGCAAGGACGCCGCATTCCAACAGGACATTCCAGACCTACGTAACGCTCAAAAAAGAAAAATCAGACGGACGCGCAAGGGGCGTTCGATGCCGCCGCGATCGCCACCCCCGCGCTCCGCGACGGCGGCGCATCGCCGCCTTTCCCACCCCCTTCCCAGAGAACCTACCTCGCCGTGACGCTCGCGTTCCTCGCCTTCACCGCGCTAGCCTTCGCCCGCCTCGCCTTCCCACACTTCCCCCACCCGCCCGCCACCCGCCGCTGCCGCCCCGATGACGAGGGATTATGGTCGGTAGGCGTCTTCCGCGGCGACTCCCCTTCTCCCTGAAGCCCATTGAAGACGTAACCAATATCTCTTATTGATCCCCTTTACATCTCTTCTGCTCGTGAAAGCTCGTCATGGATTCGATTAACTTGGGTTTGCGTGGTCGCAGTGGGGGATCTCGAGCGATGAGGGAGCGGCGTGGCCGGTGGCCAACCCGGTGGTGACGTGCGCCGACGTTGAGGAGTCCGGATTTGCCAGCAGCTTCGTGGCGAACCCCTTCCTCTTCATCCAGGTTCGGAACTCCTGTACTTGTTCCGCTAGTGTTAGCATTTTTTGCAGGGGAGGTGTCTACCGTTTATTAGTACCAACGACCATTCTGGTGTGGAACAAAATGAGATTATTTAGCCAACTGTGGTATATTTTCAATCAAATCGATATACTATAAAGTAACTAATCACCAGCTAAAATATAGATCATGATAATGACACTGACAGTGGTGCGATTTTGAATGTTCAGATGTAGTTTTAGAAATAATTGTTTACTATTTATCTCAACTCCTTATGGATGTGAAACTGCAATGCCCTTAGGGGGATGCCATCTACATGTTTTTCGAGACCAAGAATCCAACTACGGAGCAAGGTGATATTGCAGCTGCTGTGAGCAAGGATTCTGGCGTGACATGGCAGCAGCTGGGTGTGGTGTTAGATGAGGCCTGGCATCTTTCCTTTCCATACGTTTTTAACTACAAAAACGAGGTGAATGTTTGGTTCGTCTGTCGAAGAAATATTTTTCTATTTATCTTGGGCAGGGAAGTTCCAATTCTAATGATTGTAACTTCTATCGGTTTTGTGCTTTGCCTTACTTCGTAGACCTACATGATGCCTGAAAGCAGCCGGAATGGAAACCTTCGGCTGTATCGTGCAACAGATTTTCCCCTTAAGTGGAAAACTGAGAAAGTTCTTCTGGAGAAGCCACTTGTAGACTCTGTCATCGTAAATTTCCAGGATTCCTACTGGCTACTTGGATCAGATTTGAGCTCTTTCAGCAGAAAACGGATAGGAGAGCTCTGTATTTGGTACAGCAGCTCACCCCTTGGTCCTTGGACTCCACACAAGCAGAATCCAATTCGGACTGTGGATAACAGGCCAAGTGCTAGAAATGGAGGCAGACCATTCATTTACAACGGTAATCTTTATCGCGTTGGCAAAGACAATGGCGGTGGATCTGGCCATGGCATCAAAATATTTAAAGTTGAGGTTCTAACAACCGAGAAATACATGGAAGTTGAGGTCCCATTTGTCCTTGACAGGCCACTCAAGGGACCAAATTCATGGAATGGTGCAAGGTCCCATCATCTTGATGTCCAGCAGTTTCAATCAGGTCAAATTTGGATTGGGTTAATGGATGGTGACAGACTGCCCTCAGGTTACTCATTCTACACTCGGACCTTACTTTACATGGTTTGTCTTGCAACTTTCATTTTAGTTATTCTGCTTGGTGTGCTTATTGGTGCAATAAAGTATGTCTTACCAGTCAAATGGTATATGCTACCTTCCGAAAATCAAAGCAACTGTTTCAATTTGTCGATTTTCATCGCTAACAAGTTGGTATCTCTTTTTGGTGGAAGAATTAATTACCGGACTTTGAAAGGACGAATTTACACAGCTGGGACAATGTTTATTTTAGTACTCCTAACTTGCTTGGGGACTTACTTGATGTGTGTCGGGAATGGTGTGGAAGAGCCGTATCCTATTAAGGGAACATACTCACAGTTCACACTGTTGACCATGACCTATAATGCCCGACTCTGGAATCTAAAGCAGTTTGTGAAGCAATACTCCAAATGCGCGTCAGTGAGGGAGATTGTAGTAGTGTGGAACAAAGGTCAACCCCCATTGCAAAGTGAACTGAAGTCTACTGTACCTTTTAGGGTCAGAGTTGAAAATGAGAACACTCTAAACAACAGATTCAACATAGATAGAGAAATTAAGACAAGGACTGTTATGGAACTTGATGATGATATCATGATGACATGTGATGACTTAGAGCGTGGATTTAAGGTATGGAGGGAGCACCCTGATAGGATTGTTGGATACTATCCACGCCTTGCTGAAGGCAGCCCGCTAGAATACCGCAATGAAAGGTATGCTCGACGACAAGTAGGTTACAATATGATACTCACAGGAGCAGCATTTATGGATCATGGGTTGTCCTTTAAGAGGTATTGGAGCAAAGAGGCTGAGATCGGAAGGCGGATGGTTAATAATTTCTTCAATTGTGAGGATGTTCTCTTAAATTTCTTGTTTGCTAATTCAAGCTCCACAAGCACAGTGGATTATGTCAAGCCTGCTTGGGCAATTGATATGTCTATTTTCTCAGGAGTAGCCATTAGTCGAAACACACAAGCACATTATCATGTTAGGAGCACATGCCTTGCTAAATTTTCAGAAATCTACGGGAATTTAACTGCCAAGCGATTCTTTAACAGCCGAGGTGATGGTTGGGATGTGTAATACACAAATAACTGAGCAACCTTTCCTTGAGACTGGAAAAGCCTGCTTTGTGAAGATTATAAGATTGTCCAAGCAGGGGATGCAGCAAACCGTAGATTTCTGAAAGGGGATGTAGCTAACTGTAGATTTTCTCCAAAACATGTGTAATACACAAATGTTGATTGTTGTCAGTTTGTATAATTTTGGCATTTCCCCTTTCTGGAAGTCTCCATATATGTAAATCCTTTCTTATAGTGCACAGCTATATTTCATTTCCATTAACCTTCCAATCAATGATCGTAGTTGTACTCAGTCTGCAAACTTCAGTTGTTTTTTTCTTCGAAAATCACAAACTTCAGTCGTTACAGTGTGCATGAAATGGGCCTTATTTTGAACTCTCTTCAGGTTTATAATGAAGTAGATCCTTGTTTTATAGTGCACAGCTATATTAGATAGATAATATTATTGGAATAAAGAAAGGATGGAATTTTATTGTACAACAGCTGACTTCATTCAATAGAGTTTGGTATGTACACCACATTTGCATCCTCTGCACTAAGATTGTTATGAAGAATCAAGCAGGTCATCTTTCTTTCTTTTGCCCCCTTTTGGACACTACATCTACAATTTGCAACTTCTTGCGAATGCATGTACCGTTGCAATTTATGATACAGAATTGAATAGTTAATCAAATCGCTGCTTCAAGAAGTCAAAAGCCAAACTGCTTGGGTCAAAACTTGAAGTTCTTCTTCAGGTAAACTACCACCTCTTGCTGCAAAAAAGTGCAGTGAAGGTTTAATTTTTCTATTTTATATACACTAAGGCTCATGTACTTTCAGTAGGCTGTGAGACATGGTTACTTACAATCAAGCAAAGAATGACGCAACCAGCCGCACCAGGGAAAAGTGCGTACCAAAATTGCAAATTGTGAAACTTTGGGCCGTCAATAAACAATAGGGGTAAGCTTGCAGCTGTGAAAATCCAGAGATAACAACAGTAAATAAAACAATTGATTCAGTAAAGCACACACTAAGAAATACCAGCAGTTCTGCTCTTGGAAATCTTACCTGGAGGATGTGAGGCGCCTGTGATCGTCATGAATGCAATGCATGCAGAAAGAGCTGCAGCTCTTGCCAGCCATCCAGGTCCGAACAAAGAAAGGGCTAACACTCCAAATGCCGCACACCCAATCTGGGCGACGAACATATTATATTTCTGCAAGATTTTTGTCATTTGTATTAGTAGTGATTAATCATAGATGAAACTCAAGAGCTAGAGTTACTACAAGTTTCAACTCAAACCAACCCTGAAACTCGAAATGAAAACTAATTAGCTGATCAAAGCCATTGCTTGCTAAATTCTAAATGTTATAAACAATACAGTAAGTTATCATTAAATGAACTAGGATTGATTGCCCTGAAAAAAATGAACTGGGATTGATGACGAATACCTAACTGGGTGTGACTTGTCAGTGGCACATACTTATCTATCATCAGTTGATTCAGGAATGGATCACAAAGAAAAGGTTGAGATGAATTTGAACATAGGATGGTAATATTTAATCTTTTGTGTAATAGGTTGATTTATCCTAGGTTCCTAGTAGGTGCACAAAAATATAAACCTTAGCTGCAGGTGAGTCTGGAGCACTGAAAAGCACGCAGCAGACTGCTCCAAGGGGAGCAATGGTCAATGTTACTCCTTTGAACGCCAGCATCTGATCAAGTTTTCCCAGTATTGCCATTGCCAGGAATGCGCCTGCATGACATCAATAATGGAGAATAAAATTATAAAAGGGGAAGGATTCGGATTAAAGCCTCAAAAACTCTCTCTGCCTTTTTGTTTTCTTTTTAACCACTCTGCCTTTTTGTTGATGAAACGCCAAAAGTTTCTCACTTTTTTTATGAGTGTAAAACCACGATATTTTGAGTAATATATAGGACATAAGCAACTAGAAAAAGATGGATAAACTAATACGGTTTGCCATCATGTGACAGATACAAGACAAAGGTTAACACGCAAAGATAGGATGCGCCATAACCACATCCAGCAGAATTGCAGATCATATTGCAGGGAAGAAATCAATAGAACATTTCCGAATAACCAAGAAGCGGGAAAAGGAATCATAGACACTACGTTATAGCCAAGAAGAAAAAGACACCAAAGTCTGGGGACTTACCAGCAGAAGGCCAGAGCACATCGCTGATGCTGACGCTGCGAGGCTTCGCCGGTGTAACGTTAGCCGCGGTGCTCGCTTCGGCGACCACGCACAGGTCCCGTCCTCTCCTTCTGCTTAAGCTTAAGGCATTGCCGGCCTTAAGAGCGGGGGCATGAGCCTTGTTGCCGCCATTGACATGAAGCAGAGGTAGACGAGGTGCGTGCGACGCCGCTGCCAGACATTGCACCCTTGCTCGTGCCAAGATGTTGCTGCAGCCAATGGAGAGCAAGCTCTGCTGCTGCAACAACGCCATATTGTTTCTTTCTCCGCTCCTAAGCTCTAGCCCCTCTCTTTCTCTCTCCCCGAGAAGTACAGGTTTGAGGTATTTAAACCAGTAAGATAAGGTGCGAGAGGACAGAGGAGATGGATGGCCTCTTGGGTGCGGCCAGAGGAGAGGGGTGGGGAGCTCTTCAGTGGCGCGGAGAGTCAGTAGCTGTTCAGGCTGAGAAAACAGACAGACAGTCAGATACTCTCATGCCTCCCTCCTTGTTTTCTTCTAATTTTGGTCCCAAGGCTGACTGGAACACCTTGTCAGTCATGTGGCCAATGGTGACAAACTTCCACAAGCAACACATCGGCGGCGCAAGCATGAATCCAAAACCAGTGAAGCCCTCCTGGTTGCTGCGGTTCTCCCACTAGATTTTTTTTTTTTGGTATAATAACCTCTGAACAAAGCGAGTGCTTGATAAATCGTGTCTTATTAAAGTTTGTTCTAGAGAACAAAGAACAACAAACTGCCGGATAAATCTTCTTATAGTACTGACTATAAAGGTTCAGACTTCAGGGAACATTCACCCAAGAAAAGGAGTATGAGTATTTGGTACCTTGTTGGTGCAGATGGAGTTTATGCAAGACCGAGCCAGTGAATTTATTTTCAGTATTTGAGGTTCTATTTCATAGAAGAGGCTGGTTTGTAGAGTTATATGTTTCATCTGTTTCCAAACTAAAAATAATGGGAAGAAAACAAAATCAAAAGCATGCAATTTGTTGTTGGACTTTTCATTTATATTTTTTTTTGGTTCACCTAGACAGAAACCAAAATATTGGTCTCTTTCTTTAAAAAGATCTAGAATGGTTCTCTTTTTTTTAAGAAAATCGTAACGTGCAAGGCACAATTGTAATACCGAAGCTCTGAAGAATCACATTCAGAAAGATGTGTGAAACCTTTTTGTGTGAGGAGGCCCAGGGTAGTCTAAAAATGCTGATCTGGATTAAAATGTTTTCTAAACCTTCATTATTTGGTATTATGGCATTTAGAAAATATGATATTATTCAAACACTGTGATATACTGCATACAAAAGGATTCTTTTGTGCGTGTGACTGATAAAGAGAGCAGTAGTATTATTTTATCCCTGAAGAGGTATCAACTATCAAAACAGAGTTTGACCCAAAACTCCAAGAGAATCTCGGTGGCTGGTTAGTGGTTACCATCTTTTAATAGAAAAAAGGTCGTAGTTATTGTTTATTGAAAAGTTGGTGGTGCTTGACTTTTCCTTTTCTGGCATTTCAGCTAACTTGCCCATTGTTGGCTTTGCGTTGATACAGCTTGTCATATTTAATCCCCTCCTCAGCCTATACAAGTTCTCTCACGTTTTTGTGTACTTGCGGCCTTCACTATAGCCAGTGGAGTTGGCGGTAAGCAAGGAGGTGGTTGTGATATGCTGCAGCCACATGGAGAAACTACACAGGATGCTTTTCCAGGTTTTGTGGTGGCAGCATGTGCGCTCACATCTAGATCAAATTTCTTGTCCGTAAAGGTGAAGTGTTATAAAAAGGGAGTATGTTTTATGCTTATGTACAAGTTAATAGTTATATTCTGATCGTTAATTGGTATGTTTTATGCTTATGTACAAGTTCATAATTATATTCTGATTGTTAATATTACCATTGTCACAAGTTATAAAATATGATAATTAGAGTTGTGAGATGACCGGGGCGAGCTAGAGAAAAATAGAGAGGAGTGCGGCCTACCTGTGGGTGTAGAGATTTGGGGGTTGCTTGATTGTAACTTGGCAAGCAGCTCAACCTCGGGCAATCAGGGATGAGAAGCTTGACTTAGGCAACTTCTGCGAGGCCCACACACACAACTTTGTATATAGATCCACCCTTAGGAGACAACCCAACATAGCAAGCCAAGCATAAAGTTTAGAGGATGCTCGCCTCGTTGATAACACCAACATATGAAGTTACTATTGTTTATTCACTGTTCCATTAAATTTGACTTGGACGATTCGTATTGTTGAGGTGACTATGAAATTTGTAAGTGCTTAATATTTTTATGTGGTGTGTATGTGATACAGGTCTCAACAGTACGGCTTCTCATTAACAAATATGCACACCTCACATGTAAGATATTTTAGCTGTCAACAAACTCAGGTAGATAGATTCTTTTTTCAACTGGAGCAACCGGACAAAATGGCGCCAGCATCAGTTTCGAACGGCTGGCTGGCGTTCATGTGAGAGGTAATGGTTTGACCTGCATGTGCAAACCTCGGGGTACCTGGAGCTGACTAGTCGCCACTTTTCGCCCAGCCACGCCGTCGCGATTCATGACCTAAATAATCAACCGTTTTAATTTAATTGTATGTATGCACAACCGTTTAGATTCAGTCTCCGGAGCGGTCGACGTAAAGAATCATCACGAGGCAAGAAAGAGAGAACGCGCGCGCGGCCCTTCCGAGCAGCCAAAGAGCCAATGAGCCAGCCGGCGAGGCCCGGCGGCCAATGGGAGCTCGACACGACGCCGCGCACCTCCCGACCCCCAAGAGCATCGTGGGCGCCGGCGCCGGGGCTGCGCGTGCGGAGCGACAAATATCACGCGCGCCAGGTTTCCTCGGCGTGCGTGCGCGTGATCGACCTGCGGCTCCGAGGTTTGCTGCGGTCTCGGTCTCAGCCGCGGCGTTGTTTATCAGCGGCATGGACCGACCTGAATAATACTCCTCGATCCGCGCGGCGTCCCAGATGATAGCGTCGTGCAGTTGTGTGCTAGTACTAGGCTGCAGCGTAGAGTTGTTGAGGTTTTCTACGCACCAGGCTCGATCGATCCAGACCAGAGTTGTTGAGGTGCCGACGCGAGAGGAGAGCGACGCGAGCACGTCGGGCGTTGTTGGACCCGCGTCGCGTGCACGGCACCGGTGGCGCGCGTTTCGACCGTGCGGCCGTGTCCCTCGTCAGCGGCGGCTCGGCCGGCTCTGGCTTGCACTGCGCCCGATCGCGCGCGCGGAGGGGCGCCGTGTTTTGCTGCCTGCACTGGCGCGGGCGGGCGCCGTGTTTTTTCTCACGTTCTTTGGTGAGTTTTTCTTACACGTTCTTTGGGCGAGTTGGGGACGGCCGGACGGGCACATTGAGTTGGGCTGGGCCGGGAGGAAATTGCCGCCCGTCCACTCATAGCACGGCCCATGCCGCTTGTGGCAGTGAGCGAGCGCGCCTTCTTGCCTCCTCCCTTATCCGCTCCGAGAGCCAATCGCGGCGTCGCGCTCGCGCGAAGATTTCCGTCTGGGCTCCCCGCTCGCTCCCGCTCCGTCGCCGGCGTCGGCAAACGCCGCACAACCCGAACCGTCCGTCAGGAGGCGGGCGTCGATGGCCTGCTCCGCCGCCACCACGTACCGTGCTCCTTCGGCCCCATTTCCCAATTCGGCGCGTAATCAGCGGAATTTTTTTCTGAATGAAATTTCGCTTGCAATGCACTTTCTCAGGGCTCCCGTCGGAGCGGGGAGAGGGCCCTGTCTGTGGAGGACCGAGGCGAGCCCCGGCGCCCTCGTCGGCTCGCTGCTCCCGTTGTCGTCGCCGCGCGCGGCTCGGGACACGCGGGCGCGCGCGTTGTCGGAGCTGCAGCAGGAGCCGCGGCCGGCCGGGGCTAAGGTCGCCTCCCACAAGGTCACCGTCCACGACCGGCAGCGCGGGGTCACCCACGAGTTCGTCGTGCCAGAGGTACCCCCTGCATTCGGTACCGTTTGTCTTTCTCTTCCCTTGATTGCGATGGTCTCTCTTACTTAATGGTGGTGAGGGCTGCAGGACCAGTACATTCTGCACACCGCCGAGGCGCAGGACATCAGCCTGCCGTTCGCCTGCCGCCATGGTACGTTACACGTCCCTCCTCTGCCCACAACTCGTTGCCTGTACTGTACTACGTCAGATTTCAACCGTTGGCATGGTACAACTGAGTACAGGGAAACACAGCCCACCTTGAACTTCCATTGTGCTCGACTTATTTGCTATCCGTCGAGCAGCATGCTTTGGATTTAGATTATTTGTAATCTGCCATCTCAAGTCCTATTTGATAAATTGGTTGGGGATCAGTTACTTAATTAGAATTTGAGTATTTTAGTTCCCCGTGCGAGCAGCATCTCCTCTCACTCAATATTGCTACAAAATTAGTGAATACACATTCTTCTTCTGCCTAATCAGGTTGCTGCACTAGCTGTGCTGTTCGGATAAAATCAGGACAAATAAGGCAACCTGAAGCTCTTGGAATATCTGCTGAACTGAAGGATCAGGTACACATTTTGTGCCTCCTTTACTTAATGATCTGTAATTTTGTACCATTACATCGTCTTTCTTATCGTCTTACAATGCTCTCGTGGCAATAGTACTGGTCATTTTGTTCCTGCCCATGCTTAAAATAATGCTTATGCTCTATCACCAATTCACAGTAGTTATTGTTTGTTTTTTGCAACTGCAAAAGTTGTCCTCAGTAATTATCAGTCCATGACTGCAAATATTGTTCGATATATAACTTTATGATGTTTAGTACCACTTTTTGTGTCAAATCGGACTTAGCAGTTTGGAAAGGAAGCGTGATAAAAACTGATCAAAATTGAATTTTTTACTTGTTAAATGTAGTAAAGGCAGCCTTTTACTTTAAATTGCGGTACTAAGAATGTTAGAATGAACATTCGAATTAGATATTCAGATGCAGCAAATATGGCACATCTTTGCTAATCATGCATTTTTTTCTACTCAAAGCAATCTTATATTCTAGTTCTTGAGTACTGCAAACTGAAACTGAACTCTTATAGATTCTTCATTTATGTGGTGTCCTTTTAGGGCTATGCATTGTTGTGTGTTGGTTTCCCCACTGGCGATGTCGAAGTTGAAACACAAGACGAGGATGAGGTGAGAACGTTTTCTAAGACATTCTGAATTTTGTGAACTGTTGAATTCCGTTTAAGAAATAAATGATCCTCTAATAGTGATTTAACTTGCTTTCCACTAAGCAAATTTCGTCTCAACATACAGGTATACTGGCTCCAGTTTGGGAGATATTTCGCTCGAGGACCTGTTGTAAGTACCACTAATTTTTTCCATTTTAAATCACAATTTGTATGTACTGAATTTCCCAGTAGTGTTGCAAACTGTATCACCAAAGGATTGTCGACCCCCACAATCCTTACCCCCCCCTCCTTAAGAAATTGCATCATTCAAGCTTTGCTAACATAAAGTTGTACTCATTTTGATCAGGAAAGAGATGATTACGCACTAGAACTTGCAATGGGAGACGAGTGAGCTGTGCACCCCAGAGGTAGTCCCGTCTCAGCTTGAATCCTAGCTCGCCATTCTCTGTCGCTTCCAAATGTAACAGCTTTGCTGCTCTCATCCATTTCAGGGTACAGTTTTAGACGATTTTTCTGAGGTTGATAGATTATAGGGCGAAAGACTTGCATTGCAAGTGGAGGAACGAATTTTTGCTCTGCTCTACATGTTCTGCATCCTGTACTTCAGCAGTTTGGTATCTGCAAGTATGCTTCTTGTAAATGTAGCGTTGCCATCTGTAGGTGTTCATCTGGTTACCTAAAACTCCAAGCTGGTAGATCTTCGACAGTACGAAGTTTTTGTAAAGTTGTACGTGAGCTGCCTTATTAAAATCAAAACTTTAGTGCAAACATTGATCACCAGAGCAATAAGAATCGGAGATACCTTATTGTCAAATGTGTTACCAGCAGGCCGTAGTGATCAACGGCAATGGTACTTGGTAGCAAATGGGGAACGTCCGCTGGAACAAGTTACCAAACGGTCAAACGGAGCGTGCCACACCATTGCGAACGGTAGCGCACGCCACTGCGATGCTCACAACACGAGCCCCGCCGCCGCTCTCGGCGGCAAGGTTTCCGGCCAACTCAGAGCGTTGTACGCCCTTGCGTACAAGCCTCGCCCCTCGCTGCTGTTGCGACGGCCGCTCGCCGAAAGCGGCTTCACTCCGGGCCGGGCAAAAGAGCAAGCAGGTGGCGAGCGTGGCGGACCCGCTTTTAAAGCACTGCATCAAGCTCCGGCTCTTCGCCGCGTGCGGCCGCTCCTGCCGCCGCCTCGTCCTCGTAGGCCTTGTGCCTATCCTGTAACACTCTCGCTCTCTCCCGCCATTCCATACTTCAATTCCACGCCGTGTTTTCTTTTTCCTTCCCCTTTCTAAGTCGGAGTTGCTGGTCGCCAAATCGTCGCTGCAGGTGTAGATGTCCCGGAAGAATTATCTGGAAACGTCGTGGGAATCAGTGCCGCTGTGATGAAGAAGGTCTCTGGGATGCATCCGGTTGATTCGACCGAAGCTATTTATGTCATGAACATGTGTAAGTATTTCGGCGACATTGGAAGCCTAGAGGGTGGAGCTGTTCTTGATGGGCTCTTCATTCACCAAAGAGGATTCTAGTCCTGGATAGTATTCAGGTGAAAATATGGCCAGTGCCAAACATTATGTGGAGAGAGAAATATATATTAATTGATGTTATTCGTTTTGTGGTGGATGAAAGTTATCATAATTCCATGTTTATTCTCTGCATTTTAAGTTAGTATTCTCTTTGCAAGTTTCAATCATAGTTCGAATTACTATGCTAATTATGATGCCACTACTTTGAAGGCCATTTCTTCATCACAGCGGCAATTACGTAATGTTGGAAGTTTAAATCATAGTCCTGGGAACCTTGGAACATCGATAAGATCAGCTTTGCACATTTAACCGGGTATGTTATATTCATTTTCTGAAATTACTTGTAGAAGAATGTTTTTTTTTTCAAAAACGCAGGAGAGCTGCACTTTGTTATATTTGAGAGAGAAATAGTCCCCTTACATCTTCCTCATCTCATACGGGGACCAAATATGAGAAACAGTTTACAACAATGAAACTGTAAAACCAACTAACAACTGAAAATAAAAAACGTGACCAGGAAGGAGGAATCTGACTCAGGAGCCCTCCTGTAGACCTAATCCTTTGAGTTGAAGAATGTGAACGCTTAATGTTAACAACAAGAGCTTCTTTCAGATTTATTTGACTGAGTATACAAAATGAAAGAGTTGTGAGAGACTACAAATTAATTGTATGATTATGATGGATGTATTTTAGTAAAACAAACGGGGCAATAATTTTAACTATTAAGTTGAGCCGTCATCGGGGAAAATAGATTGAATGACCGTAATGAGGTAGAAGACTGTAAATCATTTGCTAAAATACGAAACAAAAATCCTTTTGCACTTCTGTTAGATAATACAAAATGCCACTCACTAATTTCAATGTTTCTTCTTCTCGAACATGTAGAACCCGAACATGTGTATCATTATATTAAGAAGAAAAATGGGACAAGAACCCCTACAACACACGGCCAGTCCATCAAACACGCATCCATTTTGGTGGGTCCAAATTGTCCAGGCTCCTAGCGCGACCACGCTAATTTCAATGTAAATATTAGATTTTGAGAAATTTTACAACTCTGCCAAATGTCCTGTAATATATGTCTTTCCAACTTATACATTTCTGACGATGTCTAGAAACAACTACCAACAGGATGGTGTATTTCTTATTCCATCATGCTGTGATCCTTTCAATGAAAAGGCTCTTCATGCAGCCACGTCTCTTTGCAGCTTCCTATTGTATCTGGTACCTGTCGTGACCTCGTGCTTTCATGACTAAATATGATATGGAGATTATGGCTGGTCATCAAGAAAGTGGCAGTGATTCCGAGCCTCCCAGGCAGCGAACCAGCTAGAGCTAAGACACCCTTTCCTCGTGACTCATTTTTCTCTCTCCCGGCCGCCAAAACGATGGTGTTGCTCAGCATCATCAAGAAGATCAAGCGCAAGGAGAAGGAGATGCGCATCCTCATGGTGTAGGTTCCTTACCCCACATCTTACATTTCTGTTCAATTTCATCCGCTTCCATTCCTCCCTGTTCTTGTTTTCATTCGAATGTGAAGACTCAGCAATGCCTATGAGGAAGCACATCTAGTGCTAGCGCCGTTCTGGATCGACTTGGCTTCTTACTTCGTGGTGACTGGTTGTATATAAATTTTGTTGATTTGTTGCAGGGGACTGGACAACTTGGGGAAGACGACCATCGTGCTCAAGATTAATGGGGAGGAGGACACAAGCGTCATCAGTCCCACACTCGGCTTCAACATCAAGACTATCAAGTGTCACAAGTATGTGCCCCTTCTTCTTCGTCATCTTTTGTGTCCTGTCTGGCTCATATGTATACTAGCAGGAACCACAGCATTGCTCCGGGCTATCAAATCCACATAAAAATTGGCTTCTAGATAACACCATTTCCCAAGCATGGTTGTCCCATAAAATGATAATGTAGATAATACTAAATTTACACCAGCTAGTCATGCCAGGATTCAATCAGCAAGGTTATTCATGTTGCTTAATCCAAGATGCATACAAACATATTCTCACTTTTGCTTGGCTAACATGGTAAGAAAAAGACTGAAGTATTTAAAGGTCTGATACATACATTTTTTGTATAAATATGAAGGTGCAATACAGTTGTAGACAGATAATGTTAATTTGACCGTTGCATAGTTGATCAACTGAGACGCAAGAATGCTGAATTTAGTAATTGCAAAGGCAATATACTTGAAAGAAGATATAAAATCTGAGCTAGGGATCAATAATCACATATCAAACAATTGTTGAATTGTGTTGCCCCTATATACTCAGTGTGTGTTTTTGTATAAGGATACATCTTTGCTCGTGTAAGGCAATTGGTCCGGAATGAGATGGCACTATATGTACAGGACCATTTCTCCTCTCTTTTAATAAAAAGATGTGCAACTCTCCTGCGTTTTCGAAAAAAATATCACTCATCCAAACATGCAAATACATCATCTGAAACATCATTCAGCTGCTATTCAAGTGCTCGACATGTTAGACCTGAACAATGCATGCAACAAACAAACTTTTAAAATAAACTTTGGTGGACTTAAATGAACCTGGGTCCATGTCCTTATGTCACATTTTGAGGCTGATTATGCATCTAGATAAAGTGGACTTAATAACCAAGAAAGAATTCGGTGACTGAAACTAGACAAAAATTTTGGTATACAGATTTGATATATTGTTTGATTGATGACAAAACAATATGTAATAAAATTATATCATGGAAAAATCATTCTGGGTAGGATTTGTAGAGAAGCAGGAAAGAAAGAATTATTCCTAAAAAAATGATATCCCACAGCAAGGACTGTTTGCTAAGCCATCATCTTAAAGTACTGGCCTATTACACAGTGAACAACCTGAAGTGACAAGAGAAATCTCACAGAATGGAGACTGTTTGCTAAGCTACCTATCTCAGAAACTGTGTGGTTAATGACGTGTGTTAGTCAGAATATGCAGAAAATTGGGTAAACAACAGACTAGATAATGTAACTCATTGTATGATGCAGATGTATTAGAGGATTTAAGTACGCAGGTTAACCTGAAAATCATGTTGTAAGTAGTTACATATAAAGTGTAAACTGCAGTTTCACAAAGGCAAGTGTTGAAGAAGCCATGCAAAGCAACTAGCAAAGAAAACATGCCCCACAATAGGGATAGGCATTGGCAACCTGATAAGTATTTATAAAATAGGTTGCGGAAAGGTATGTCGCATAAGAAGCCTAAAGATGGAATTATGATATATCTTGTTCTGGAACCTGCACAAAGAAATAACAGTAGGTGCATTTGAAGAAATGGAGCTAAAAACGAAGCCTATATTATTTTACCAAGGGAACGACATTGAATAAGAATCCAGAGATGATCCTAAATAGATACAAGCCAACATTTCCAATCAATAAGTTAGGCATTGCGTATACACCACTACATGTACCAAAAGTAACCAATCAGAAGCGCTCAGGCTATCTGTTAATGGGTTTTTTTGGGTGAAAACAATGCATTAATGCTTTTAGAAATAGTCAGTTGATGATCAATTGTATCATGGGAATGCTTCTTTAGGACGAGCGCATTTTGCCTCAGGCACAAATAAAGCCAATTGCTCAACTTTTTTTCCTCGAATACGTAGAGAGCTGCGCATCTTTGTATTATAGGGAAAAGAATGGTCCATACTATCGCCCCCATCACCATCATACTAGGATGAAAATAAATATTGTGCATCTTTGTTATTAACAAAACCTTTTACATTTTCAATACTGAATTAAATAAATAATGCTCCATTCTCTATGTTCCTTTGGTTACATTTTCCTTGAATAATGGTCTGCAACTAAAAGTTAAGTTTTGCTAATAATCTGCCACTTTAATGTAAAATAAATAATAATTGCATACTACATCTTATACATTGTGGACCATACGTAGCTAACATACATTGTTGGCTAATGAAATTAATTTCTCTAACAAATGGATATCTTTGCTAACATATAGATCCACTTTAGCCAATCAACATACATCAGTAAAAATATGGAAACTGGTAAAAACATGCAAATTCTATGTACAATGTCATGATGCTAAATTCAAAAATTGAATATGCCATCTTATGTACTGAATGAAACGCTCATTTTCAGCTCAGAATATTTTATTGAAAAGATTGAAGGCTGTAAGCCGAAAAATCCTCACTATGACAACGAAAACGCACGGCAGAAACCTTCATGGTAAAAAAAAGTATGTGCAAACAACTGACATTGAAATATAAAGAGCATAACTGGAAAAGGGAAACTTGTAATGTCTTAAAGTTCAGATTAGAGAAGTCAAAAACGGCTCATATCTTCCAGCTTGGCTACTTAGCAATTCCAACTGAAATGAATGGATGAATCTAAAAAAAATCAACTAGTGGGGAAGAGACGTCCACCCTAGCATTGTTAGATAGTAGAAGCTGAGAATCGAACAATGGTTGGCTGAGTGACAACCACTGCCATTAGCCAGCCCATCCCAGCAAGATTATCTCAATGGATAAATCTGCAAACCATAACTTGAAGATTAGGCAAATTGTCCCAAATATACTTCATACTCTTTGATAATTGCCACATTCAAGCAGCAATTATTGGTTTGTCTGCATGGAACAAAAGCGATAATCAATAGCTTGACACAAGGAAAGAAAGGGAGAAAAGAGAGCCTCTCCTCATCCATACGGGCCACATTGCAGGGGACGATGGATGGGAAAGTGGTTTGGGAAGAAAGGAGAGGACGATGTCGTTGGATGCTTTGGGAGGCTACTGGGTGGGCACAATGGAGGAAAAGGCAGCATGATCCAAAAAATCGTCGTTTGGACAGTACTACTGTAACTCGTGATTGTATATCTCTAGGATTAGTGATTAATAAATAATTAGTGACAGAATGTTGTGCTTGCTTTAGAGTGATGACTTATATTTGGCTAGAAAACCAAATGAAATGCCTTTCCTCTTGTGTAAATGATGATACATTGGATAGATCGATATAGTTGGTGCCCAACATGGTTTCCTCATCATCATTTATTCTGATTTTTGTCGACTGCTTTAACGGGTGTATGCCGTATGCTGCTTGGCAGCACTAAAAGGTTCTATTGAAGAAGCTAATGACAGTTGAACAATAATTCTGTACAGTTCCGAATGATTTGCCCGTCAAAAAGTTTTAGTATTTCATTATGATTGTAGTGTGATATTGTGATTGCACAACAGTCATTTTGTAGTTCAAGTTTTCCTGTTGGTACACATAAATTTGCCGTGAATAGCATCTCCATGCTTCTTCATTACTTATCAAGATGTTTTGCTTCAAGACAGCCATATACATTCGCATCAGCACAACCATGAACCGTTAAGAACATTTTGAATTTGTGCTGGAATCGTGTTCTTGTAATATAACTGTAAGTGGTATTAATTAATTGTTTATCTCCGTGATTCTTGCAGATACTCTTTGAACATATGGGATGTTGGAGGACAAAAGACCATCAGGTCGTATTGGAGGAATTACTTTGAGCAGACTGATGGGCTAGTTTGGTTGGTTGATAGCTCAGACACAAGGAGACTTGATGATTGCCGAGCTGAACTCCACAATCTCTTGAAAGAAGAGTTATACTTGTACTGGCCAATAAATGGTGATAAGTTGATTATTTTTATCCTTCAGTGTTTGCAACTAGTTATGGTTCTATAAAGTTGATGCGTAGAAACAGTGGTGCTTGATACCAATACCATGGAATGCTTATATTGACCACCTATAGTACAGTTCTATGAGTCAGTAGCAAAGCCGTTTTTTGTAGTTTGAAGATATCTTTGCTAGTGAATAGGAAACCTGATAAAGTTCCTTGAACTGTGTATAATATTGAAAGCTTTTATGTTTAGTGAGTATCATTGAGCTTCCACCTCTAGCTTTCTTTGTCTTGAATGCTGCTGAAAGCACATTTTAAACATAGAAAATCATTCCACTCAAAAGAGCTTTACTGTGTGCTCACGGTATTTAATATTCAGTCTATATGGCACCCGAAATTAAGAATTTCCCCTATTGACATCCAAGAAAATTTTATCTTAATGAATGATCCTGGAACTTTTCATTTTAACAGAGACTAGCAGGAGCCTCATTGTTGGTTTTTGCAAATAAACAAGATATACAAGGGCACTAAAACCTCCTGAAATCGCTAAGGTATGCAAATCATGCTCCTACATCTATGAGACTTTTTATTTGGCTTTCTGCTATGCCCATTTACTGGCAATTGCATCAATCTTGGCATATAGGCTTTCTGCTATGCCCATTTACTGGCAATTGCATCAATCTTGGCATATACACAACTTATCCTGTATTACCCAAGTTGAATGCAGTTTTCATCAGTTAGGCACTCTAATGGATTCTGAACTATCCAATTTTGATATGTACTGAAGCAGTTGTATTGTATCCCGCATGACCCATCAAGATACTGCATTCGTTCTTGTAAAAGTAGGAATCTGTAACGTCTCAAAAAAAAGTAGGAATCTGTAAAACGTGTATGGTTTGCAGATAGTGTCAAAACGTGTATCAAAAACAGTTTCATTGTGCAGATTAGTGTAGAAGCAACCAATAGCAGATTATTGTCATTGAGCAATGTATGCATATAATATAGTAGGGAATTAGTTTTTTCACTATTCACTATGTATGCATGAGACTTTGCGGCTCTCAGCTACTCCCTCGGTCCCAAAATATATTCATTTCTGGGTTTGATCTAGATTCATAGCATCTTCAATGTATCGGGATTCATTGAAGATGCTATGTATCTGAACACTCTCATAGCCGCAAATATTCATATTTTGGGACACAGGGAGTAACCGATAGTCTTCTTTGTTGTATGTTTCCAAGCCATGTAATAGTTATGAGAGCAGCTGAGCAGGTAACATCAAAAGGACACCTAAGCCAGGACTTAAAACACCATATCCAATGCGTAATTTTTTGCTCCCTGCTGCTGCATTCTTTTATGTATAGTTAGATTCAGCACATTCTGGTTCTTTTACCGGCCATTACACACTGCTGTACTGAATAAGTCAAAAATATAGCACTTACATGTTGGTGATAAAATTCAACCTCTGTAGAACCATTCGCTTGCGGGTCACAAGTCACAACTCACAAGAAAGGGTTTGAAGTAGCATGCTGGTGGAATCCTCTATTTGCAGAATGTGATTTTTCATTTGCTGTATTGTTACCCTCGGCGAATTGCTGACGGCTCCCGGTATTGCTTTCAGGTTCTCGATTTGCAAGCGATGGACAGAAGCAGGCACTGGCGAATCGTGGGCCATCCAAGACTAAAATGACAACGGGTGTTTGCGTTTGTCTGTTGTGAATTGTTGGTCTGCTGAGACCTTGGAGTGGCCGTTTAGATCTATTGTATTCTCCCTTCTCGTTTCCGTTCGTGTTAAGCTTGAGTGGCCCGTTTGGAAGCTGGATCCCTTGCTGGCTAAACTCCTCAAAGGCTGGCCTTGCCAACCGCCCAACCCTAGTCTGGTGAATTAACTCCTTTAGCACACAGACAGCAGGGCAAGGCTACCAAACATTTTGTTTCTTAACGGAACTGCAAACTGTTTGTGTTGAGTGGCCGTTGTTTCCAAAATAAAAAAAACTGAGTGGCCGTTTGGAAGTTGGGATCCCTTGCCCTAGTTTGGTCAAGAAATCCTTTGGTACATACAGACAATGGCCAATGGGCAAAGCTAATATTCTGTTCCTGGCCCAGCCTGCCAAGATGCCAAGAGCAAAACCAAACCGTCTCTGAACACATTTGTCCTCAAGCTAACAGCACAAGAAAATATCTACCGCTTGGGATCTACTCCCTCCGTATTCAAATTATAAACTTTGACTAAGACTATGTTTGACCGTTCGTCTTATTTAAAAATTTATATTCATTTATAAAATATCTTTAATGATAAAATAAATCATAATCAAATTAACAATATTTGTATAAATTTTTTAAATAAGACGAATGATCAAAGACAAAGTCTGAAAGTCAAAAACTCAAGAGGGAGTAGGTAAAAACCGTAACGTGCACCAATCTCGAGATCGACAAAGACAATAAAGCAAGCACAGAACAATAAGCAGCCACGTGATCACAAGCATGATATTCGAACAAAAACCTTGCTCTTTTCATCTCAATTCATAGCGGAACCAAAGCGAACGGTGGTAACATCTCTCGGGGAACAGAACCTAATCGAACGGTAACATGGGACACTAACGAAGACTCAGGGTAACACGGATCCAAACAGTGACACGATAACTTAGGATAACTTGGCCACAAGGGGCCCCACCACTCAGTTCCTCCAGTTCCCGCCGGAGTCACCGCCGCGGCTGCCGCCGTAGCCGCCGCCGCCACCGCCGTAGCCGCGGTTGCCACCTCCGTAGCCACCGCCACCACCGCCGTAGCCGCCGCCGCCACCACCGTAGCCGCGGTTGCCGCCGCCGTAGCCGCCGCCGCCTCCACCGTAGCCGCCGCCCTCACGGCGTCCGCCGTAGCCACCGCCGCCGCCGCCGGAGCCGCGGGACTGGGCCTGGTTGACGGTGATGTTGCGGCCGTCGAGCTCCTTGCCGTTCATGTTCTCGATGGCGTCCAGCATGGATTGCTCGGTGGAGAAGGTGACGAAGCCGAACCCGCGGGACCGGCCAGTCTCCCTGTCGTTGATGATCTGCGGATCAGATGGAAGAACAGCAGATTAGAATGAGGATTCCATCAAACGAACCATCTATGGACAGAAACTAAGCAGATCTACAACCCATACATACAGATCTAGCCTTTCCCATAACTAAACCCACCATAGAACCCTAGAAAACAGGAACTCACCTTGGAGTCGAGGACCTCGCCGTACTGGGAGAAGGCCTGCTCGAGGGAGCGGTCATCGGTGGCCCAGGCAAGGCCGCCGACGAAGCAACGGTACTCCACTTCAGCCGCCATTCCTTCCACTAAACCCTAACGAACCTCGAACCGAACCGAACCGAACCGAACCGAGAAAGAGAACCGGGGAAGAGGGGAGGAGATCCAACCCACCTCTATGAGAGCACGAGGAGGAACGGGTCGCCCTACCCCCGGCTTTATAGCTGGCTCCGCTCCACGCGAACCGTCGTGATTCTATCGGACGGCTGACGAGAGAGCGGAGGATAAGGATCGGGAGCGGGGCCCACCGTGCCGGCACGGGAGGGTTCTCGAGGCGAAGATATTTTGGTGCTGCCCTCGGTTGCGTGATGGACCGGGCAGCCTCGTGGGTCGGTTGGACCTCCACGGCGAAGATATTTTGCCGACTGCGTGATGGGCCGGGAAACTTCTGGCCCAGATGTCGACATGATTTTACACCTCGTACTGTGTGTCCGTTTACTGTGAACTTTCACCAAACCTACCCACGTGAGATGAATGGACCACGTACAAACGAAACGGCGTCCAAGACCCAACGGGACAACACAAGTAGTACCGTCGTATAGTAGACAAACAGAGCTATCGTGACGTTGAGTTGGTACCCAACTGCTTGGTAGGGAGAAACATAAAACCATACTACTACTAGTATTCTGTAGGCAGCACAGGCTATGATGATGGTTGCATGAAATGGGAAGCGTACGCTCATCTCAAATTTAGGCCTCCTTCGTAACAAAGGAATTGTGAAGGAAAAATAGAGGAATTGAACCTATAGAAAATAATCCTATGTATACCTTTTGGACTGAAGGATTGCTTTATAGAAAATTTTAAAGGATAGAAAAGTTTCCTCCAAATTTTGGAGGAATTCTAGCATGAGCTCCAACCTCATGTTAAATTCCTTTGAAAGTTTGATGGCACATGATCTCTCTTTCTCTCTCTTTGTCCCTCTCACTAATGAACATATAACCTTAAAATTCCTGTGTTTTTCCTGTGACACATCCAAACAACTTGTATAAACAATTCCTGTGTTTTTTCATTCCATATGATTCAAAAATATATGCATCTTCAATCCTACGTTTTTTCTATTCCTACGTTTTGAGAATCATGCGTTCCAAAGGAGCCCTTATCAGCTTCACAATGTTATGAAGGTGCTCAATTAACAAGTTCTGAACAGCTGTCTAAAGAATATAATTTCCAATAAAATGAAGGTTCAAATCAAGTGAAGCCACCTTGAAAAAATATATTAACGAAACATAAGGCAATAACACTGCATCCTTGCCCCAACCAACACATAATGACAGGAAAAATAACTATGTACAGACTAAACTGACAAAACTAAAAGACAAATGAATAAAATTGTATAATTCTCATATCAATTTAAAATCATTATCAAATAAATTAAACAAAATAATAAGAACACATAAATTGTATGATTCTCATATCAATCTTTAGGAAAGTAGGAAATGCTTGGAATTTGAAAATAGTGAAGGAATTATCGTTGTATCCTAAGACAGATCAGATAAATGACAAAATCTCTAAATTATAGTTGTATTATAAGGGAACATTTCTAGACCTTCATGACTTGGATAAATAAATCAATCAATCTTAAGAAAAATTCCCAAAAAAATACATGATAATATCAATTCACAAGAAATGTTACTCACCGTACATGTCCAATTTGCTCTCATATGATAATTGTTCAATTTCACTAGCTGACAAATTGATAGCATGGTTAACCACACCAACTTTTATGAAAGACCGAAGAAGAATACCATATACATCTTAATTATCAGGGACAGTTGATAGGAAATCAATGCTCTACAACCAACAATTAAGCCAGAAAAATAGAAAGAGAAAGACTGCAATTTAGAGTAAGAAGTTCCACATAGAAAATAAAAGGTCAGATGAGTTGAAAATTGTGATGGTGTCGGTTGGAACTTATAACAATGAAGAAGTAACAATGATTTTGCTCATTGAGTTATTTAGAAAAACAAATGTGCAATAGCTTTGCTCAATGGTTGGAGGTTATAAAAAAAATCAAAAGTGTAAATATGCAATAGCTTTGCTCAAAAGTGTAGTAGTAGTCAATTTTGGGTTTTTAGCATAGAGTTTTAGAGGATGTTTTTAGGTTGATTAGCCTATATAGAGAGGACTATATAGAGAGAGGACCTGCATTGCAAGAGGAGGGACTACTTGTGTTGCATCCTATCTTTAAATTACTCTATCACAACTGTAAAGATGGTTGAAGTGGTACCTCTACAGTCGCCTTCGTGTAAGCTTATATAGATGGAAGTGCCATATCCGTGGCTTATACAATTGAGATTACAACAGAGGTTGTTATATCATAACCAACATTATAGATCAAGCCTATCTATCCTTTATCTCTAGGATGGATTACATATCACAACAACAACAAACCATTTTACATACTTTGATTGTCGGGATACCTATATATTCAATATACAAACCCTCTCCCTCTCACACATCTCATCTCTATCTCTACATCTTAAATTCACGAGTCAATGTGTTACACATCTAAGGGCTAATAGAAACCCACTTTACAATCGACGGCCAATAACGATCGGATGAAAACCAACGTCACCACACATCCACACCCATCGGATTGAGGAAAAAAAATAACTGCAGCAACCACCGTCACCACACGTCCACACCCATCAGATTGAAAAAAAAACAACTACAGCATTTTGATCGGATCCCATCGGATTGGAGAAAAAATAGCAACAATCGCCGTTCGAAGGAAACGCCACCACCGACGTCTCCTCCTGCCGGCCGTCCACGAAGCCGCGCCGCACGCCGGTCTCACCTCCTGCTGGCCGTCCACCCGCCAGCGCCGCACGCCGGACGTCTCCTCTTGCCGGCTGTCCACCGAGGCCGCGCCGCACGCCGGATGTCTCCTCCTGCCGGCCGTTCCACCCGCCAGCGCCGCACGCCGGACGTCTCCTCCTGTCGAGCTGTCCACCGAGGCCGCGCCGCACGCCGGGCTCGCCTCGGACGGCCGTCCACCTGCCAGCACCGCACGTCGGCCTCGCCTCCGATCCTGCCGACCGTCCAGGCAGCACCGCACGCCGGGCTCGCCTCTGCCGGCCGTCCACCGGGAGGATTGTTGTCAACATCACATCCGAAGGTTAAAAACTATCGGATCGATCCAATACAAATGACCTCCTATGCGCGACCCACCCAACCCATCGACACATTCCGAACGAAAAAAACACCAACCGCCGCCCGTTTGCATCGCCGCCGGTGTCTCCTCCCTCCGCACGGCACTCGCCATATCCTCCGCCCACCGGTCCGCACCCGCGCCGCATCTCCTCCGCTTGTTTGTCAACGCCCACACCGTCGCCATCTCCTTGGCCCGCTGGTCGGCGCCCTCTCCTCTGCCCGCTTATATGCACCGACGCCGCCGGTCATTCGTTTGCTCGCTGAACCTACACGGCCGCATTACGAGCGGGACCCTATTCAACCAATTCGATCGGTTCGAAATAACCTGTTAAGCTAGCTTTGTGCTAGGCCTCACTCGATAAGTCAACAAGTATAGGAATATTATTCACACCGACTATTGTCTCGCTTCTGTTGGTTTCAATATACTAATGTGTGTAACACTTTTATTACTATTAAGTTGGGCAGTTGAATGAATAATTTATACGGACAATTGTACAAGACAATCATCAGAGTCATGAGCACACCAAATAGATACTGTACTCCGTTTTGAGAATTAACTAACGACTATGTACCATAATTTATATATATTAAACAATGTAATGACTATTTATTTATGTTTTTGGATGAATTAAATTTATTCATAAATCTTATTATGTTGGATTATTGTATTATTGCTATTTATCGCCGTAGCGTTAGCACGGACATTGTACTAGTTAATATAAGTTTCAGTTTCTTTTATAATAATTAGTATTAGTATGAAAAATGTAAGGAGTATGCAAAAGTTAATCAATGACTGTCAGGATGCTGTAATCAGATCCATGGTTTGCCAAACCGATGCAAACCGGTAAGGTTTTGCGAAAATTGGGAAAAATGATCTAGTTCGGTTGTAGCTAATAATTGGTTTTCAATGAAAATCTAACCTGGTACTGTAGCTGAAATGGTTTTCTGTCGATTTTCACAGTTTATCGAAGCAGTTTTCTTAGAGTTGAAACCGTTTAATTTTGGTTTTGCGAACCTTGATCAGATCCAACGGCAATGGTGGGAAATGGGCGCGAGGCCGACAAGGAGGAGGCGATGCAGCGCTTCAGTAAACAGATAAGACGGGCGCGAGCCATACCACGGCCGCGCTCGCCACTGCGATGCTCCTGACACGAGCCCAGCCGCCGCCGCTCTCGGCGGCAACCTTTCCGGTCAACCCAGAGCGCTTCCTCCGCCTTTGCGGACGAGCCTCGTCCGTTGCGACGGCCACTAAGTCGGCGAAAGCGGCTTTACTCCGGGCCGGGCAAAAGCGCAAGCAGGTGGCGAGCGTGGCGAACCCGCTCGTGAAGCACTGCGTCAAGCTCCGGCTCTCCGCCGCGTACCGCCGATCCTGCCGCCGCCTCCTCCTTGTCGGCCTCGCGCCCATCCTGTAACCCTCTCTCGCTCTCTCTCTCTTTCTCGCGCGCGCGCCATAGGATTCAGCGACATGCTTTGCACTTGCAGTCCTTTTTTCTTCTTCCCGTTTCTAATACTGTGCTCCTCGTACTTCAAATGGCCACAGGGAGATGTGCCCGCTTGACGTCTCCTTCATCGACTGCTTGCTTGTATTGGACGGCGTAGAAGTCCCGGAGGAGTTGCAAGAGTTATCTCGCACTGTCGTACATGTCAGTGAGGGTGTGATGAAAAAAGTGTCTGGGATGCAATCCGTTGATTCGACAGAGGCAATTGCGGTCATGCACATGCCTAAGCATTTCCGCGATCTGGGAAATCATGAGTCTGGGGATGCTCTTGATGATTTGTTTCGTTCTCCAAAGAGGATTCTAGTCCTGGATGGCATTCAGGTGAAAAATATGTCCAGTGCCAAGCATTCAACAGTAGAGCTATGAAATATACTAGTATAATTCTGTGCTTATTGTTTTCACCTGAAGTTAATATTCTCTTTGCAAGTTTCAAGCAGAGTTTAAATTTTCAATGCATCTCCTGCTGATTACGGTGCCACTGCTTCGCAGGATCCTGGTAACCTTGGAACATTGATAAGATCAGCTTGTGCGTTCAACTGGGTACGCCATTTTCGATTTTTGAAATTACTTTTTGAAGAAAGTCAAACTGCACTAAACCACATAAAGTTGACAACTAGATCTTGTTTCAAAACTATATGATTGAGTACAAAATAAAAGAGCCTTGATAGACTGCAAAGCTATTAGGTGTATGATGATGATGTGTTAGCCGTAGTTTAATACACAAACGAGGAAATATTTTTCAAGTTTTATGTTGAGCTTTCGCTAAGGAAAATAGATTGGGTGACCATGCTAAGCTTGAAGATTTGAAATATCATTTACTAAAATACGAAACAAAATCACTAGAGAACTTTACAGCTCTGAAAAATGCCCTATAGTATTTGCCTTTCCAACTTATAAACTTCTGACAACTTCTACAAACTATTACCAACAGGATGGTGTATTTCTTCTTCCACCTTGTTGTGATCCTTTCAATGAAAAGGCCCTTCGTGCAGCCCGTGGAGCCTCTTTGCAGCTTCCTATTGTATCTGGTACCTGGCATGACCTGCGTGCTCTGATGACTAAATATGATATGAAGATTATGGCAGGTCATCCAGAAAGTAGCAGTGATGGACCCAAAGTAACCCATACTCTGTCCAAAGAACTGGCTGACTCGCTGTTGAATGATTCTGTATGCTTAGTGTTAGGAAGTGAGGGGAATGGCCTCTCTTCAGAGACCCTCCAAACATGTGAGCTTGTAAACATCCCAATGGAAGGTACTTTTGAATCTTTGAATGTTTCAGTCGCAGGTGGAATATTTTTATTCATGTTACAGCACAAACATCAAATAAACAGCAGAACTTTATCTTCTTAAGGTAACTTGCTTCTGTTTCTTTTCGTTGTTGTTTTTTCATTTTTCTTGTTATTAGTACTGGTCATGCTTGTCTAAAGTAAAGGAAAGTAGTTAAGGCTACACAAATACATCATATGAAAATTGAAAAAAAAATGTATTCTGCTGGCAAAGGTTGTTTTGTATGTGTTCAATCTGGTCTACTTCTGAAGGTATGAAAAATGTAATCTACTTCTGAAGGTATGAAAAATGTAATCTACGTGCAGAATAGAAAAAGAAGTTGAGTCCTGGTGAAGTTTTACTTATGAATCATCCTACTAGGATGGTATCACTATTGTTTTCATGTCCTTTTAAGGATGACCCTTTGTGGTAACAATTAGAACGCCAGAAATGGTTGGAACTATCACCCTTCAGTTTATAGATATCAGAAGCACAATTCCATGTTAATCCTGAGATATATTCTTATTGATGTTATGAGACTCCATGATGTTACAATAAATACGCATCTTGATATGGTCTGTGCTCTAGTTTCTTGTGTTGGACTCTGGGTGCCACAGTACACAAGTTAGTGAAGTGTTATATATGTATCATTTTTAGTGTTTCAGAACCTGGCAGGCCCAGCCCATCAGCTCGCATATGTGATGTGTGACCATGCAAAAATCTTATCCCTTGCATGGATTTAGACTCCAAAACAGGAGTACTTTATCCGTCGTCAGTTATTTATATTTTATCTCATGCTGCCGGGTGCTTAAAATTTATAGTTGTAATTGGTTCTATGGAATATTAATATTAGCTTTTTGGTGCTCCATGTTCATCCCATGCACGCGAATAAGTATCATACTTGTACAATAATTCATAGCAACAAGATTGCTTGCGGGTTTTTTGCCCTTGACACATAATAACATTTATGCTTGAAGTGTGTCATATGTGTTTTCCACTTAGTTTGATAATGTGTTTATGCTGGGTTGTAACATCTGAAATGATATACTAGGTTTGTGGCTTCTCAATTGACTTAGGTTCTTGGTATTGTTGAACCTAGTTAATGGAAACTGAAATCAACAAATTCCTGGCAATGGGGACTAAATTGGGTTTTGTTCTGATATGGTGCTGCCTTCAAGTAAGACGCATTATGGACTTCTTTTGGCGTCACTTTGACTTGTGGTGATTTTTAATTTAGTTGGTGCTTTAAAGGAATGCTTTCAGGTGAAAGTTGCTTTGATAACATGTAAGAGCATCCTGACTCATATGCAATACGGATTTGACTACTGTGACAGATTTTTTAGTGCCTGTTCATTGAAATGGAGGTTTCCATTTATGTCGTAACTGCTGGTAGACCAATGTTTTGGTTTCTTTTCCTGTTCGTAAAGAATTTTCTAAGCACCTGCAACTATTCTACCTTTATTTAAATTCAAATGTAGTTTTTTGGTATTGAAATGTGCATCACAATATGACCACAAAACTGTGTGAATCTTCACGGCATTTTTGTATTTTTCATACAGTAATTAATTTCAGTTATGTTTTTCCATCCCCGTTAGGAAATTGTAATCTGATTTACTTACTGGCTACCGCACTGCAAAACCATGTTTGTTGTAGTTGATGAGTCCATTCATCCTCTATATATGGTCTGTTTCCTGTGGTGGAAAAAATTGTTCATCTTAGACTGAATTTTACATTTTCTGGAGAAGTGTTATTAGCTCGTCAAACACATTAATCATGAAAAAAAGGCTTTTACTTAATTGTCTCAATAATTTATTTCAAATGCTTGTGTAATCATCCCACTACCTTGCAAAAGCAGCTGCTGAATCTGCATCCTAAAACAGCTGTTCTTTTTCACTGCTTGTCTTGTGTGCTGCAACTCTAATCAAATGTGACAATTCCTGTAAAGAGGCATTACACAATCTCTGTATTTTTTTGTGTACATTTACAGAACCACTAACGTTCAAGGCATGCAGAGGCCTATACTAAAAGATTGTAGAGTCAGCATCCTCATGACTTTGTCCCCAAAGTACTAGTGATGGATGACACATTTTTGAGGTGGTGCTTAATACTACGATACCTATTACTCACTTGAAAAGGACAACCTAACAGAGAAAAGTTAAAGTTGATCAGCCAATGTGATGTCTGGTGCCGTGGAACATCAACATGTTGGATAAAGCAACGAACACTAAATGCAATTATTTTTTCCAACAAACAATTCTTGGAGTGTGATTCTGTGCTGCCGTATTACTCTATTCAGTTTGCCTTCTGTCAACTATAAACTTTATCTGTTATAAAAAAAAACTGTGAACTTTGTCACGTTATATCCAAGATGTTTCAAGCACTAGATAGTAACTCCTAAAACCAGTTACAAGCATAGGCTGAAGCATTTAGTACCATTATAAGGCAAATCTTGCATTTCATTTCGCAATCAATCCAAATGGTTTAACTCATATTCCAAATTTATTCTGAATAGTATCTGTTAGCATTTTTTTTGGTTCCTTCCGATTCTGAGAGAGTTGGTCAGACTTAGAATGACAGGTGCTAGATATTTTCTTATGCTAAAAGAATGGTAATGTTTGTTAACATCTGTGACTTCCATTTTGTGGTCGGTGACTCTTTCGTCATTGTAAATTCCCGTTTTATTATCCTTCCAATGACTGAAAGATATTCACCATGTTCAAATTATTCTTATTTTGTGATCAAATACCATCAGGAAATATCAACACCCTATTTTAGAAGTAAATATGGACGCCTTCTTTGCCCACTTAGTTAAGTATTGTAACCGCCCTTAATCCTTCTGTACTCTGTCTGCATCACAAATCTTGATGCCCTTGTGCAGCAAATCTTTTGTAAATGACAGCTTACTTTTGCACACAACTCCTGATTTTCCCTTTTACTTATGGTCTATGCATTAAAAGTGTGCAAAAAATTGTATCCAGGATCTTGTAATTGTATGCATGTGTTCCACTGACCTTGTGAAAAACACTATTGAAGTCCTTATATGCTCTCAGCTTTGGATCCCACATGTTCAGAAGTACAATCAGCACACCAGCCATGGACAAATCATGTTCGGCTACAAACCTGAAACATCTATGGACACACGTCCTCCCATCTCGATCTAGATGTTTCCGATTATGATGCTTAATCATTAAGTCTTTATTCCTTTGTGAAAGAAGGCCTTGTGTTGGCACTCATCTTATTCAGCATCGGCAGCATAGCTATATATGCAACTTGTCAAACTGTTTTCTTTTCCATAATATTGAACCTCTACTTTTCTGATTTTGAACCATGCAGGAGTTGTGCTACTATTATTTATTTATTGTTGTTATTTTTTTCAGGAAAATTGTAGATTTGAACTTCTCATTTATTAATAGGGAGGATACCGGTGTTCTTGCAATGCATGCCATTTGGCAACCTGTTGACGTATGATATACAGTTGTTCTACAGTGTGCTGGAAAGGCAGGATTTGGTGGTCATCCTGATAGACCTATAGTCGTTGATAAAGTAGCTTTGGGTGATCACTGATTGGTGCATCATTTAGCAAAAATAAAGCACTGATCACTGATTGGCGCATGACTCTCTGGTTTCTTCTTTGCGAATAAACGTGGTCGCTGGTCGGATCAGTCTACTAACCTTAGTTATTGCAGTCTGTGTGGGAACACGATACGTCCATGCATCTAGTGTTGTAAGCTGCACCGGGGATCCATGTGCTCGTTCGTCACCGACTGGGAATGTTTCGCCAAGGAGTTCTGAATTTTCCCCATGTGGATATGGGGCGGTGTCATCTGCAGAAGCCCCCGAGAAGGCACAGCACCGTGTACTATTCCGGTTCCCATAGCGCCCCTATAATAAGGGAATATATCTTGCTGCAAGAATTTCACGGGAGATTGTTCGATTCCAGTAGAAAATGGCATGCACTATAATGACGGTTCTATTAGCTTGTGATTTGTGGAAGTATATCCGCCCTGGAACGTGTGTGTGCAGTGCTAGCTCGGACGGCAGGTCCCGAATTTCACATGCATGAACGAAAATAGGCTTATATATATTTTACTACTTGCACAAGAATAGAATAGGAACGGGGCGAATGAAACGGGTATGGTATGGGTACCGGGAATCTTGGAAGGTCGTGGATGTGATGCCAAGTTGCCAACGATGACGATTTCACGGGAAAAGGGGCCCAAAGGTGAAGGTGTCAAAATCTTTCTGGTATACTGACATAACACTCGTGCTATCCTACTCGCTTGTCACCATGCACGGTCTGTCCCTGCTCTTGCCTCATCTTGCTCCCATCTGTGGTCTCATCCGTTCATCCGCTCTTGCCTCATCTTGCACACTGTCATCCGCACGCTATTCTGATCTGTTCATGTCCAGGTGGTATCCATTGAGAGGAGGTATAGCATTCCGTGAAGGCAACATGCTGCTACGGAGCCGTGGAGGATTATTAGAGCAATCTTGTTTGTTCCCCTGTCTCATTTGACATAGCGTCACAGCAGCAAATCGCATTATGTTACTTGGAGAAAAGCAAATCGCATCATGGAAGAAGGAACCCACTGCAGAATCGTTCAAACCATATGACAGGTGTACCTATCCCACGCAAGTCTGAAAATACAAGTTCAGGTTCGCGTGAAGCATACAGCGGCAGTGCACGATTTTCTGTCTGCATTTTGCGCGCCTGTCGCAGGAGACGAACCAGGAGGTTGAACTGACTGATTACGTGCTCTGCTTCTCCCCCAGCACAATTCCATGTCGTTGACTCTGTGTCGCGATTCCATCTTTGCTCTGCTTGCGTGTGTGTTTCCAGCTTTCTTCTCCGACGATGAAGTACGCGCATGCGTTGGCTTAGCACGCCACGTCATCCGACCCGCGACCTACCTCGCCGCTGCGCCGACGTGGACTTATCTGGATCCCGAACCGAGCCGCTGACAAATGGGCATCGCACTACTCGTATTCCTGGCGAACGGGAGTGGTCAAACGCGTCGTCCCTTGGAGATGCCTTCAGATGGGCACTGAGGGAGCCTTGGAACGCAAGGAAGGCATTCCTCGTGCCGAGCCAGGTCTCCCGGCTCCGTGAGTCCGTCCGTGTCACACAGATAGGTCCATGTATAAACCAGTCATTATTACAAACTAATTGCGGCCGAAGCTTCGGCCACAGACGAATGCGTAGGAATATGAAATATTTTTAGATTTTTTAGTAATAATAATGGTTTATAGGCGGCGTCCGGTCGAGGTGCACTGGTGATTGCGTTGAAAAAACTTCCGCGTTTGACGAAACATCGCGGCGGAAGCGAAGAAAAACTTGCGCGACCCCAAGTCAATCAAGAGTGGGATGGTGCGTTACGCGGACCTTGCGCGCGGTTCTGTCCTGCGGTTTTCTTGATTCCACAGCTCGCCGCCAGCGGCTGCGCCAGAACAGCGCCGCGTCCGGCGCCCTACGGTCCTACTCGGCGTACGTAACGCGTTGTACGAATAAATACGTGTTGCTAGTAATTACTTTTTGACCGTGCGTAAGTACGCGTGCTGCATATGTGCGTGAACCTGTCTATCAGCGTTGTTAATAGAATAAAACTTTCTTCTCTCAGGTTGCCCTATTACAGAAGGAGCCATGTTTTTAGGTAGTACAAGTGACAAAACACCAAACGTCTTGGTGAGTTATACTCAAATACAATAAGGTCATGCTTGGATCCTCTAAAGTTTTTTTTAAAATCAGCTTTAAAAAATAGGAGAATATTCAAACAGGTCAGTTTATTGTTTGGTTTCCAAAACCTAATTTCTAATTCATAAAAACAAATACATACAATATTTTTAATATTAACTAGTAAAAATTAATTTATAGCTTCCAAGAAATCAAACTCCAAACAACTTCACTTAGCTTTTATTATTTACAAACCAATTTCTAGAAACCAGTTTCTCAAAAGGGCTAAAATATTACATAAATTACCATTCACAAATAGAAGTGAAAGAAAAATATAGCAATGATAATGCAATAAGAAAATTAGGGATTCTATGATAATTCAATGTTTGCTGCAGTTAAGTTATTGATACTGGCTGCACAAATATACATGCCGACTTACTAGTTTTACTAGCCTGGTGGTACATATACGTACATATAGTGTACACAGAAAGAGAAAGTCATGAGTTCAGTTAGTACTACATGCGACAACACTAGAAAATTTCGGTTGAAATAAACCGAAATAGCTCAGTCCCCGTAAACAGGACCGTAATCTTGCAAAGTTTGACCGCTTTAATTTAAGTTTCAGTGGACGGCACCACACGTTGCTGTCCGTCGGTTCAGCACCGTCAAAAAAGAGGAGAAACAACGCCGTGGTACTCAAACTATGGTAGCGTAGGATAGATAATATTTGGCCTAAATAATTTACTCCGATGTAAGCACTTGCTTGGTCATGGTGACTTTTTAGGTAGATGGTTTCATAGGCTCCAAGTTTCAAAAGGCCTGTCACATAACCGTGGCTAGAGTTTCAACTTCCAAGGGTCGGACAACATGAGAACTCATGATCCTAAAGAACTGACAAAGCGGTTTACAGGGCTAAAAGTTCTACAAGTTTTTACGAAACAATACTAGTACACTTTTTCTCTAAAACAGATACGCAAACATGATTTTCTTAACTCGCAAAGAAAGAACGAACATGATTTCTTTTTTTTTAAAAAAGAAGAAGAAGAAGATGATGAAACCAGAATCATGTTAAGCGCTGCCCATGCATTGTGAAACGGCCGGCCGGCCTAATTAACTGACACCACGTCACGCCGCCTACCGGTGCCATTCTCGCTGTGCCGCGTGTTCCGGCGCGCAACAAAGCAGGCCGTCCTCAACTGGATCATCAACGAACTCTTAAGCACCGCAACAGCATGCTGGCTTGCCGATCTCTCTCTTTCCGGCAAGTTTTTTTCGGCAAACCACACGCTTTTAAAAGCCGCTGTTGTAGCTGACTTGCTCAGGGCGCACACGTACCAGAGTGCACGACACCGCTGCTCCCACGAGTCCCAAGTAGGTATGCCAGCTCTCGCGCTGAACGCCGGCCGTTTCGCCGTTGCACCGCCAAACAAAACCACGGCCAGGTTCGATGAACCGGCAATAAGCAAAAGCAAAGCGATTAGCCCTGGCCGGATCGTCGTGCGCGCATTTCACCGCTCGATTAACCGGGCCACGCACTAGTTATAATTAGGAATAATAAATAATAATTATACCGCGCGCCGTCCTGCGCGCTCGATCTCTGTCGGATTTGGACGCCCGTTTGGAAACGTCGGCGGATTCGGACGGGAATGCGCGTGAGCTGGAACGCATGCGTGCACCGATCGGAAACGGACTAGCTTAACATGACAGGTTGGCAGCAGTGGTGACTGGGCGATGAGATAGGCAGATAGCTCCGAGCGATGTGGCCGATCGGCAAGTAATCTCGCTCGATGCCTGATGCGTGTCGATCTCCCTCTGATCCCTTAAACACCGATTTCTTTTGTCAGCTGATGGAGTTAGGCCAATGCCTAGCTAGGTCGATCGCTTGATTATACTCTTGCTTGGATCCTACTACTCAGTTCACTACCAACTCGATCATTAACGCGGCTTCTCTCTCCTCTCTCTGAAACTGTGTTATTATATCAAAATTTTATGAAGTACTAGTATATGTTTAATAGAGTTTGGAAGGAATAGTGACGCGGTTTGAACGAAACAAGTATCTAAATATTCTCTTCATCTCCATCACCCATTGACGGTGCTAGTCTGCCGGCGGAGAGGAAGGACCAAACTGAAGAGGACATTAACCCAGCAGTAACAGACACCAAACGCGTCAGCATTCACCGTCACATAACTCACTGTGAAGACACACACCAAACGCATCAGCATATTCTGGGTAGTCGAGTCTTTCACTTTACAACTTTGGAAAATATATATATGTGTAAGTACGAATTAATATCATGGCTAATTGGTCAAACTTCCTGAATTTTTCATTAGGTAGACTAGCGGTTCAATTGCCAAAACCATAAGACCTTGACCAGGCTCCACACATGTGTCATATGTGTGGCAGAACAATGCTGGGAAGGAGTGAACGAAGCAAGACTTTAAAACGATTTCAGATTGAAAATGCAGTACTCTTTATGTACCTAAAATTAAAAATTCCCATGCCAGCCTAGAGATGGTCTCTTTAAAACGATTTCAGGGGGAAATAATGGAAATTTGCGTAATTTTTACAATGGCCCTGGCAGCATCCGGTTGCAGGGACAACGTGTTTTGCACAATTCTACAGGCATCCGGTGTTTTTCAAAAAGGATCTCATCGTGCTGACAAATTTGGATCCGAATCCATCGGTGGTCTGTGGTCATCACATGGCACCACATGCGGTCCTTGCCTCGGTATTCCGTCTCAAGATGTTTGCTTCTGCATGTTACTGCAGTCTCACGTGTATGTGCCCATCCTTGAAAGAAATATTTTGTATTGTGAAATAATAAAACAGCGAATTCTCGAGTAAAGCAAACAAACGTCCTCCCATGTCTAGGAGAACAATTTTTTAAAAAGAAATCCATGGGATTTGTCTTCGTAATAATAACATTAGGAATTTCTATTGCAGTTCGTTTGTGCATGCAAATTTCACTGCTCAATCCGAATGGGATGCTCCGACATATGAATAATGATGTTATATTTACATATAATTAATTATTATTTCACTATTATGCAATGTCTTGTGATATTAATAAGTCTGATGACTTTATCTGTCTCATGCTTTGTTGACAGTACTCCCTCTGTTCCGGACTTCGGTTTACTTGTTATCTTGGAGAGATTTTTTTGTGTCAAGGTTCAGAGGGTGTTCAGTGAATCTGGACATATTGCTTGTCCAAGTTAATGTTCAATGGATTTGGTAATGAATCTGGATGACTAAGTAATTTGGGATAGTGAGTAGTAGTTATTTATTAAAGTTATAGGGTTTGCGTTTTTGTTATTTAAGGATGAACTAACAACAAAAATGACAAATGGTCATATGTGTAATATAAGTGTTTGTATTTATATTATATTTTAGAAAAAAGTAGCACATTATCTCACGTATTGAAAACAAAAATGGTATTCTAAATGATACTAGTTCGTACAATACTCAAATTAATTGTAAAGGAAAATTTTTGCTAACATGCATTTGGAGACAAGATGTAATATCATATATGCGCTCTATCAACATCAATTGTTGTTTGCCAACATGCTTAGTTTTCGCTGAGCAAAACGTTCCATGGCCAATGTGCTCACAAGGCAGTACTTCTATTTTAGAATGTGAGTTATGAGCAGTTATGTCTAAGGGTGTGTTTGTTTCCTCCCCTCTAAAATTTAGCATCGTCACATCAAAGAGAATCTTACTATTTAGTAGTACTTTTATTAATTTAATAACAAAACCTATGTCACGACCCCCTCTAATTTGCGAGATGAATCTAATGATTCTAATTAATCTATGTTTTGCTACAGTGATGCTACAAGTAACCATCTTCTAATAACATCATAATTACCCTCGTTGGATTCGTCTCGTGAATTAGATAGGGGGTCTGCAATTAGTTTCGAGATTAGACTTTATTTAGTACTCCAAAATAATAAAATTCTCTTTGATTTGACCCTCTAAAAATTATATACCTGGAAACGAACAGGGCCTAAATGACATTGTCCATAATCGTCTAGATTCTTAACCAAAGATGCTTTACCTTTTGGATGATAATGGTATGCCTATTATATATGTGATATATAAGTGCATATATAGATAAATATATCAATGTTGGATTACATCATTTTCAGCTTGAAGGACAAGCTTTTTATTAGAGTGCATGTTAGAATTATATCAATGCTTCATTATTTATATCCATGTTTCCCCGAGGTGGTTTACACAGTTGCATTGACTGGATTAACAGGAGGATGTACAATTTTTACCGTTAGGGGAGGAGTCCTCTAATTCAATGAACAACCATGTCTCATTCTACCATGAGAACTAAGAGCATTCCCTCACAAGATCATTAAATGTTATGTTTCTATAATAGTCACAAATTCACTTCGGTGCTAGGAGTGACAATTTTAGTGACACATTAAAGTGGTGGAGGTGTATATCCAAGATACGACCATGATGTGTATTGTCTCACACACTCAGGTTCATCGAACCTAGACACTTTCCTTTTATGTTTCAAAAGTTTCTTTTTCGTAACTCCCAATCTACTACTTGCCATGTGTGGTGGTTTGTAGTCAGCATATTTAAATCCAACACCTTATATATCTTGCATCATATGAGCTTCCAAAACAAACAACTAAATGTTTTTTCTGTCTTAGATTCAGGTGCGTACGGTTTTTTAATATTGTATTTGATAGTACAACCGTATATGAATAAAGGTATATTAGTGTTGGGTTATGATTCCCAACATGTGGAAATCAAATAAAACATTTTTAATCAGATACACAATAGGATTTTTCTATAAAATGTACTTCTTTCTCTTTTTGAGCTAAATTTCACAAAACTACAGATATTTTATCCAATTATCATAAAACTACATTTTTTAGAGTTCATTCACAAAACTACACATTTTACAGCTAGTTTTTCATGAAACTATAGGTTTAAGGTTTGGAGGACGCCATGAACTTGTGGTTAAATATGTAGCTCTATGAAAGATCAGTACCAAATATGTAGTTTTGTTACATAATCTCTACAAAATCATATAGTTTTGTGAAATGATCTCTTAAACCCATAATTTTGTGATAATTTGATCGAAAAACATGTAGTTTTGCAAAAATTACTCTTCTTGTTTCTCCTCCATCCTTTTTGTGATTTGGTTACATGACTAAAATGAAGTATAAATGTTAAAATCTGCATATATAGTACTCCAACCGTGCAAATTTTCAAAAGTGTGGCATTTTATTTACATTTCTCTAAGAAACGAGATTTAATTTACAACTAAGGATTCCTTATTTTTATATCAAACCTATGGAGAACGAATAATATCCCGTTGTAGCAACATTTGTCAGAGGTTCTTTTTTCCTTTGATTGTGACGAGTCAAAGTGTGGTGTGCTACTGTTGATGCTAGGGATATAGTGAAACGTGAAAGTGAAGGCAGTATATCCGAATTCTGATCGCAAATTTCCTTGGTTGTGGCTTCCACTGAACCTCTACACTCAAAGTTCATTGAACCTGGACACCCTTTTTCCTGGCGCCGCTTCAAACCGTGTCCAGGTCCATTCAAAAGTCCGGTCCAAAGCAAGCGGCCGGTTATACCTTTGACACGGTACAGTATTGAGGTTTTTCCGGCCCCCAAGATATGGAAGCGAGCGTTGTGATAGTTGGCCGATTCGGGCACCTAGGAAAACGTGCGCGTACGGCTGTTTTCTATTGGCCCAAGAGGGTTTCAGATTCTGTGTCCATGTCACCGGTCACCACGGGACATGGGCAAAGCAGTGCCACCAACGTGGTACGAGTAACTTCGACAGGCGGCAAGTTCAGGTCGAGTGGATGCATGAATTCTCTGCAGTATATTCGAGTAACAATAGGGCCTCTGCTCACAACTCTTTTCCAGCATTCAGGATGCCGCGCATTTCACATTGCTCGTTCTAATTGTTTTGCGTTTAACCTCGGTCTGTTTTACCGGCCAAGAGCTGCATGCCTTCACTATCTGACTACTCGAGCAAGCATTTTAAATAAGGAAAAAGCTAAAGGTTAAAAATATTTTCCCAAGTCTCTTTAGCAAAATATTAATCAAAAACTACTATGAGTAAATTTTATGATAAACCCACACAAGTAACGTTGCCGCATAACATGCTCCTTTGCTCTAACTGATTATAAATTGAATTTGCAGTAACCCACATTAATTTGTAATTGCCATGAAATTTACTTCTCCTAAAATAATGGGGCACGAAATATTACATTCCATAACATGTATTGCCACATAGTAATAATTTTCCTTGTACCTTCACTGAGGGAACAGGGAATCAAATAAATTGAGAGCGCGAAACAGAGCGAGAAATCAAGGAAGGATACCCAGCAGACAAGGCGGCGGAGACCCGGGAAGAGTACCATATTACTAGCAAGCCCCTACCACCTTGACTCCCTCCCCGAAATAAAATAAAAAGATTGGAAGCAGTAAACAAATCGCAGGAGAAATGCAAAAACGCCTTTTTGAGGGAGAGGAAAAACCATGGCCGCTCGCCTTTAAATACCCCCTCGCCCTCGCTCCCCTTCCCCACCATCTCTCCTCGCACCTCCCACAGCCAGAGAAGAAACCTCTCGATCCCCCGGCGCACGCCTCCATTCCCCGGCCGAAGAACCCACGCAGCCATGGGAATGGGGCCGGTCGACAACGCCGCCTCCGCCGCGGAGTCCGTCAAGGCCGCCGCCGTCATCAACGCCGTCGCGGTCCCTCCGGCGGCGAGGCCCGGGTCCTACGCGCTGCTGCAGTGCGGCGAGGACTCCGAGTACGTGCGCAAGGCGTACGGCGGCTACTTCGAGGTGTTCCGCGCGCTGCTGGCGGAGGACGGCGAGCGGTGGCGCGTGTTCCGCGCCGTGCGCGGCGAGCTGCCCACCGACGCCGAGGCGGCCGGGTTCGACGGGTTCGTCATCTCCGGGAGCTGCAGCGACGCGCACGCGGACGAGCCGTGGATCCTCGCGCTCGTCGACCTCATCCGCCGCCTCCTCGCCGCCGGCAAGCGCGTCCTCGGCGTCTGCTTCGGGCACCAGGTGCGCTTCTTAATTTGTGCCGCCCCGGTTTCTTCTTTCTTCGGTCGCTGTTCGCTGGTTTTTTCGGTGACCGTAATTTGCCTGCGCGCACTTCGTTCGTTCGTGTCCCGGGGTAAAACGGTAAATATGAAAGGAAAAGGGGGAAACAAAACGGGTTCGAGCTGGATTCCGGCGTTGGCGCGAGGCAAAGCGCGCGGCGGGCATCGCCCACCGTCGTTCACAGCTTCACGCGGCCGAGACGAGTGGCGCTCTTCACATTCCTCCGGAGGTTTTTATCATTTTCGCTGCTCGGTAAAAAATAAATTCATCCTAGTATTTATTTTAAGAGAAGCAATTAAAATAAGGAAACGGAGCGGGAGGATTTAATGCGGCTTTAGAAGGTAGAGATACTAGCACATTGACATCGGATTGTATCTGATATAATGCCGCATCAATTTCCCAGCATGTGATAGGAAAACAATATAGTAAAAAATCTGTCGGTAGAGCTAGTGAGCCCAGCCTTCCCAATTCGGCTCGCAGACCATTACCGCCGTGTAACCCCACTACCATACAAGATCTTGTAGCCGAGCAGAATATCGCTCGCTATAATCAGGAGCCAAAACAGAATCATTTTGAAATATCTTACTCCTGACTGAAGATAATAATAAGGAAAACCAATTGATATTCCGTGGGCTCCGCCCTCGCGCTGTGGCCACGAAAACTCCCGAGCGCGCGCTCCCCTCCCACCTGTCATGTGCACGGGTGGGTCCCGCGCTCCCTATCACCTCGCTCTCCGATCCCTTCCCATTACTAAACTCCACGGCTTAATTGAGGCTTACGCAAAAGCAAGCTGAACGACACCGCACGGCTGGTCGGGGTCAGACGGAGCTCCGGCGCTAATCTAGTGTAAGACGCCAGGCTGGTTCACGTGCGGTTGACGTGGCCGCGCTGGTTGTAGCTGCACGCACACAACCAAAAGGCAGGCCCGTCTCGTCCGGGATCCCGGTGCGACCGCTGCCGCTGCCGCTCTTCCTGTGGCCCCTCCGTCCGGCTCGGGCTTGGCGCGCAAACGGTCCGTTCGCGGCCGTGATTTTTTTGAACGCTTGGCGGTCGAGGAGGACGGTGAGCGCGAGTGGCGTGAGCGTGAAGCGTCTCGCCGGGCGATTGCTTCCGGAAACGACGCTGTGGTGTAAGCAAGCCATCGGTCACCCAAAGGGTGTGTGTGCGTGTGCCGTCCAAGCGTGGCGCAGGTGACGGCCATTTTTCTTTTTGTTTGCACGAAAACAAGGTCACGCGTTCAGGCATGCGCGGGAACGATCGCCGCATGAGGCGCCTTCCCCTAACCACCATGAACGAACAGAAGCCACCGGGTTTATTATGGGTTGACTGATGAACCGGACCGCCCCTCGAATAATTGAAGAGCCGGAGCTGCTTGTTCCGGTGGGAAAACTCGAATTGGATTGTTCGTGTGCGGTATCTCGATCAACCCCTCCGGCACAGACAGCTCCAGCTGCCTGGTGTTTATATAAACCTAGGATGAGGCTTCCAACTGAATTTCATAAACCCGGGTTGCTATCGCGCCACCACGCAGAAAGTCAGACCCTTTCCTGCCGCCGCCGTACAACCCCGGCCGTCGAATTTATGTAGAATAAGAACGGCGAGCATGTCCATGACAGCAACAGTTCAGGAGGGTCCGGGCGCGAGCCAGAACTGTGATACAAAATTAGAGCGTTTAGCGGTACTGTCGCTCGTTGATTGCTTCCGTCTGAAGAATCCAGCTCTCGTTTGTTAGATTTCGCGGCGCTGTCAGTGGATGCTGCGTGTTGCCGTTGCCCCGCGTCGGTCAGGACAGTCATGTCCTCTCCACATGGCCTGCTCTCCCGGTTTCGTCCAGTTGGAACGTTGATGGATCGAGGAGCTGGCGATTGACCTGATTTTTTTGGCTGCCCCCGGCGTCACCGAACCGCTGATGGAAACGCGTATGGTGGCTCGTAATTAAGAAACACGAGTTTAATCATTCCCAGGTCCCAACCCGGACGGGTGTTGGCCGCCGACGGCCCTGTCCACAGTGTCTCTGACGCGACAGTCTGTTGAACCCTTCCGAAAGCCTACGTAGTATCATTTTATAGAAATTCATTTAATTTGTTGATGATGATGAAAAGGACCTGAAGTAGATGTCAATAGTTTATTATGTTCCTGCAAATTGATCCTGTGGTCTTACAAAACTCATGTCAACTGCAGATCCTGTGCCGCGCGCTGGGCGGGCGGACCGGGCGGTCCACCAAGGGGTGGGACATCGGCGTGAACTGCATCCACCCCACGGCGGCGGCGGCGCGGCTGTTCGCGCCGCTGAAGCTGCCGGTGCACATGCCGGTGATCGAGTTCCACCAGGACGAGGTGTGGGAGCTGCCGCCCAGGGCCGAGGTGCTGGCGCGCTCCGACAAGACCGGCGTCGAGATGTTCCGCCTCGGCGACCGCGCCATGGGCGTGCAGGGCCACCCCGAGTACAGCAAGGACATCCTCATGAGCATCGCCGACCGCCTGCTGCAGCACGACCTCATCAAGGACTGCCAGGTGGACGTCGCCAAGGCCAGCTTCGACGTCAGGCAGCCGGACAAGGATCTGTGGAAGAAGGTGTGCCGGGGCTTTCTCAAGGGGAGGCTTCCGTCGCAGCAGCAGCAGCACCAGCAAGAGGTTGTTCTATAGGAGGGGAAGTTCGCTTCAAGAGGAAATTGAGTGGGGGATTGGGGCGCGTAGATTAATTGGTCCTTAATTTGTGCTTCACAGAGCTCAAAGTTGTACAGAAAACCACTATTATTCGAAGCATTAATAAAAGGAAGAGAATATTGCAATCCGTGTTGGTTCAGATTGTTATCGGTGCTAGATTCCAGTACTTGCTTTGATCACACCTTGTACACAGATACTCTTTACTGCACCTGCAGACTACTAGTATTTCTGAACCGAAACCAACATTCTGAAAAAACAGAGACTCACAGAAGGAAACTGAAATATCCAATTCTGGACTGCAGCGGCATTGAATTTGAAGGCCAACACCAACGTGCACCAAAGCCCCCACCTGGACAGGCAGGACGCGCACCGACTTGAGCCTGTACATCTTCAAGTCGTTATAAACGATGTTGGTGGAGTGAGCAAAAGTGGTGAGTGGCCAACCGAACAGGACAGCCAGCGGGACAGAGGACATCTCAACTGTGACCGGCGACGAGATCCCGGGGTGGCCTACAGAATCCAGGCGGCGCTGTCCGCTTCCGGCCCTGCGTCGCGGGAGGTCCACTCGCTTCGCGTCGTGCGTGCCATATCCTCCTCATCCGCGCCGCGTTGGAATATGCCCCGCGAGCTGCGTATTGACATACAGACACAGATACAGGCAACGCTGCATTGGGCATTGGCAGCTTGTCACAGGATTTTAGTTCGGTTCCACGGTAAATTGCGATTAATCCGAACTTCGGTTATCGGTGCGAATTTTAACAGAGAAAAAGTCCAGACAGAGGAAGAGAGAAAAAGAATTTTTTTAATGACATGGCATATGACATTTGGGATCCACTATGTCAAGTCAGACAAAACCGTTGAGGAATTGAAAATACATCGGGTTCAAAATCGCATATATCTAGTTTAGAGTTGAGGGACCGAAATCGTGAGACTCCTTATAGTTCTTTTTAGACCAAGTCACTCTATACTTTATTGATCAGAAGGACTATAAGATTTACAAACGCTATCTTGTGAATTCACAAACCAAACATGATGGCCTAGTGAGTCATAAACTGAAGTCCTAGCTAAATTATGGTCTTGGACATTGGACTCTATTTTCTCATGAACAAAATTGACTACCTGAAACTTCGTCGTTGCTCTTGCTTTTATTTCCATAATGATGTGGCCGTCAGGACCCAAGCCACCATCATGGATGCTTCTGATTGCATTAGTATTGTCACATGCCAATGTAAACTCGAGGGAGCAAAATAGAACTTTTGGCATTTTTAATTTCGCAAATTTCGGTGATCGGTGAACGGTTGGGTCTTCGACTAGGGCCAACCGAGCTGCCGAACCAACAGAATTAGGCCTGTCCCAGTCAGCCAGCCCACAAACACGAAGGCCCAAAGCGCATGTTAGGTGTTATCGTGTCCAGCCGCCGCACGCCTGTTCCTCACCTGCCTCTCTCGATTACTCTCTCCGTGAGTCATCGACAAGGCGGAGCACGCCGGAGACGACACTGGCCACGGCAGGCACGCGCTCGTGACGGCGGGGCTGGCTGGGTCGCGTGCAGCGACGACGCCGCGTGAGAACTGCTAGATGTTGTGATGATACAGCCCACCGTGGCCATGGCTCTGGACGGCCCGGCGGATCGAATGGGCGAGGTCCAGGAGGCGGAGATAACGAATGGGAATGGTGTGGCGCTGCTGCCGTCACGGCTTACCGGTCGGCCATCGGCAGTGACGCCATACGCGGAGCGGCGGCTCCGGCTGAACCCGAACACTGACCACAAGCCTCAGGACTACAGCGACGTGCGAGGCGAGTACTTGCCGGCAGTGTACAGCACCCTTGAGCGCCACCTTCCGCCCAGCCTCCTCGAGGCCGACCGCGATGTCAAGCTAGACATCATGCGGGACATCCTCGCGCGCTACTGGACCCTTGGCGAGCGCAATAAGGTTCGCCTTTTTTTTCATATCTCCTAGATACTTAATTATATGTATGCGTATTGCATATGCGTATTGCTCCGATTCGTGTGGATCAATTGCTTTTTCTGGTATCTCTGTAAGTAGGATTTGTATATTTGCTACTAATATTCTGTTACTCGAGAAATTGTTGGCAAATCGCACGAGCTACATGTGAAGGGGAAGAACGAATGGAGGTGTAGGAGATGGGCAATTGCACGTGTTAGTACATAATTGAGTTTACCCTCAGATCATTCTGATCAACAAAGTTTTACCATTATTGTTCAGCTCGAAGAATTGAGGTACACCTCTGTGGCAGCAGAGATTTAAGCCATTTTAGGGTTGGAATATACCTGGCCCACCGCTTTGGCTCAAATGCTAGCGGGTATTTCACAATGTGTGCAGATGAGATGGCACAGTGCAGTGGTGGGATGACCACAGAAATCTGTGTACACGGAATTGGAGGAGAATATAGGTAGCAATTGGAGATTGTGGTGGTGGTAGATGGGTCAGTGTTGTAGTTGTACGTCGCTATTGTGTTATATTTTTTATTCTTTGTAAATTTTCATTACTAAGACAATCTCATATCGAATTTACCCTCAACTCCTACTGACGAACAAAAAATGCCACAATAGCAGATTCCTTGAGGCCTCATGTCAACTAATATGACACAATATTTGCAAACATTTCAACCTCACCTAATTTTATAACAAGATCATTTCCCTTTTCACTCCCTGTTTAATAACTTAGCTTGCAACTCAGGCTTTCATGCCTACTACTCTTATTGCAGGTTCAAAGGCACAAAGAATACAGGCAGAGGATAATGCACCTTTACAAGGTTTTGCATCTTACAGTTGCCTTGATCTCTTTCTATTTTATATTTTGAAATGGAGGGTACTACTATTGCTGATGTGTGCAGCTAGATTTGCATCTAGAAATATGGAATCTGGGGTGAATTTTCATGTTTTGAAAGGCTTCCATTGTATTTGCTTTGTGGAGGGTAAACTGTCCGATAAGACATATCTAATCACATAGTCCACTACATCCAATCTGCTATATGTATTTTACTCAGAATGTGTAGGTTATTTTTATGCACAATATGCAGTCATGCAGTGCTCCAGATTGTTTTAGGTTTGTTCAGGAGCAGTAACAGATGGGGAGCAGTTCTGAATTGCAAATGGAGGAAGGATTGATGGCTTTTCTGGGAAAGGCAGGATGGGCTTATGATTTTTGTTTGGGTTTCAGCAGGCCAATAAAATAGTTGTTGTACTTCCCTTGATGAAGTCTTGACACGTGTCTTGTTACCCTTGTTAAGGATGTTGTTGTTAGCATCACTCAGGCTTCTTTGCTCATCATCATCCCCACTTTGGCACTTCTTCTCCCTCTCCCTTTCGTTCGTAGCGACTAGCAATCCCGATTTTGATTCACCCATATGTCTGTTGCTTCTTGCATAGTGCTCAGAGATTTTTTAAACATTTCAGTCAGTACAGACTGCAGCCAAAGAACCAACTCCTGATTTCCCATTCTCCATTTCTATAGACACTGTTATTTGCCTTACTTGACTTAAGGTAAAACCATTGGAAGTCTGGTTGCGCCAATACTTCATAGAACACTCGGTCCCGTAAACTATTGATGTGACCTGGCAGACCTTGACATTGAATGTCTAAGTTGATGGTTATGACTGTACTGACTCATTTTCCTATTTTTCTAGGATTTTTTTTTGGATATTATTTGTCTATTCAACCCTGTTTCTCTTTTGCGTGCCAGCAATTCACTCACATGTATTTTTTTCGTGGCAGCCTCTTCATCACGAATTATACAATATGCATCCTTCAGAGTTCTTTTTACCCACATTCCTTGAAGCAGTGAGGAGCAACACAGAGGAAAGCTTAAAAACTATAATGACTGAGCCAACTCCTGGTGTTTATTCGTTTGCTATGTTGCAGCCCTGTTTTTGTGAGATGTTGCTGGAGGAGGTATGCTAATCAATAATCAATTCCTTGGTTTGGTAATAAAACAAAAAGCATTTATTTCTTGTTTAGCTAATCAAAATCAATTCCTGCACCTTTGTAGGTAGAGAACTTTGAAAAATGGGTCCATGCAATGAAATTTAAGATAATGAGGCCAAATACAATGAACAAGTATGGTGCCGTCCTTGATGATTTTGGCCTGGAAGATATGCTTAACCAGTTCATGGAACAGTTCATTGCTCCAATTTCTAAAGGTTATCTAATTGTCATATTACTGTAGCAAGGAAATAGTAGCCGTATTGGTTTTGGTTTCCAATATTAATACTGTTCCCGATTGATCTTCAGTCTTTTATCCTGAGGTTGGTGGAGGAACATTGGACTCGCATCATGCTTTTGTTGTTGAGTATGGGAAAGACAGGGATGTTGAGTTGGGTAAGTTCCTGTATTATATGAATCGGCATCTGAAATTGTTGAAGCTAGAAAGCCCTTGCTTCACATATCTGGTTGCATCTTCTTTTGTTTCCTTGGTAGTTAAAGTTTTGCTCTTTCATTGTTGGTAGAAATACCCGCAAAAGATCTGTGAAGCTTATTAACAAATTTTGCATTTCTATTGACATGTTTTTGCATCCCTCCAGTTTTTTTTTCAGTATAGCAAAGGTCTATCTTTTTGTATCATCTTTGAGTATTTTTTTATGATCGTTGGAAGACTAAATGATTTAAATATTCTTTCTTGCAATTCTTTTTGCTAACCTAACTATTCTTATCATTCATATGTAATCAGTGGGGACAAAAATTATTTAAATCTTAACTGTAAAGATTGTCAAGTGGAACATGAGGTGAACGATTATGAAACAGATACTCCCTCCTTCCCATTTTATTTGTCATTCTAGTTCTGTTTCTGTATGTCCAGGTTCATAGCATCTTATATGAATCAGGACAGCCGTTATATCCAGATTCATAGCATCTTTGATGAATCTAGTTGAGACCTAAAACGTCAAATATTTTGGGACAAAGGGAGTACCTGTTATGGAAACGTTTATTGGGCAAGCCTACAAGCCTTCATTTTTCAGGAATTCTGCATGCTCAGTTAGCGGTGGAATGGGTTATATTAATATTTCATTGGAAGATTGTGCTCTGTTGTAATGCTTTTCAGGAAATTAACCTCTCCTTTGCCTCACATTTACGATTTTATGGAAATGCTATTCTACACGCTGGGTGTGCAACACCCAACTGAATTTACTGAAAGACATTTCAATATCTTTTACCGGCAGCGAATTTACTGAATTTACCCAACTGAATCTGTGGACAAACATTTTTAAACATCAGTAGATGCGATATATTACAACATGCTAAAAACTATAGGCTCCATCAATATTCTCATGGTTAGAACTTTATTTAGTTTGCGGACATACTCTAAATGATGAATAAGAAAAATGCTTCGTATGTAGGGAAAATCCATTCTTACTCCTAAGTGTATATATGCAAACACATGACTGATTATTTCAAGATCTAATATTGCAGTCATAAGTCTCTTAATGTGTTTTTTTATTTGTGAATTTTCTGTATTCGTACTATGGACCTGAAGTATTTGTTTCATTAACATTTAATTGCGTTGATATGAGTATACAAACTGGATTTTATCTTGTTTTTGTTTTGAAATGTTAAATATCAATGCGCAGGTTTCCATGTTGATGATTCGGAGGTTACATTGAATGTTTGCCTTGGGAAACAGTTCAGCGGTGGTGAATTATACTTCCGAGGTATTCGATGTGATAATCATGTAAATTCGGAGACACAGCATGAGGTATATTGCTACAAATTTTTCATTTGTTTGAATGTCTGTATTTTTTTCCTTTCTGTTTTATATCTCTTTGTATGTGTTTTTGTTGTCAGTAATCCGCTTGATTTTGAAATGTGCTCTGAACCCAGTTACTTACAAACTCTATTAATTTGACATTTGATGCTGTTCAATGGTTGTGACAAATAAGTGACTCTGTGTTTCTCAATTTCCTGTGTTATTTGTGCTTGTGAGTGGTACTGTGCAGCTTGTTGTGCTTGTCTGGATGCTTATCTCTGTGCAGCTTTGCGTGAGAAGCGTACAATGCTTCAGGACACTATAAAAATATTGATCGACATTATATTTTAGGCTGCCAGCGACTTTTTTTAAAATTTCCACAAATTTTTCGCAACAGGATTTGAACCCTGGTAGGCTCTAACTGACTGAGCTGAAGTCAAAAAATAAAGACATAAATGTTTGTTCCTCTCATGTTGTTACCTCTTAGCTCATAAACACTGGATGCGTTGCTTAAATATTGGGTTCATTAAGGCTTAGCCTAAATGATATGTTTGTTCCTCTCATGTTGTGCTCCATGTTATATAGTGCTTCTAGTTTCTCCTACCCCTAGCTGCAGTTACTCCCACATAAGTACCTCACCCTAGAGAGGATACATAGATGATGTAATCATACTCGACTATCTAGGTTGGTATCCCAGTTGAGTATGTGAGCATAAACGGAGTGTACAAACTATTTTTTTATATGCAAAATAACAACGTATATGAGGATATTCTTAAAAGTATGGGGGTATGTACACATACCAAAGTTGGTGATTCAAAGATGGGAATAATTATTTATGGGATGAGAAGTAATTACCAAAGCCTTCTTTTCCTGCTCCTAGGAGTAGTTTCTCCTACATGCGTATGTTGTCATAAGGAGGATATGTACATAGAGTGTATGATCAGTTGATTATGTCAGGGTACTACACATGGAGTGTATGGATTATGGACATTTATTGGGAATATCCATATCTTTTGTATATAGCTTTTATGCTTATTACTTCATTCATGTTGTACACACAGTTCAAACTATCTTCAATCATCCTTATCCATGTATGTCTATTTCTTCATTGGATAATTGGCACAGGAAATGTATGATTACTGCCATGTTCCTGGGCGAGCTGTACTTCACCATGGTCGTCATAGGCATGGCGCTCGAGCTACATCATCTGGACTCAGAATCAATCTGCTGTTGTGGTGCAGGAGGTACTGATCTTTTCTACAGTTTCATCTTTGTCACTGATTCCTTACATGAATCAAAATCAGTTTTCAGGATATATCTTATTGATATCTGATGTTGGAGTCTTTGATATATTTTTGATACAATACCTGGTGTCAACATTCTTACATTTGCTGAGAGTTATTAGAACCACAGGGATCAAACGAAGAAAAGAGTACTCACAAAATTTTAAAGATACCACGATCAACTCACGAACACCTTCTATTCTGTATTTAGTACACACGAAAACAAAGCAACACAAATTGCTTCTGCGAAACACCCCCAACTCTCGTTACATTGCTTTTCTTATATAGAGTAAAGATAACCGAATTGTACTAGGGCTCTAGTTCAGTCTGACTAGGAAACTACTACTGGTTCTATTAGGAAACTACTGACTCCTACTCTGTCTGACTCACACACACATTGACTTTGCACTACCGACAAGATCAAACTCTAACAAGAGTTTTTATTGCAGAGATTTTATGATTTATCTAAGGCTTAATTTTTTAGTACCCTATGCTAAGAAAAATTTAATATAGTTTTCAGAATTATTAATAGTATTAAATAGTGAAATTGAAAAAATGCATGAACAATATTTTCTCTAAAGATATTAATTATTATTTAACATATTGGTAATAGTGCCTTCTATCATCCATAAAAAATGTAGGATCAGAACTACATTATTACAAGAGTAAAATGCATGATTGACCATTATATTTGTTTGCTTGTTTCAATTTAGCCACTGTACTTAGAAAAGTGTAAATCGTGGCCATTAAGATTGCTCAATTGAGTCGATACGGTCATTAGTTGTATACGGGTGACATGGCATGTATACTTGAAAATTGTTCCCTCTAGTTTAATTTATTTAATAATCGTAGGCTAAATTAGAAAGTGCATGTCAGTTGTCATCCTATTATCTAATAGTATGAGATTGCTCTGGCATTGGTGAGCCTCAGCGACGGAGCGTGCTAAAGCTGCAGGAGGTTGCAATTGTGCTCAGACATGGTGCAATTACTCAGATAAAATTAGTTGGAGTTGTTTCATAAATTAGCATGCTTGAAGTATGCTAAGCAATTAGAGCTCAAGTGTGCAAAATTGTTGCCGTCAACAACAATCGCAACTTTTCCTATCTTGTCCACATAATAAGAACAAGTACAACGTCGACAGTTTCATAACCCATCTGGTAGAATGCTACAAAGAATTTATTTATGATGTGGAAGAGAGAGAGGGAGGTGAGAGAAAGAGGTGGTTGCTTGTCTACATAATAAGAGCAAGTACAATGTCGACAGTTTCAAAGCCCATCTCGTAGAATGCTACAAAGAAATTATTTATGATGTGGAAGAGAGAGAGGGAGGTGAGAGAAAGAGAAGCAACCACCTCATACGCTAGAAAATCAGGACATGAGGGGATAAACCAAAAAAAAATTACAATTGAATGTCAATGTTGGATTTGTCCAAGAGCGCATTTTGTCATTTGCCAAACCTATGCTACATCGCTCGAATACGTATTACCAGAGAGCTAATGACCGTATCGACTCAGTTGAGCAACCTTAATGGCTACGATTTACACGTTTCTAAGTATGATGACCAAACTGAAACAGGCCAACAAATATAGTGGCCATTCATGCATTTTACTCTTATTACAATGATAAGCAAAGTGGTAAATTCAGGAAGGGCTATATTTCACTTACTTGATTAGTTTGACTTGTGCCATTCTGTTGTTGCTATTTTTCTTCAACCCAGGAACAGGCTTGGGAAAATACTTAGTGGACTCAGCTTTCATTCTATTATTAGGATTCTGTAAGTCCATTTATCTCATCTTGGCCTCAAATGGCCAGGTTAGTTTGGCACGAGCTGAAGCCCCCTGATGTCCCTTCCTGCTGTAGCTTATTTGAAACTTGGGCGATTGGCATATGATTTATACGATCATTTGAAGAAATACCTATGACACCACCTGACTATTTTGTTTAGTAATTCTGTATGCTGAAGCTGTAGCCAAGCCAAACGTGCATACCTTACTTTTTTCTGTGGCATGACATGTACATGTTGCAACAAATAAAATAAATATTGTCTTAAGTTGGAATTTTCCTAACCGGTAAATCGTTATACATACATTTTGCTTGTCTGCCTTCAATAACTGTACTCGAGTATTATTATGCACTGTGTTTCGAGAACTCATAATTAACACATGTTTTCAATTACCTTGGTCTTGTGTCTTGTCAAGTTCTTAAGATAATTTTTTTTTCTGAAATCCCATGCACTTGTGACTGGAACTCAACAAGACATGTGAGCATGTGTTACTGACCTAGTCAAAGAATGTTATCAGCAAAAATAACTTTTCTCGTGAAAGAGTTCTATCTTTACTTGTGTTCTTTATAGCCATATGTTAGCCCATCACAAGTGGGTGACATTGTTTTTTTTTCATTTCTAAATTTATCTTGAATTATATTCGTGCTACATGTAATACAATCCAAAATACATCCCAAATAGATATAATAAAGAAATTGAAGTGTCTTTGACATGTAAAGTTGCATCAGGAACTAGTCCTGGAACTAAATGAGTGCTATCTATGTCCAGCTCCGTGTTCAGGGAGATGAAGAGATACCAGAAGGATTTTTCTAGCTGGTGTGGTGAGTGCAAGCGTGAAAAGATGGAAAGGCAGAGTCAGTCTGTTAAAGCAACTAAACTGGTATATTGCTGCTTTTTTTTTTGCAACTCAAATAGTATACGTTTATCTCGTTACACTTAATTATTTGTTCTTAGACAAATTTTTTTTCTTTTCTGAAGGCGTTTCTCAGGGGTGTTGGTGGAGCAATGATTTGAATCGTATTTGCAGCATGTACTTTTATAATCTTATATAATAGTAAACTGTCTTTAGTATTTGAGAACAGACTGTAAAATCAAAGCTTTTTGCTAGTATGCTTGTTAACTGTGATCACGGGTGTATGTATTTGTAATCATTTGTGATCAGAGATTCAGAGTCAAACAGATGTTAGGACTTGTGATATTGGATAATGCTGCCTTAACTGATGGAGTGAAAGCATATGCCTTAACATGGACACCGCATTGCCCACATTTTGCACGATTGCAAGTATAAAAGCGGCTTCGAGTTTTGGATGGAGACACTGCTACGGTGCTACCAAACTTTGCTGTGCCGACGCCATCCAATACATAACAAGTGCATAAAGTATTACAAGCAGGTTAGGTGTTATCGTGTCACCAACCATAATAGCACATTCCATTGTGCATTTAAAATTGCAACAAAAATATGAATGGATAGAGATGAAATCATTTATCATCATGCAAAAGTTTAGGTGAAACTAATACATGTGTAAAGACAACCAAAAAGATAAATTAGCCTATGAATAGTAGCGGGTTGCGGGTTTGTGATGAACAGTAACAATCAGCACTAAATATTTTTTGCACAAGTCTCAATTACATCTCAACTTTTGCATGATGGTAGGTGGTTGCATGTTATCTATCCATACATAATTTTGTTGCAATTTTAGATGTACACTTAATGATGTTATTATAATTAGTAACACAATAACACCTACCTTGTAACGTGTTGTGTGGACAAGCAACTATAGGTGTGTGCTTCCCCATCGATCACATGTCTAGAAATTCCCACAACTTGTTTCATTAATTGCCCAACAGAATTTGTACTGGAGTTGCTAACTCCTAATCTCCTATATCCACATCTGAAATGTTGACTGAAGCTCTTTTACTTCTAAAATTATTCACCGTGAAGTTATTCAATGTTTTACTTGAATGTTTGTGCTGAACTTACTAACATGTTTAACAAGTATGAATCAAAGTATGGTGCATTTAGATTGCAATGGCTATCACAACCATCAAGTGACAGGTACGAAAAAAACTGCATGGGGTGACATTTTTGGTGACGATGAATGCTCACCATCTTTTACTGTTGTTCCATCTTCTTCACTCTCTTCTTTCTGAGTTCAACTCTTAGCTTGATGCTGATACTATTGGTGACTTCAATGATGAGTTTGACATCCTTGGTGGCAAGCACATAAACAAATTTATCCTATCTTGTCCATATTAGCAAAGGATGTTACGACTATTCCTGTTTCTACTATTAGCTCGGAAACTGCTTTCAGTCTTTCGAGCATGGTTATTGAGGAGCGGCAATGTTCCTTAGCGAGTGACACGGTGGAGATGCTTCTATGCCTGAAGGATTGGGAGCTAGTACTAGATAAAAGACAACAACACAAGATGGTGGACAAGGAGCTAGTATGGAAATTTCAAAACAAGTACCTTGGTGACCAACCTCCTGTCTTGTAGATTAATTGTCTGAATGTAATATGAATTTTGATGTTTGAACAATTATTAGGGTTATACTCTTTTTCCCTTGAATAGTAAGTTTTTTAATGATGCAACCATTTCAATAAAGTCTATTTATGTGAAGTTCTCTTATTTCTTTCAAATTATGTGATGTGAAAACATGCAACCTCGTGTTGATAGTTGACATTTGTCCCTGATTGTTGAAATCTGAGCGGGCCATCGGGTGGTCGGATTTTTGTGCTTCACAGATCAAACGGGTCATACCGGTTGTTGAATTCCGGACTGGCCACTTGGCCCATGACACGCTTAGGCATGGCCCAGATGTTTAGGTATAAGTCACATATCCAAATTTGAAATGTTGCCTCAAGCTCTTTTTACTTCTGAAATCATTCACCGTGCCACTTTTACAAAAATTAATTAACTTACCAGATTTAGGTAATCTGCATTTACATAACTTTTCGCTACACATGGAAAGATTGTTATTTGTCAAATCCAATTGTAAACATACTTTGGTCTCGACCAAACATTGAAGATTATAAGCCTCTAAGTGATACAAATTGGAAGTAACAGAGTCATTTGCTTCGTACCATATTTATTTGTAATTTGATTATAAAACACAAACCAGAGATAGTATTATTATTATAAGGTAACCTCAAAGGTTAAGTGCAATTTTGTAGCAATGATGTATTCTCTTTTCAATAGGTTATTTATTACCCTACTGATATTGGCTATATTATTTAGCCTTACATTTGTTTTCACAGTGCCTTTTTCACGGTCCTACAAAGTGAGGTATTAGTTCCTGAAAACCAACCCTTTTTAAAATTTATATTATATTCAGAGTGCGCCTGATTATCGGTTGCTACTTTTTTTCACACACCACATCTAAGTTAGTTAAAAGCTCCCTTGAGTACTCGAACATAGCAGCTGCTTTGTTTCCCATAAATGGTTCATCTCTTGAACTGTCCGCATAAGCACCAAAGTTCTATGCTTGGTCAATACAGTTTTTATAATCACTCGCTATAGTTTGCGGACAATTTCATGAGCAAAAGGAAGTCAGATATCCAGGTGTGAACATGATTCATTGTTCACTTAAATAAATCGACCATAATGGACCATATTGATTATTTATATTTAAAAATGACATAAAAAGATGTTTTTACATTGGTATCGAGTGAAACTAGAGCAGGCAGACTGCTCTCCAATAACTGAGACATCATCAGCCCATTACAATAACCAGGTCTGATAATATCCTCTGCTCGATTCAGATATAAATTAACTAATGCATTTTTTCAGGAACGTTAAAAAAAAGGTATCTTCAGTTCCATATCGTTGTGACAAGCAGAGTGAATATTGAATTACTTCACCTAAAACATTAAACAGCTATATATTCTCTTAATTATGATCAGAAAACTTTTGATGAGAACAACATTAATAAACGAATATGGGTAGGGTAGCGCAGCTTTTCAGCTGCCTAAGCATGGTTTCAAAAACCATAAACCACTTAAAACCCTTATTGCTACAATATATAAGCTCAATTACTGTCCGAGGAAAATGGACCGGAACAATTTCACCTGTTACCATGAAAACCGGTTTTCATCGGTTTTTGAAACCTTGCACCCAAGATCAGACATCACTATTTCTTTAGATCCAACCAGATTTCATGATAAACTGTTTACTGTTTAGAATAGGGTGATATTTGACATAGAAATCGCACAATGGCTGAACAGTAGCATATTTAGATTGCAGGAAACAACTTGAAGAGAAATGATCAATGGAATGCTGATGTTGCCGAGCGAGGTGCACACGTCACCCGACTCTCACCATCCACAAGGATAGCAACTGATAGTCTTCTCGTTTAGGTCCTGTGTAAACTTTTTCATATTATAAGCTCTTTCTTTTCTGAAAACTGCATGCTTCATATATAATGCAAGTTTTTTTACACCTATATAATGCTTCATATATAATGCAAGTTGATCAATACAATGATGCATCTCTCTTGAATTCACATGGAAACACACTACATGTTGAAACATACCGGTTTTACAATTACAATAGGCCGCGCACAATAGCACCACAATGCATGGTAGCATAAGATCTTTTCTCCGCTGAGACTAGAATAGTAGCAGCAACGTTTTCGGGCCTTTCACAGCTACATATCAAGAGATACACATGCAAAGCCAAAAAAGATACTCGACCAGACATCAGATACAAATGAAAAAGATACTCCAAAAACAAACTGGTTCATTTAAATATTTATGATCACCAGTTTCACGATAGGTTCCAGCATTTCATAGGATAGGATGTACTACTCAGGCAACGCAACAACAATAACCACACCAATGGACGATGTCACATTACAGGCATCGAAGTCTCACGAAGTATTATTAATTGGACCATGAGAGTGAATAGCAGATGAATCAAATCCAGTCAAGCAGCAGCTATTTAAGCAGATGCACCAGCTCCACGGCACTCGTTCAGCATATCAAGGTAGAACTGGCACTTGCTGATGTCACTCCCATAGTTGTTGATGCACTGCATTCAAGCAAAAAGAGTTAGTGAGACCATAACCAAGGAAATACACAAGTTATGCTAGAAACATCAACCTAGTCCAATTTATGCAGTTTAGGTGAAAAACAAATACAGCATTCATCCAAATCTGTTTTCACTGCAATAACAAGCTAAAAATGTACCAGTGAACTCAAAGTAGATGCTAATATATTCAAGGTAAATGATCCAAACTGGAACAAATCTATAAGAACCCAAAGAAATCAATTTAAATCCAAATAAAGTTATGTTTTGTGCATCCCCGAAATAACCATCATTCAGTAAAATAGGAAAAATTAATGCACCATGACAGAAATACATACATCTTGGAAGGCCTTGGAATGAATGGAGCAAGAATCAGTGTTCATTGATGGAGCAGCCGGGGCAGAAGCAGCAGCCTCCGAAACAACAGTCTCATGCTGAATGGTTCGGGGACCCATTACAGCATCAACAGCTCTGTGAGCCATGGCACTGCCAGTCCCAAAAGCCATACCTATAGAAATGATACAGGTTTAAGTAACAATGTTGGTGAACATAGCCCATGTTTCTGCGAAAATATAAAGCCAAAAGATATCACCTTGAGCAATAGTGGAGCCGATTCCACCAAGGATAGAGCCACCACCACTCTGCTGAGAAGGTGCGGGAGGAGGAGCCTGACGTGCTGCAAAAAGCAAAAGCAAAATTAACGCTTGCATATCAGGAATTGCATGTAACTAAAGGTGATTTAAACAGAAAACAATTTTGGATCAGACAGTTCAATTTCAATTATATGAATTATGCAAAAAAAGTTCCTAGCTCATGAATGACTTGACATACACCTTAACACAAGAACCATGTTCTTAGTATACCTGGCTGTGGCGGGTTCCTCACTGGAGCCGCACGCGGAGCAGGACGCGGTGCTGACCTTCCTGCAAACACAATTGACAATTCAGCATGCAAATCGATTACATTCTTCTGTTGAGCGAACACTCTGAACATAACTGTTGGAATTAATATAAGAAGAGGCGAACAAAACACAACATTGCTTCCCTCAAACAATTACATTTGTTATGTGCCTCTATCTGAACCAAATGAAAATATAATAATCACAACAACTGGTTGAATAAGAGACACATCATACTGCATCAATATGCCTCCTGTTCAACTTACATCATAACGTTAACGTGCATAAATGAGACTAACCAGCACATTAGTTTTCTAGATTCAACAGGCCAATAAGTAAATAGTATATTGTTCGTCCTACGTGTCCTAGCCAGATGTACCCAAACAGCAATCTTACTATAGACAGACAAAGTAGACACATTGTAGGCTTCTCAAAGAACACCACTCAAAACTAATGGCATACTAGTCTGAATAAGCCAGTCAAAAATATTTTTGTATGCCTCCTAACTAAACCAAGATAGTATTAAACTATGATGGCTACTCAAAAAGGCAAACACAACAAGTATACAAAAGTCAGAAAACAATTCCCCACCAAACACTACAGAAGGATGGAAACCGTGCAACAACACATAATAGTGTGATATAAGCAACAAAATGTCTAAGGCTGCTTGGGGGCAACTATTGACTCAAAATACATTAGGTGCCCCCTCAAAAGGCCTGAGCAAGCATTAGATGCTGATTGCTATGCGCCTCCTAACTAAACCAAGACAGCATACAGGACTGTAATGGTTACTCTTGAGGCAACAAGAAATGCATGTCTATAAAACTGCACAACATTCAAAACTGTTTTCCATCTGAGAAACACAGGATATGTGATGTAATTATTATGAAACCCGAACCGAGAAAAAGGTCAGTGGAAAGAACCCTTCCTCTATCCATATTGGGGATTCTTATATTGTTCTATGCCCCTGTCTGAACCGCCTGCGAATGAAAATGTCTGCAACCGGTTATTCGAGAAGCAATATCTTCTAAGCCAATCAGCCCATTTCTTACAATTCCACAGACAGCCTAGAGACCAAGCAAAACTCATCCTAGATCCAACAAAGTTACGCACCTAAACGTGCCAATCGGGCACGATCCTATGCCCCACAACGCTACAACCGTTCCGCAAACCAACAGCTAGATCTACAGCAACATGCAGATCCACTCGAAACACGAAACAAATCTACACGCCCTAAACCTAGATCCGGGGACAGCCAAGAACGAGTGCTCCATGCGGATAGGGATGCGAATTAATTCGAATCGCTACTGAGGCCATATACGGTACCTGAGCTGCGGCGAGGCATGGCGGCGGCTGGGGCGGGCGACGGGGAAACCCTAGAGGCGGCGAAGGTCTCGCGTGGTGATTAGATGAACAGACAGATGACACGAACGGGCAAGACGGTGAACCCGGGCTATTGCTAGGGTTAGCTTTTATAGCCAGAGAGGGAAGGGAGTGAGGATTCTTTTTTCTTTTCTTTTGGCTTTTTTTTTCTTTACTCCCCAGTTTCTTGTGATCCGTCGGGAGCTTCTTGCGAGACACGAAACGCTGACAGATAGGACCAGGCTTCTGTGGCTACGGAGGATAACACGTTGGTCCACCCGGCGGCGGGTCCAGATGTCGGCCTCGGTTAGGAGGCGAGGGTGGGATAACAGCTGTATGAGTATCGTTTCAATGGGGAAGAGTATATGCTTGGAACCATCTCGATCCCGGTAGATGCATGAACTGATTTTGTTTCTCTCAAAACGAAGAACATGAATTTTCAATTCTCTAGTGTTTGTCGTGAAACCCGTTCCAAAGATTCCAATTCTCCGGTAAAAATTGTTTTTATGATCACTTTTATTCTTTTTAGATAAATTGTTATATCAGTAACCTGGTTGGTAAGTATTTTCTCTGTCCTAAAATAATTGGCGATTCTGATCATATACCGGATTTATTGACATTCCATAAATCTGGACAATTGTCATCAAACATTCAAAAAATATGGCTAAAATGCCAAATAAACTGAGACAAAGAGAGCAACATTATAAACAAGGTTAGTGGAATAGTTGTGATCATAATAAAATCTTAAAATAGGTATCAACATTATTTGTTCACATGATAATTATGGGTGATAATTATGGAACACAGATGAATTACTCCTTCCATTTTAGAAATATTGAGGTTTAGGACAACACAACTGAACTAGCATCAAATCAATTTTGTTGTTTGAAACTCACCAATTTCAGAATAGAGGAGTACATCTTACTCCAATAGTAGCACTTTTTACTATTTATTGATCTAACTAAAAAATCTCCTCTTTTTTTTGCAGGGGAAAATCTCCTCCTTTAGCCTGTTGAGAATGCTAACCACAATATGGTTGGGTACAGGGTTGAGAATGCTAGGACTCATAGGTGGACAAAAAGCATAAGTCTCGTCGCTAAAATGAAAAAGGTGCCAACGTACAAAACACAATTATTTCAAGGGCTTATTAATATCCACGTATTGCTACTACCTGTTTGGACATTATTACTATTGCAAAAGTAGCGCATATACATGTATGCGGTATGCCACTCGATCAAGAAAATTAGTTCCCGAAGAACTGAAAAAGAAAATTGCGCCAGGCGAGTTCAAAAGGGGGAAAAAAGCACCGGGGTCCAGGCCATCAGCCCATTGCGGGTTTGAGTCCACGTCGGTGATGTTGTTACCCGATAAGCCAATCGTCCCACTGCCCACCCGAACCCAAAACCCCGCGACGGGTAATATCCAGGGGTAAATCCGTAACTATTCGGAAACGCGCCCTTTTCCGGCGGCGACCACCACTAGCCGCCGGAACCCTCGTCGCCGGTGATCCTTCCGCGCCCCCTCCGCAGCGCCGCCAGTCATGGTGAGGCCAACCCTCTCTCTAGCTGCACGTGCAACCTCTATCTCCCTTTTCTAATTGCTCTCTTTCTTAATCTCTGCCTCTCTCGTTCGCAGTTCTCCATCGCGGCCATCAACGAGAATGACTCCGGTGGGCAATGGGAACCGCTCGCGCCGACCAAGGAAGCTCAGGTATGCATCTGTTCCTCCCCCATGTTGCTCCTCTTTCCCGTCACCCGGAAATTTCAGAGGTCCGCTTCTGATGCTTGTGGCCTGCGATGTGATATATTAGGGCTTCTGATTTGTTAAGTGCGATGTGTTCGTCAGTTGAGTTTCTTGGATGAAAGTTCTTAACAATTTATACATCAAGTTGTCTGTTGCACGATGTAAACTGCGAAAACATTATGTTCTTTGACACGGCATAGTGAAAATTCAGGAAACCAAAGTTTTTTGTCAACATAATAATTACTAAAATCCTTGCATTTTATGACTGGTGGAAGTTATCTGCAGCAATATGGCTGCCATACCCGTGCTCTCATTATGTCTGCTGACCTTCCCATCTAGTGTTCCAAGATTGGCACTGCTCAAGTGCTCATTCATCACTGTGCATGTTGGACAATGATTTTGCTACATGATCAAGCATGGTTCTTAGTTCGTGATTTTGAGTTATGTTATCGTAAATTCGTAATGAAAATGCAGACTCCCTCCATTCTGACACACTCGGTCTTCAATACATGGTATTTTTGTACAGAAAATACACTTAATTGACATCAAAACTGTATTGACCATAATATTACAGTACCTGTTTCTCATCCCCCGCCCCCCATTCACTTGATTGTGACTGTTTAAGAATAGAAGTTTTTTTATAAGTACATTCATTCACTTGGAACAGGCTATCTATTACCCTTTTCTACAATAACTAGAGCAGTGTAGGCTGTTCTAAGAAAATGGCAAAATGCGGAACCTATAGTACCGTAGCATCCAATTGAAAGATTCTGATAGCACCTGCTTGAGACTAAGCTGGAATTCCTAGTGCGAGAAGACTTAATATGTGTCAAAGTGTGTGTTATTGAGATTTATTTTTATTCTTTCAGGAGTTTGCTCTCTCTAAAAAATACCACAAGGGTCTCCTCAAGTTGCAACAAAAAGATTATGCAAAAGCTCGTGAACTTCTCGAGGATGTCTTGAAGGACCCACTAATATCAAACATTCAGGCAAGCTCACTAATGATATTTTATGCTTTTATTTGTTGGAAGCCCCCTGCCCCGGGTTTCATCTGTAGTCTACCCCAACTTGTAGGCTTTGTTGTTGTTGTCATTTGTTGCTTTCCCTAACAGCAATTCGTTTATTTCAACAGGCTGATAACATTGGCAGTGATCAGCATTTGCTGCAGCTAAGGTTCTTTTCTCATGTCTTTTGTAATGTTCATTTGTGAATATGTGCTGTATTTAAAGTCCTCATTCCAGTACTAAAGATGTTAAATAACGATACAGATGGAACTCAAGATTAGTATATATATATATATAATAGTAGAACAACCATACAAAGCAATATTTATAGCAACTGAGTTCTCAGTATGACTAAATAATAGTGACTCTGATGGACGGTTTTCTGCAGGGATCTAACTTTTTGATATCTATGTTCTTTCATTTTATAATTTCTCCACTCCCTTTTGAGGATTTATTGTTGGTGCAAATCTAAATACTATCATTTCAAAGTACGACAGCTGTATATCAAAATGAGGAAAATGCCCACGTTTTAATTTGATAATGATTTTTTGGGGATTTATTTCGTCTTCTATATGAATAAGATGCCCTTTTGTTTTAGATAGCTAATGGTCCTATACATGCCATAATAAAGTCAGTTTTGTTGTACAATTTTTCGCATAGCCTTAGTCTGTTTGCATATTCCTTGAATCAGAAATGAACTAGACACAATAACTTAAGTGGTTGCTAAAGTATGACACTTGCATCTGACATGCAATTATGATTCTACAATATTTGATGAGGCATCTGACATGCCTTTTGCCTAGCCTTATCAAATATTTGATGAGGCAATTTTTCGCATAGCCTTAGTCTGTTTGCATATTCCCATATTTGATTATTTTGACATTTGCCTCATCACCTTTTATAACTTACTGGTGCCCCTTTTCCATTTCACAGGTTTTTGACATTGAAAAACCTTGCATCAGTTTTCCTTGAGCAAGGGTCAGAATTTTATGATAATGCTCTTCACTGTTACCTGCAAGCTGTGGAGCTTGATACAAATGATTCGGTTGTGTGGAATCATCTGGGAACACTTTCTTGCTCAATGGGTTTGCTGAGCGTATCAAGATGGGCATTTGAGCAAGGACTTTTGTGCAGCCCTAACAACTGTATGATATCCTTCTCTTGTTTTATTTATATCTGCTGTTCATCTGTTTTAGTTGCTCATTTGGTTTTATATGCTTAGGGAACTGCATGGAGAAACTACTAGAGGTGCTTATAGCAATTCGTGATGAAGTTGCATGCCTTTATATAGCAAATTTAATACTTAAGAGTTGGCCATCCCATCACCGTGCTTTACATGTGAGGAAGACCATTGAGTATGCTGAACCAGTACCTTTTTCACCTCGGGGTATTGACATACTTGAACCCAAACATGTGAAACTTAACTTTTCCTATAAAAGAAAATCTGTAGATGATGAAATGCATCAAGAAACAAGGACAAAAAAGAGTAAGCAGAATGCTACATTGCAGTTAAAGGAAGCAAAATGGATGGCTCTTTTAGATGGTATCCTGAGCATGTTAAGTTGGAATATTGAGAAGGCTAATGAAGATAAATGCACAGATACCAGCACTGATGGCTGTGTCGACAGTTTTGCTTGTAACATGATTGATATCGTTGTATCTACAGATGCATTCCATACTGTAGAATCTTCCTGTGAAAATGGAGATTCATACCATGATGGTGAGGTTGTTCCAGCTCATGATTGCAAAACTACAGTAAAAGAGAAAGAAGTTAATTCTGACAAAGAACATCATCATGAACGGCGAAGCACACGCCTCGAGAGGCTGCGAAGTCGAAAATCTGGAAAAGATGAAAACGAATCCAATGGCAAAGATATAACACATGCTATGACCCAATTTCTAGATCCATTTGTACTGAAGGGCCAGAATGCTACAGAAAAGGCTGATTGTTCTGGAAATGCTGATACTTCTAATACTGATACTCTCAATTATACAGCAGACCATGAGGCAAACGATGTCAAGATATTCCTAAGCAAGGTTTCCAGAAATTTTGGTCCTTTTCACATTGGATATATGTTACTTGAGGAGATATCTCATCTCAAAATACCTTTCCAAGATTACTTTGTTAGGTTCAGTGAACTAGATAAACTTACTAGAAGCTGGGCTCAAAATCAGTCTTCATTGTGCAGCTTATTTTTAGCTGAACTGTACTATGATCAAGCTTTGTGTTCTGGTAGCCCATCGACATCCTCAGAGTTATCCGATTCATCTTACCATCTTTGTAAGATTATTGAGTCAGTAGCTCTGGAAATGCCATTCATAGCATCTATGGGGGAAGAGAATTCTACCAGATCGGATTTTGTTATGAATAAAAGTAGGGTAGCTGTATCTTCAAATGATCAAATTGCTTCACATATAAGTCCTGCTGACAAAACCCTTTCCTTCAGCATGCCCAGCAATAGAAATTCTGACTATAATTCTTCTTCAGACATGAATGTTGCATTCTGGATTCGTTTCTTCTGGCTGAGTGGTTGTCTGTCCCTTTCTTCGGATTGCAAAGAGAAAGCTTATAACGAATTTAACATTGCCTTGTCAATTCTAAGAAATAGCAACAAAGAGAAAGGCAGTGGAGAGCCCATCCTTCTACTGCATATGAAGCTTGTAAAATTGCTTACAGCTGACAGGATTCTTCGTGAAATAAACTTGATCAAGCTTGAATCTTTACTTTGGAAAAATGATGAAAATATCAGCAAAATAACTCATACAGAGTTCATGAAATTGCTACCTCCACTTTTACTTTCCACCAAAGATGTTGGAAATGCACATGGCCGACCAATACAAGGGGAGGATGTTATTTCACTTGAATTCTCTGCATTGGATGTTTTGATATCAGCATGTGAAAAAGCAAAACCTATGAACATCGAGGTCTATCTTGATTCTCATCGAAGGAAAATTCAAATTCTAGCTATGGCCGCTGGAATAGTTGGCTCTGTTGTAGATCTAAAGGAAAGATGTTTGAGTGATGCGGACTCTGTGGAAGCAATGAACAGGAACCGTCTAGAAATTGTTGTGGAAGCAATAAAGGATGTATCTCGAAATGCTAGTAAAGCAAAGGACTTCATTGATCAGTATGATCATTCTGTAAGTTGAATGTTTGTCTTTAGACATATATACTTATATTGTACGATTGATTGTAGTGATTGGGAATTATGCTAATCCTATCCATTTTTTTGTATGTTTTGCTTAGTATATGTTTTCTAGTTTTGATTTGCATGGTCCTAGTAAAATTATTCATGAAAGGTGTCTTCATGTGGTGCACGTTACAGTTTTACTTTCATCGCAATTTGTGGAGCTGTGCATGTGTTCACCATGCAGAAAGACAAATCAACAGCCAACATAAACTGTAACAAGAAAAGCCTTTATGGTTTGTGGGTAATAATTATTATTTTGATAATGTAGTGTGCATAGTTGCATCGTGTAAGAATTGCTTCAGGATCTTGCAATATTGTAGTTGAAGGTTCTACCTACAATTTCATATATTTCATGTCACCTCTATCAATTTCTTCAATGCATCCTCCCAATCCTGCATTCACAAACCTATATGTTTGCTTCAAGTCAATGAAAAATCTTTTTGATTGATGAACCCTATCAATGAGCTGACAAAGGGGATGAGCAGAAGATACCCTCTGTCACTAAATTGAGTTTTTGATTTTTCATATTTGCAGGATGGGCAAAATGGCTGGAGTTCACTAGTATCTGCCATCGGTGATCTTCAGTCACTGCTCGTCGCAATCATGTGTGCTGCTGTTAAGATGATGCTGTCAAAAAAACTGCTGTGCTCTGGAGCATCCGATCAGGTTGATCAGTTGGAGAGTTCCTGCCTCATAGATGCTGCCATTGCATTTTGCAAGTTACAGCATCTTGACCCTACAGTATCCATCAAAACACAGGTATCTGTCACCTTTATATTGGGCAAAATCAGAAAACTCTTAATAGCGCTTTTCTTATTTCAATCCTCTTTGCTTTCGTTCATGTATGCAGGTTGAGTTAATCGTTGCAGTCCATGATTTACTTGCTGAGTATGGGCTCTGCTGTGCTGGAAAGGATGGTGAAGGGGAGGAAGGAACATTCCTCAAGTTTGCAATCAAACACCTCATGGCACTAGATGTGAAACTAAAATCTCAACTTAGTATGTTTCTTACCATTTTTTTCCTGGTACAGATGTTTTCGTGTTATTAATAACTGGTATTTGTTTGTTTTCTCCATATTATTGTATAGATCTGAATGGGATGGACGAAGATGTAGTCCCAAAAAATGACAGAGCAGAAGACCATACCACTGATGAACCATCTGTTTGCAGCAGAAAACATAACTCTGAAGATGAGGATGAAGAGGAATCAGGTAAGACTGGATTGCAGGGACCATTTCAAGATTCTGTAACTGTCTTTTTTATCTTATTTATATTGTTGTAAGAATGATGTATAATCTGGGATCATTGTATTTTATTATATCTTGCATATGAATTACCAACACCACAATGATCTGTTGCTGCGGTGGAAGTAAGACCAAGGAACTAAATAGATTTTTGCCTATGTTCATCCTGGTAAATTTCCTGTTGATGCAGAACTTGATGAGATGCAATCATGTATTGATAGTGCGTTGGATCAGGCATTTTTCTGCTTATATGGTTTGAAGATAAACCCGGATTCCTGCAGTGAAGATGAACTGGCGGTTCATAAAAATACGAGCAAGGGAGATTATCAAACGAAAGAACAATGTGCTGATGTGTTTCAATATGTTCTGCCATACGCGAAAGCCCTATCTGTGAGTAAAGATTAAAAGACCTTGTTGTTTGTTACTTTTGGTTTGGTAATCACGAGGAAGCATCATGTTCAATGCTTAATGCCTTGAATCTTCATTTGTTGTTTCAGAAAACTGGCTTGGTTAAACTACGGAGAGTTCTGCGGGCCATACGTAAACTCTTCCCACAGCCACCTCATGACTTGCTGATCAACAATCCTATTGATAATTTCTTGGACGGACCTGACTCATGTGAAAAGACACTCTCTGAAATTTATGAATCTAATGGATCTAAGGAGGCTATCCTCAATGTACTGTTCCCAGGTGAAGGAGGCTATGAAGCATTCAAAAAACTCTCTGCTACCAGGTTGTCTTATGCGCTACCATTACATTACATATTCGGTGATGTGAAATATGATTACTGGTGGATATACCCTGATCATATGTTTGACTGATTGGTGCAGCTCTGAGCCTTACTCAGATGTCTATGGAAACCTGTATTACTACATAGCACAAGCTGAAGATATAAGTGCCACTGACAAATATACGGGTTTCGTTTTGAAAAAGGAAGGGGAAGAATTTGTTGAGCAGAGCGCTAATCTTTTCAAATATGATTTGTTATATAACCTGTTACGGTTTGAAAGCTGGGAGAAGCTTTCCAATTTGTATGATGAGGTAATGTTGCTCTAGCTATACGTATTGACGGGATCTTTTCTCTTGTATTTTCAATACATAACCAGTGTTCATTCTAATAGGAAGTTGACCTGTTGCTGAATGATGGTAGCAAACATATAAGCATTTTGGATTGGCGGACCAACACAAGTTTAATTCAAAGGGTTGAGATGGGTCGTAGACATAGTCGGCGCTGCCTATTAATGGCTTTGCCACTGGCCAAGATCCCCTCCAAGCAGGTGAGCGCCATAAACCTGTTATATAATTATGGTGCCCTTTTGTGTTAATTGGCTATCACATTCCTTTCTTTCTGGATGAAACTTGTTTATTGTTTTAATGATATGTGTCTTTTTTCAGAGTGAGATGCATGAAATGTTGGCCCTGGTTTACTACGATAGCCTACAAAATGTAGTACCCTTTTATGATCAAAGAGCTACTTTGCCAGTGAAGGATACAACATGGAAGATATTTGGTCAAAACTCTTTGAAGCACTTTGAGAAGGCTTTTGAACTCAAGTAATGTCACCTTCGTAAGCTAACCTATCTGTGTTCTTTTAGTTGTTTGTCACATGTGGTATAATAAGAAGTTTACTTTGCAGTGAACAATGGCTTCATGCATTTTACCTTGGAAAGTTGTGTGAAAAACTGGGGCATTCCACTGCTAAGGCATTTTTGTATTACAGCAAAGCCATGGCGCTGAACCCAACTGCAGTTGACCCAGTTTATAGGATTCATGCATCACGCTTGAAGTTACTTTATACTCTAGGGAAACAGAATCTTGAAGCTATACAGGTTTGTCTAAGATATCATGAATCAGGTTCTTCGATAATATAATTTATTCAAAAAAAATTGTATGCAGCAGTTGACCTTTGTCATTGAATGGTTTGAGTACTCTTGAGTCTTGACTAAGCTACAGTTTTACAGTATAGTTGAGTGATAGATTATGAAATGATCACATATGTTGTTCCAAACTTACAAGTACTAAAGCATGTTGCAAGTTGGCATAATGGCATTTCAAGATTTTTGTAAAGAAGTATGTGCATGCCATTGCCACATTGATAAGAATTTAACTCAGCTTAATTTATATCTAAGAATGTTTGTTATTTGGATGATCATATTAGTGCTTCATATTTGTATCTGTATCAGTGTATCCTACTCAAACTGCTCTACACTGTTCCATTTTGCAGCAATATCTCCTGCTTTAATCCTTTCTATATATTTTATGGATCATATCTATACTTTTTATTCCTGTGTCATATCACATTCATCCTCTCTACTGTGGTTTATATAATTTTTCTGCGATGCGTGTTTACCCTTTTAATTGTGAACTCTATCATTCTGAATGTTCATCTCGCTCATAATCACAGATTCATAGTATCAGTCATCACTCATAACATATTTTCTAATGAGCAAATTTCAAAGAATCACAGGTTTTAGCACCATTGTAACACAAAACACATGCTTGTTTTTTTCCTTTTTTGCATGGAACCACGTGTTCTAGGGCTAAGTAACGGTAAACCACAGATTTTACAAAGGATATTATCTTGATATGATGAGCCCACTCTTAAGAGTTTATTTTGGCTGCCTAGTAATATGGTTTTGAGTTGTCTCACGTAAAGCCAAATAAGCTTTCTAAAATGAAGAAACGTGTACACAAATATTCAACAGAACTAAGATATATATCGGATTGAAGTATCCGGCCGTTGTTCTAATTACAAACATTCCGTGATTACAAAATGAATCGCTGACCATCTCCTGGATTTGAAAATGGTTAAGTGTGATGGTGGAAAAAGCACCATGCTAGTAGGAATAACTATGCAAATATGTCAAAATACAACCAAGAGTTATTTTGGAGTTGATCCAGCATGTGAGGAATATCCTTGTAAAATACTCCTCCCTTACCATATTGTTGTCGTTAGATTAACTAATCCTGCTGTCCTAACGACAACAATATGGTAAGGGAGGAGTATGTGGTTTAGCGTTAGTGCGTTACTTGTGGTTTCATGCAAATAAAATAAAATAAAAAAATAGAACCTGTGGTTTTGTGTTACAACAGTAGTGGTACAGTCTGGGGTTCTTTGAAATTTACTCTTTTTTTGTTTGATGATAATATGCTAACTCTGTTGAATGTTTTGTAGGTTGTTGCTGACTACACTTACAACCAATCAACTAAGGAAAGTGTCTTGAGTATGTTGGGATCCATAACTGATGTTCAACATTCATCCTCTTATCACAATGAAGAGTCTGCTTCAGAGAGTAAAATGGAAAATAAGATGGTTGACTCTGATTTACTTGATAAAGTGTGGCACATACTTTATGATGACTGTCTGTATGCCCTTGGTACATGCGTAGAAGGGGACCTAAAGCATTTCCACAAGGCGAGATACAAGCTTGCACAAGGATTATATAAAAGAGGTGAAGGAGGGGACCTGGAGCGTGCTAAGGAAGAGCTTTCATTCTGTTTCAAATCTTCCCGTTCTTCCTTTACAGTGAACATGTGGGAAATTGATGGCACTGTTAGAAAAGGAAGGTAAATTTATTTTCTTTTCTCACTCGCTGCAATCCGGTGGTTGGTATATGTATATTGACTATTTGCAACTTATATGTGTTATCTGAGTCTCTTTTTGTTTTGGATTACACGGTCTTCCATGCACAAGTTCAACCGTTGTGTCAAAAAAAAAACTTTAACCATCATTACTCTGAGCATATACATTTAAAAAATAGTTTATGCACATGTGGTGATACAGAAGTATTTTTATGTTGTGATGGTGAACTATTAGTATCATTCTCATGTAGCACAGTGGTCAAAAGTCATGAGGGTTTGTTACAATGTATTCTAGGGTAGCACCAGGCCTGGAGATACTTTAAGATTACTATCTAAGCTGAAATTTCTTATGATTACAGGAGGAAAAATCCGAATGTTAGTGGATCCAGAAAGAATTTGGAGGTCAGTTTATCAGAAAGTTCACGAAAATTCATTACATGCATCAGGAAGTATGTGCTACTCTACTTGAACCTGTTGGAGAAGAATAGGGACCTTTGGACTCTGGAGAAGGCATATACATATCTGCGAACAGATAAGAGGGTACGTCCGGACTACAGGATTATTATCTTAAGCTGTACAGTTTTCCAGGATACTAAAAGAATTTATTTTATTCCCTGTAGTTTGCTTTATGTTTGGGTGATATTGTTCCTGTTGGTCTTGGAAAATACCTTCAAGTTCTAACGGAGGCAATTCGTAACCCTGAAGTCCGTCAAGCTTCTTGTGACGCATCTGTTGAACAACTACTAGAGAAAATGTTCAGTGTATTCATGGACCATGCAAACTTATGGGCTGATATAAGCACTTTACCAGAGGTGAACAGTCCAGATCTATCAGAAAATAATCTTTACAGGTAAGTTTCTTGATTGCAGTACATATGTGGCATTTAATCTGGATTGTTTTCAAAGAGCACTTCCTTTTTGCAGTTATATCCACCAATATATCCATTTGCTCGAGAGTGATGTCCGTCTAGATGTTCTTGAAGGACTAAATGAGAAGATAAGAAAGCGTTTCAAGATGCCAAAATTGTCAAACAGCAACTTCGCTAAGATATGTAAACATGCTTCTCTAGCATGGTGCCGGTGTATTCTCATCAAGCTTGCCTCAATCACTCCGCTGCTCGATTCCTTGGATGCGACTGATCAGCCTGCCCCACTATTCAATGGCCTTCAACTTTTCATAGATTTACAACCTGATGAACTTCTTATTTCATCTCCTGATGGACCTTCTCAGTTCAAAGGTCTTGACATGAATTGGTTCGAGACCTTTAATAGAATCAAAAACATTCCGATCAAGCAAACATCTGAAGATAATATGGAGACTGCTGTTACTGTTATGAAGAGCACTTACAACTTTTATCGAGAGAGCTCTTGTGGAACATTTCCCTCTGGTATCAATCTGTATACAGTAACACCATCTCAAGCTTCTGTTCAAGGGCTGTCACAAGGCCCAAATGTAGTTGATGTCCTCGACCTCAGCATCCCGAGAAAGCTCCTTCTATGGGTATATACCTTAGTTCATGGCCGTTACGCCAATATATCCTCTGTTGTTAAGTACTGCGATGAGATGAAGGTATGATTTACATTATTCCTAACCACCAGCCAGTTATTTGTTTCCATATGAGCTTACCTCTCCATCACATGTTTTACGACTGCAGTCAAGAAATAAAAGAGGAACCTCAACAACAAACGCTTCACAACAAGTAGTGCAGCCCATGGCACACATCAGTGTTTCTGCTCAAGGTTTTTGGCACAAGCCCTAACATACATAACATAGCTGCCACCGTTGAATTCTAGCCTGACTTTTTCTTTTTTGATTTACAACTGCAGCTAAAGAAAAAAGTACCCAAGTTGAATCCAATGAAGCAGCGCATGTTGCAACTCCTCCTGCTGCTCATCTTAACTCATCCACTGAAGCAGGCGGCGGAAGCATCTTGCAGGCCGCCATTGATGCCCATAATTCCACCCCTCAACTCATTCATAGCAGTTCATCGAGGACGACGGAAAATGCACAGGATGACGAGGAGAGGAAATAATAAAAGGCAAACTTGATTCTAGTGCCAAGAATTCCACTGCTTTTGCATCTAACTCATCCGTAGCAGTTCACTGACTCACTAGGTTGGCTGTGTCTTTCTTCTAGTGTAAATTTAGTTTTTCTGATTGTAGACTAGAGAATTTGTGAAAAGATTTTGGAGCTCGAGTGAAATTTGAGGGAAGAGAAATCGGGATACAAATCCACGGAATGTTTCGAAATTGTACATCTGATCTTATCCACAGTTCGGTGGAGATAGAGATTTTCATGGATTTAACTATGCTTTGCTTCAAACGTGCTTCCTACTGCGTAAGTGTTGCAGAGCTACAATTTGTAAGTTTAAATGTTTGTCATACACAATCTACATATCTACATATATATATATTATAAGTGTAATCGATTGTGTCATTTACTACTAATTCTCTGAACCCTAGTGAAACCACGTTATCTAGAAATTTTGCATCATCTGATTATCACCTTTGAGTCCCATCTATCCGTTCAGGCATCTATATCCTCATGTCACATCATGATAGCCAACCGCCACACGTTAAAGCAGAGAAACTGCCGTCTCAAAATGCCTTCATTAATAGAGATGTTGTTGCCTCCATCATAAATTGAAATAGAGAAACCGCAGCCTTATGGTCGATAACAACCTAGCCTTAAACCCATTCATTTACATCACTGTGCTCTTTCATTGTCATTATTGACGTCAATTGTCAAAACATCTGCATAGCATCAAACATAGCTCGAACAAAGAGAACTAAAAAAGAGAAATTACATAAGGGAGTAACTCATACCAACTCAAATTATTTGAGTAAAGTGAGCCAAGATTTTGTTACGGGTGTAATTTGGACAAGTAAATTGTTCGGAGGAGTAAAATTGACTTTTCTCTATATTATAAGTGCAACCCACTGTGTCATTTACTACTAATTCTCCACGTCATCTAGAAATTTTGCATCATCGGATTACTCATGTCACATCATGATAGCCGGCCACCACACATTAAAACAGAGAACCCGTTGTCTCAAAATGTCTTCATTAATAGAAATATTGTTGCCTCCATCATGAATTGAAATAGAGAAAATAACAACCTACCCTTTAAACCCATTCATTTACATCATTGTGCTCTTTCATTGTCATTATTGACGGCAATTGCCAAAACAAATTACTGAGCTCTTTCATTGTGATTGACAAGCTAGCTCTCATGCATCCACAAGTTGCCTCCTTGTTTTGTTCTTCCTCCAGCCTCCATAGTCATTCTATCAGTGATAGCCAATCCAAATCTCAGAAAATTTTCATTTAGTTGATTACTCAAATGATACAGGTCTTTAAATGATATAGGTCTTTTACTGAACCATTAATCTGGTGATGACTCCCTCTCCATTCTCAAATACACATATTCACTCGGTTAGGCTCAGATTTAATAATCAGGATTTCATTTGAGTTTTTTAGATATTCAAGTGTTGAGGCAGGTTCTTCATTCAACTGCTCAACCTGGCTCGCTCAAGAAGCCTGTTTTGTTGGAATGGTTTATTCTTCCCTTGATTTTTAACAATGTTGACATAATTTGTTCTCTAAAGGTGCCAGCCATGCAAAAAATGTCTCTGTTTTATTAGAATTCTTTCATTGCCATAAGTTTAGATAGCTGACTATATATTCTTAGTTTTACGTGTATCTGTCCATATTTTATTAGATTAAAAAACACAGCATATGCTCATGCTATAGAGGAATAGAAACGTCATGTGTTGTGTATGCCCTGCCAAACCTAGCATAACTTTTGCTCCGTAGCACTAAACAAAGGGGGCTTAACGTTGTTATGGGCCAGGCTGGACTGGACTGGGCCTCATTCCTCTCGTTGCTTTGATCTCCACCGCACTCGACACAGAGCGGACCGCAGTCACCGCACTCCCAACCACACCCAAGCCTAAAGAAGGGAGAGGGAGGAGGTCAGAGGAGGAAGCTCGCCGGCGGCGATGGGGAAGGGTTTCGTTATGGAGTTCGCGGAGAACCTGATCCTCCGGTTGATGGAGGACCCGGACCGTCGCGACCAGGCGCAGCGGGAGCACGTGTATCGGATGAAGGAACGGTGTGAGCGCACCAAGGCGGCGTGGAGCCTCCCGCTCCGCCCCTACGGCTTCTGGACCTTCGACCGCTTCAACTCCCAACTCTCCTGGGACCCCCAGATCAGCCAGGCCGCCGGCCGCCGCGACCCCTACGATGACGTCATCACTCGCCACTCCACCCCGCCGCCGTCCTCGTCCTAAAGCTGCCCGATCCCTGCGCCGGTAATCTACTTACTCCGGATCTCGTTGCTTTTGACTAGATGATACTCTTCGTCATAGGAATTCGTCGATTCGGTCGAACCAAATGCAGTTGGGTGGGTTTGAGTCAGGTTCGATTGCTGGATGCTGCTTGATTTATTCGTTTTGGTCGAGCTGAGTTTGTTTAACTCGCCATTGGTCTAGAGCTGTATATTTGTATTAAGCCTTAGGAGTTGGCGGAAATTGATTTAGCTAGTGGATTTGGACCTCCCCAATGATAGCTAATTGCAGATTCGTGGTTAGTAAACGTGATTCAACGAATGATTTCGAAATTACTAAGATTAGCAGGCATCAATTTGTAATGAAATTTATAGCTCATTGGTTACTTGTTATCTCTTAATTTCTATTGTCCTTTTTGCGTGCAAGAATGCGAGATACAAGTAGAAATTTCTTCCTGCTGATTGAATAATTTGATACTCGATTCGTTAGGCTGTGTCTCCCTGCAATCTGCCACTACAAACCTTTTTATGTTTTGGTGATGGTGGGAAGGGCGCTCTTTTCTCCTCTTGCCTTTTTCTAGTAATAATTAATATAAGTTCTAAAATGTGAAGTTATGCTAATATGGGTTTATTTACTGGAGAGCATTCATACTGAGTTCCTTCACATATGATGTGTTCTAATTTCATGTATTTACCAGGCTTAAGCTTATTCTGAAAGTCAGTTGCCTGACTGATCAATTACAGCATTTGCACCCTACTACTGTCCCATCTTGATTGATTTCTTGGGAAACTAAATTACAGTATATGATTATAGTATTATTAGATCATGACTGACCATCATGCTGGTGAAGTTTAGGATTACTGGCATATAAATGACTGCTTCGAATGTGTGTCTTCTGTTGAAACTCTGTTATTATGGCCATTTGGTTCACGATGACATGCCATTGTCTTCGATTTTCTTTGGATATCTTACTGCATGGATAAGCGGTTTCTGTTGGCGTAGCGTTAAACTTCAGATTCATGCAATGCAGTTTTGTTGAGCGAAATAAATTGAGATGCCAAGTTGCTGATTGATTAATCTGTTGGGAGTTCCCTTTGAATTAATTATCCGCTTATTGCTTGCTTGATTTATTCCCTATGTTCCTGCGGCAGCGGCGGCTAGGGTTATTGCGGTTTTGGCCTGGCCGCCTTGCAGCGCGGGGTTGTTGGGGAACGGGTGCAGCGGCATCGTGGGGTTTTGTAGAGCGGCGGGGGAGCAGTTGGGAGGGTGCGTCCCATCAGATTGGTGCCTCGTCGCCCTAGGCGTCCGTGCAGCGAAAATGTGTGGTCACACGCGGGGAAGAAGAACTGTAGCACGGTTAGGTTGGACTGGTCGGGTTGTTGGGCCGCGAAGGGGAAGAAAAGGGTTGGGCTGCGCGATGGAAAAAGGAAAAGAAATGGCCCAATTGCTGAAATTCAAATGAAAATGATTTGAACATTTGATTTGATTCAATTCAAAACGGTTTTTCATACAAGACACATGGGGTTTGATACAATGGGCTGTTACAGATACGGTATGTTTAGCTTGCCCAATAGACAAGACTCAACAGCTCTGCAGATTTTGATTAGGCTGGAAGATTTAGGGTGAACTGATTTAGCTAGTTGTTCTGGCTTCCTGAAGGTTAACTACCTTGCAGACTTGATTGCAAGAAACCTGATTCACAATTGATTTCGAATTTCCTAAGATTAGCAAGCTTACAGATTGTTGCTATCAAATAATCGAAATAAGCAGTTTATGACTGAATTATTTTGTGGCATTATAATGAAGAGTTTTAGTACATTGATCACTCATTATCTCCTACCCTCTCTTTGCTGGTGAGATGCGAGTAGGAATTTCTCCCAGCTATGAGGTCGTTTGGGTTTCATCTCTAGCCTACCCCTCCCGGTTATGTGGTTGTAACTGTAGGCCTACAGAAGTATGATTTGATTTTTCTACTCATTAAGCTTTATATCTACCTGCCATATCCATTATGAATCTTTTCAAGTTTTGAGAATGGTGGGAAGGGAGTTTCTCTCCTCTTGTCTTCTGCTAGTATTAAGCTCTTAGATGTGAAGTTATGCTGATATCATTTACTGGAGAAACATTCAAACGGGATTCCTTTATGTATACTTGGTTCTAGTTTGATGTAATTTACTAAGCTTGAACTTGCTCTGAAAGTCAATTGCCTGATTGATCAAAATAGAATTTGTACTCTACTAGTGTTCTGCGTCTATTGATTTCTTAAGAAACTTTTTCAGTATATGATTATAGTAGTAAGTCATGACTGACCATCACACCCATGAATTTTAGAACTATTACTGGCACAGAAATGCTTGCTTGGAACTTGTGGCTTCTATTGAAAATCTATTAATGTTCATTGGGTTCACTATGACATACCATTATACAGTATTAGGTTTTCTTTTAGACTGCATGCAAACAACATACACTAAGTTGTTACTTTTGGCATGATGTTCACATATCGAGAAAGACTCTAGTGCTCCCATTGCAATTGGTGCTCCCGTGCTCTCATATTTTTCTAGCTCAAAAAATATGCAATGAAAAATTGCAACAAAAATATGGATGGATAGTACATGTCATCTACTACCATCATGCAAAAAATCAGATGCAAAAAGTTTTGTACAAGGAGAAATAAAAAAGTGAAATCTCGCACTGAATAGTTGTGAATTTTACTATTCCTGTCGAACCTGTTAGTGTTTTTTGTTTCTGCTTGTACAAATTTTTGTTGCATCTGATTTTTTGCATGATGGTAGTAGATTACATGTACTATCCATCCATATTTGTATTGCTATTTTTCGTTACATATTTTTTGCGCTAGAAAAGATGGGAGCACAGTAGCACCAATTGCAATGGGAGCACCAGAGTCGTTCTCTTCAGATATCATATTGGTGATCTTCTAATTTGTATGTTACATAAAATTGTGCTATATGATATGATCTGTAAGGTGACTCAGTTGCAGCAAAAGAAAAGTGATTGGCTCGGACTCTGCTACAAACTCGGCTTTTTGAATTATTCTTGTTTGCATTCACATCTTTGTCAAATTGTCATGCTCGTGAAGCGCATGTTTTTACTTAATAAGAGCATTTTGTGTTAACTATTTAATATGAGGCTTAAGATGATTTGATGGTTTCTTCATTTCCTTGCAGATACCCTTGGCGAGGAAGTTGTTCCAATGTCAATGTCTTGCAATAAGAATCTTATTCCCTCAAACTGACTGCTGCTGTATTTTTCATCTGTTTGAAAACGTTTTTACCGGTATACCTGATTTTCAGTCTCAATGTGGCATTCAAGAACTTGTTCTGTACTTCATGTTCCCATTTTCTCTCTTTGTATTATGATGAAGCATTTCAAATAATCATACTGAGCACTTATTTGCCTTTGGTATTATGGGTAAACTGGTGCGACGATTACATATTTGCGTTCTTATATTGTTGGATTGGATGGTTTGCCAAGTGTTGATGATTTTTACTAGTACTGTGGTCCCTGGTTTCACTGGGTTAAAGTCGGTCGACAGTTTGTGAGATGCGAGTCAGTATCGCCCTACATCACTGGTATCAGTAAAAGTCAGGCCTTATAGAAACATGCGCCATTAAGGGGACTTAGGTCTGCCTTGCAGCCTCGTGCCATAGTAATCTCACAAGTGATGGAGTGGAGCTGAAGAGAGTAGCTTCGAAACTCTTTCACATCATAATGATAGAAACGGAGTTCTTGAGGCAGCAAGCTAGGGTGTCCAACGGCAATGGCGCGACGCCTACAAGAGTGATGTGGTGGTACTCGTTAACTCTCCAATGGGAGCACGACGGACTCCACGTGAGCGAGTATAGCAAGGTCCATGATGGCTTTGTCTGTCCCAAGTATAATCGCTCTCGCTGGCCGCAAGCCGTGCGTGAGCGTTGGGTATGCCATTGTTCGCGATCCAAGATGCTCGATCTGTATCTGTGGCCCACCCATTCCCGTTTTTTTCTTTGTGCGTTTACCATATGCGTAGGTGTGCAGAGCTCCGGCACGTTTGCTTTTTGTCGCAAACCGTGCCAGACCTTGCAAATTGCAGAGGCGGAAACAATCTCGTCCGGACGCGGTAGCATACGAGGCGAAATTTACTACGCGGAGTAGTAGAGCCTGCGTGGTGGTTTCACGACTCAGGCAGACAGCAGAGATCATGGTTCAACCGGGTTTGTGGTCCGGGTCGCGTGTGGGTTAAAACCACTCGGCAGTTTTCTGTTGTTTTCTGCCACCCTTTTAACAGCAGCCAGGCATCACGATCTCACAGCCAGAAACCATGAGCCCCCTCTCCAATAGCAGTGCAGCGAGGCCGTTCGTTTGGTTCCTCGGAACGGGGTCACCTTCGGCCCGGTCGCGTGGCATTTGCAATCGGCGTCGCCGTCGCGTACCTGCTCCGTTGCGTTACTGTCGCGGCTTGGCAGCCCTTGCTTGGCTGGCGCCGCAGCTGAATCAGAGACCGGCCAGAGGAAGGCTACGTCTCCTTGTCCGGACGCGAAGTCCGGTGCGAATCCATCTGACTGCGCAACATGGTTGGAGATTGGATCGGGAGGGACCCAGGGGATTGAACGCCATTCAACTCGAACGATCGGCACCATGTGTTGGTTGTTTGATCTCTCACGCCCGCAATCAGATCACTGTCAGCTCGTTGGTTGTCACTACTAGTACATGGGGTGGCACAGTAATGACGTTGATGCCTAGTACAATTATTATTGCTCGTCCAAGAATGAGGTGCTTGGCGCAGGCGCCTCGTGGAGATTAATTACTGTGGACGTGCTGGTTCAAGGCCAGATCGAGCACATTCACACCAATTATGTCGGTAGTCATCATCATTGTCCCCGGCCGGGTTCCATTGCACACGTGATGAGAATCGCCTCACCCCTGACACCTGCAGATCAGGCCGCCACAATCATCACAGAGAATCGTAAAAACACGAGAGGATCAAAGGATCTCCCCTTTCCGCGACAAGTCGACGTCCGAGGACACTAGGGAGCAGAAAAGGCCGTTCACGTGATTCCGCCTTCCCTCCCTCAGGTGTCAACAGCGGAAAAGGGCGGCGTGGACCGCGACGGCCCCGTCAAAACCCACCACATCATCTCCGATCCGTCATCAACCAGCCGGCGGCGGGTCACGGCGAGTGGACACGGACATTTTTCGTTTCGAGGAAGAAACTGCCGCCGTGAAAACTCGCACGAGGCTGGGCAGTGGGCTGTTGCCAGCGCACGCTCGACGGCACAGCACGGCACGGCGCACCCGGAGAAGGAGAAGGCTCGGGCCGCGTCGCGTCCCGTGCCGTGCCGCCGTTAATACGTTACGGTCCGCGTCGCACGAGGCAACAGGGCGGGCGGCGGATTTGGCTCGGGTCAGGTGGGGGCCCACGCCTCATCTTCCTTCTCCATTCTCGTCGCGTCGCGTCGCGCCCTCCTCCTCCTCCTCCTGTGCAGGAAAGGAAGTTGTTCAATTCCGCTCCTCCCGCTCGCCGAGCAGCCAGCCGCCCGTCGCGAAATGCGACCGCGATGCCCCTCTTCCTCTCCGCCTCCTCCCTCTTGGTCCCAATCCCAGCCCTAAACCTGCTACCCCCGCCACCGCCGCCTCGCCACCGCTGCCGCTTCCTGCCCGCGCCGCTCGCCGCCTCATCCTCCTCCTCCAGACACCCGCCGCGCCAGCCCTACCGCCGCCGCCGCGACGGCCCCCGCCCGCCCGGCCACCTCCGCCCAGGCCGACCTCGCCTCCTCCTCCTCCTCCTCGGCAGCAGCACCACCAGCAGCCGCAATCGCGGCCAGCCAATGCCGCCGCGCCGGGCCCGCGGGGGCAGGAGGAGCTCGAGGACGCGATCTACGACTTCATGCGCCGCTCCACCAAGCCCGGGGCCTTCCCCACCCGCGAGGAGCTCCTCGCCGCGGGCCGCGCCGACCTCGCCGCCGCCGTCGCGTCCAGCGGGGGTGGCTCGCCCTCGGCTGGTCGTCCCCCTCATCCTACGCCACTGACGCGCCGGTGTCGTCGGGCGGGGGCACCCGGACTACCCGCCTCACTCGGGCCGCTACGACCATAACCTAGCGCCGCCCGCCCGGGATGACGCCGCCGGGAGGTGAGTGACTAGTTCAATTGCGCCTTGCTCTGGCCGTTTTTACCGATTGTTGGTTCCTTCTCCCGTGACATTTTCGTGTCACGATTTGCTGAACCTAAAAAACGCGGCCATTGCAGAGAGGACGAGGAAGAGTTCGAAGAGGAGGAGGACGAGGACGAGGAGGAGCAGGCGTCATCGTCTGGGCGGCCAATGGAGACGGAGGAGCCAAGGTGAGCAGTGCCTTCTGAGGCTCGTTCCTCTGTTTGATCCCCGCGGAATCCTGTTGGTTCCTCACGGTTGCTGTGCACCCACACCGAATGCAGGGAGGTCAGGTTCAAAGCAGGGATTGAGGGGATGCTCACCAGGCTGCAGAGGGAGAGGGAGCGGGCGCGGCCGCTGCAGCGGACCATTAACGGAGGGGAGGGCGAGGCGACAATGGCGGTATGTTGGTTTTCAGCTCTCAAAATTCTTCAGGAACCTGTAGGTTGTTTCCTTTTCTGTTGTGATTGGGGTACTTCCTTTGCCAATTGCCAATGGGCATGACATGGTTGAAAATCATTTAAATGGCTGTAATTGATATCTTGTATTCTTGTGGTTAGATTTTGTGTATCAAGCTGCTCGTTGCTTCCTATGTGTGTACCTATAGTTACTTGCTGTGTCTGATCTCTTATAGTGATACTCCTTGCTTCACAAAAGTAAGAGCTATCAGTGAATTCAAGCCGTGCAGTAGGAATATTTATCAGAAAACGCGGGAAGTAAACCTTCTAAATTGGAAGGTTTCATCCAGTCCGTCCATTCTTGCAGTTTGAACGGTTTTGTTTGTGACCAACCTGGAGTTGTCTCTATTAGAATGTTTGCTAAATGTGTAACTAGATATATAGTACTAACTGCTTTTTCAGTTATCCATTTAGGGCCAGACAGTGGACAAAATAAGCTTTTGTCAGCTAAAGTGTTTTCATAAAATAAATATCCATCATATTTTTAATGTTCATATTGGTCACTGGTCACCCCTTGACGTTCGATGTAATGTTTGCCTAATGGCAACAACATCACTGATTCATTTTCTTTTGTTCTTTTGTTGAAGCATCGCTTTGATTCAGATAGATTAGATTTAGGCTGTCCCCAAATATCTCACAGAGTAGAAACAACTGATTCTGGTTGGTTAGTGCACTACAGGGCATCTTCTTCAGCTTTAATCATTGCAGTAGTGGGGCTTCACATGATCTTTTCTGTTTAAGTATCTTAGCACATTTGAGTCCCCTTTTCTTCTATCAAACTAAAGGGATTCCAGTGATCATATACTCCAAGATATGCATGAATATGTCAAAATTTAGCATAGTGTGGACAAACAAATACCTGCATTTACGCAGACCTTGTTTTGCCTATTTTCTTGATTTTGCATGCATGCTTCTCGTAATGCGCTATTAATACCAGTAGTGATGGAATGCAAACTTGTAAATATATAGTCAGATGATTATTACCAACTACTCCTACAACTCTACAAGCTTCCAACCGAACAGTGTTCTTAGAAGTAATGGCTTCAAAGTCTTGTTGGGGGAATGCATAAGTTATAACTGTTGTATATGTTTCCTTTTTTAAGAAAAAATGGACCTCAATGTCCATTCTGGATGCTCCATCTTCTCCATATTTTCTTGTATTGTATACTGGACTAAAATGGCCCAACTTTGTTGCATATTTACAGCTTTAGTTGGCAATCGTGGCGCTCCTAGTCATATTGCGACTAGTGGCAGACATACTCCAGTTGTACCTGTGAATGGAAACATCCATGTATCTTATCCTCAAAATGGAACATTAGAGGGCAATAATGCCTTAAGTAGTTCGAGCAATGATGCATGGAAAACATGGACCCTTGGGAAGGGTGGATTATCTGATTTTGAAGGTTATATGTTAACTCAACTTTATTTTTCAATAGTGAATCATAACTATATAATTGTTTGCTGATACATTTAAATTACTACAGCTGCAGAGATCCTACCAACTGAAAGCAGAAGGTTTCCTGAACATGATGAACTAGATATCCACAGATCATCTAATGGTGTGGCTGTAAGCGACCATCCTATTGATGGTGTAGACTCTGAAAGAGATGAGATACATTCACGCCTTCAATGTTTGGAACTAGATCTTTCCAGTGCCCTCGAGACATTAAGATCAAGATTTGACAAAGTTTTATCAGATATGGTGTGTGTGCATGTCTTTTTGCATTACTAATTACTGTTGAAACTGTTATTTGCAATTTTGCATTCACTCTTCTTGACTTATTTTGCACTCGTAATTTTTTATGGTCAACACTCGGTAGACATGGTTTCACTTCTTTCATCTGTGCATCTGATGTACCAAGTAACTCTCCTTCCTTCATCACACTCTCCCTCTGGTCACAAAGAGTGCCATCATGGGATGTCTGGTGAAATCGTTTTACATAATCATGATATAGTTATAGATACTATATTGGTATTATAAAGATGGTTCAAGTAGATTTACCAACAATTGCATTAGATTGTAGAGGATGCTCTCTTGCTGTATTTGAATGTAACTTCTGTGAGTAATTAGCCCAAAAGTTTGGTGACTTATTATCATTGATTGGCACAGTTACCACAGCCTGTTTTATAGTAATCAAGGAAAGTCTTTGATCTATATTTCTCATGTTAGATCTCTCTAGAGGCATTGTACTTGTAATTTAGCAAAGGGGTTCACAGTGTAGTGGTAAAGGGCACTAGCTGGGGAGCTCCCACCCAGGGTTCAAATCTTGGGTGCTGCATAATTTGTGAATATTAAAAAATTTGCTCGTTGTGTCCCATTTACTCGGTTGAAACCGACCTATGATGAGCGGGCCCTCATGTATGGGGTGGGCTCAAAGCATGAGTTAAGGCACGAACCATTGGGGGCGGCTCCTTGAGGGTGGGACCAGGGTTCGTGGATTTCTCGGCTGGAGAAGGCTGGGCTTCTGCCGTGGGGACGGTCTTACCCCCACCGGTCGAGCTTTTTTATATACTTGTAATTTAGTATTCAGCTTTTTTGTTCTTTTCTCATTCAAATGATGACAGAGCAATTGTCCCAAAGATCATCTCTAAGATGTTTCACATTTTGATGTTTGTAGAACTATATTTGTCTCTCTAAACAACTCAGTTTTGTTGTTCCTTTTTCAGTCAAATGACAATGACAGAGCAGATGTTGTGGACGATGTTTCTGATGACTGGGAATTCAAGGAGACCAAGGTAATGCAGGCTCAGGAGGAACTACGATCAATCCGTGCCAAAATAGCTGTCTTAGAAGGGAAGATGGCACTTGAGATAATGTATGCCCTTCACAAATCAACATCTATGATTTACATTTCATCTTATTCCTCCTACTTACTGTAAGATGTATGTATCCAGTGAGAGGAACAAGATAATTGAAGAGAAACAAAGGAGGCTTGATGAAGTTCAGAAAGCTCTTAGTGAGCTCCGTACTGTTTATATTGTGTGGCCTAATCCTGCTTCAGAGGTTTTAGTGGTTGGCTCTTTCGATGGCTGGACAAATCAAGTAAGCATCTATTCCAATTTCCCTAGTATCCCTTAAAAATTTTAATGTTTGCTAAGCAACTACAAGATATGTAGTGTTTTGAGGCTCCATTCATAACTACTCACTTTCATTAGTTTTCCTTGGAATTCGACTGAATTTATTCTAATAAATTTAGGGTTATTGAAGAGGTCAGGCCTACTATATTACTTCTCTTATGGCTTTAGCAAATGCAATTTACTGCTAGCACCTTCTGAAACCACATGGAAACCACATTCTGAAAAGATATAGGGCCACTGTGGTTTCTGCTGGCACGCCGTATGTCAGCTGCTAGAGAAAAGGGAGATAAAGGCCTACTCTCTTATTTTACCTTCAGTCATCTTCAACTAGTAATTAGACATAATTAATTTAATCTTCAATTATCTTCAAACATTGCGTGTCACACTGTCACTAGTCACAACGCTATTTCTACATTTCTTTTCCTTTAGCTTTGGATTTCTTGCTCACGTTGGATGGAAAAATATATCTGGTTACAGATACAGCAAGGAGTAATATTCGTTTACCTATTTTACTTTAGATATGTAACCTAGTTTCGCTACCATTATATTTCCCACTTTCAGGGGCATGCCATCTGAATTACATCATGTGAATATCTGCTTCACGTTGTTTTTGTCTGTGCCTCTTCATCTTTTTTTTTTTAAGTGTGTGTCTTTCCATGACTCTGCATGTGTGGCCATGCCATAGTTGGCATGTCATGCAGTGTGCACATGAAGGTCATGCGTTTGTGTTGTGAGTCAGTTACATTTTCAAAGGAAGCATAGTGTCCTGCTTTTAGAGTAGCAATTTTACCTCTCATGTGTGGATGGCATGTAGAATCTTTTGTATGGATGCGCTGGTTTTTAGCCTTTTTTTAGACCATTCGTAGATGTGGAATATTCTTGCCTAGTTCAGTGAGGAATGAGGTACACCGATCAATGTTGTCCTGTTCTTTTAAGAACCAAAGCAGATTGGATCAAGAGGCAAAACTTAGTTCTGTTTCTGAGATGAAAGCAGTTGATTGCATTCCATGTTACCGTAGGTGAAGGATATCTATTTGCAGTATCTGTAACTCATTGTTGTATTCGTGTACCCTTAGAATGTGAAGAAAACCCTTATCTGTACATTTCATAACTATCGTATCAGTTGTCATAAGGATGATCTAATTTGAAGCATCCCTGCAGAGAAAGATGGAAAGGTCAGAAAGAGGCATTTTTTCCTTAACCTTGAGGCTTTACCCGGGTAGATATGAGGTAACTGTCTGCCATTTACTCCCACTCATCATTTTTTTCATTTTTTTTAAAAAAATGAACCAAACTCCCAGTCATCATTATTTGTGCCACATCTGATATTTTTCAACTGTGCTTCAGATTAAGTTTATTGTTGATGATGTTTGGAAGAATGATCCCCTGCGGCCCACTGTGTACAACAATGGGCACGAAAACAACCTTCTTGTTGTCACATAACCTGAAGCTGCATCCTGGTAGCATTTTTGTAGATTTGCCTAGATTCTCCTCGACATGATTGATGCCAACTGACTAGATTGGTCCCTCCGTGTGTAACTAATCGGCTCTGTTCAGTTGTTTCTTGTTTCCTAGTTAGTTGTGTAAGCAGTATAGGGTGCTATCGAAATGTGTCACCCCATCCAGATAGAAGAAAGTAGCTGTGTATTCTTACCTCCCCTGTCTCTCTCCCTGGTGGTGCATAGTTGTGCTCTCAAAGTATTCAAATGCCCATCTGTTGGTTCACTTTAATTATGTGTAACAATGTAGTCATCAGTAGTAATAATGTACATATGCTGTGATGACAACTTGTTCTGGAAGCTTGCAGGAGTTGCATTCATCACAGCCAGTAATAATGTGGAACATTAGAATTCTTTGTTGTCAAGTGGAGTGCTTCAGCATAGCATAAGGCATGTTCAGTAACCTGTTCCAGTATACCAACATTCTGAGTGGATAGCTTTACTCAGAAGGAGAAAGAAACTACTGTGAATTTCGAAGGCAAACAACCAGAGGTAACCGAACCAGAAGTACTGAAGATGCATTCATATCTTTCAATATTTGCAACTACTACATCTGAATTCTGAGCATCTGTTTACACGTCGATTTAACCACTTACAAGAAACTGCACTTTTGTTTCTTTCTTCTCTCTTCATCCCCCAACGTCCCAACTTAATCATCCTATTGATAACTTTGAATTTAAAACCAAAACAGGTAGGTGCTATGGTACAGAAACACACAAATTAATTACCGTGACCTTATTCTCCTCCCTTGTATAAGGCCATAGTAGCATAAAATTACCCATGAGATGAAATCTTGGGATCAGTTGGCGGCCCCCTTGAACCTGTACCACCTGGCGCAGATAATGAAGTAGAAGAAGTTGAAGACGCCGATGCCTGCGATGGTCCAGTAGAAGAGGTCGAGGCGTCCCTCGTTGAGGTCCTGCGCGAGCCAGTTTCTCCCGGAGCCCGTGCTCTGGTGCACGATGGTGACGAGGAAGCCGCTGAGGTAGTTGCCGAGCGCGAGGTTGCAGAAGGCGAGCGCGCCGGCGACGCTCCGCATGTGCTCGGGGATCTCCTTGTAGTAGAACTCGATCTGGCTGATGAGGTTGAACGCCTCGGACAGGCCCAGGATGAGCAGCTGCGGCACCATCCAGAGGCTGGACATGGCGGAGATGGCCCCGCCGGTCATGGTCTTCCCGATGGTGGGCTCGCTGAACGCGATGGCCCGGCGCCTGTCCTCGACGATGGCCGAGATGACCATCGCCACGGTGGAGAGCGCGATGCCGATGCCCATCCGCTGCAGCAGCGTGAGCCCCTCGTCCTTGCCGGTCATCTTGCGGATCTTGGGCAGCAGCAGGCGGTCGTAGATGGGGATCCACACGGTCTGCGCGAGCATGGCGAACACGGTGAACGACGCGGCCGGGATCTGGAACCCGTGGCTGCCGAGGCGGCGGTCCGACTGCAGCGCGGAGAGCACGACGTAGGTGGACTGCTGCACGACGGCCACGTAGTAGATGATCCCCGTGGACCAGACGGGCACGATGCGGATGAGGCACTTGACCTCCTCCACCTGCTGCACGCTGCACAGCCTCCACGCGTCCACGGGCGCGTTCCCGCCCGCCTTCACCTCCTCGGAGGTGGCCACGATGGCCGCCTTGTCGAGGCACCGGAACTGGTCCGTGTGCGCGAGCTTGGTGACCACGGCGCTGGTGTGCGGCGGGTCGAAGAGGTCCTGCTTGGGGTCCTTGGGCTGCTTGAGCCCGCGCTTCTTGACCGCGGCGACGAAGACCTGGACGACGCTGGTGAAGGGGCTGCCCTCGGGCGTGACCTTGACGTAGAGCCTGGTGCCGAGGAAGAAGAGCACGCAGGCGAGGAACATGAGGATGGTGGGGATGCCGAGGCCGATGGACCAGCTCACGTTGCTCTGCACGTAGATGATGACGGTGGCGGAGACGAGCATGGCCGCCGTGAAGGTGAAGTAGTACCAGTTGAAGAAGCTGTTGATGCCGCGCTTGCCGGACTCGGTGTGCGGGTCGAACTGGTCCGCGCCGAAGGGCATGCTGCAGGGCCGGATCCCCGCCGAGCCCAGCACCAGGAACGCGAAGGAGATGAAGAGCACCGCGAACTGGTACGAGGTGGCCTTCTCGCAGGTCTCGCCCACGCCGCACTCCGGCGGGTGGAGGCTGTCCGCGCCGGCGGTCAGGGTCAGCAGGAACATGCCCTGGAAAGGATGGAACAGCTGAGTGAGCATTCGGAGGGAATTACGAATTCATTCAAACAGATTAAATTCACTGCAAAACCTTTCCTCTGTTTTCGGCCTAAACGATTGGGCCGAACGCACTTGTATTATGGCCCACTAACGTTTGCTGCCACGCCTGAAGCCCAAACGAAACGAATTGACCAGGTCACCACCGAGAGCTCCCCACTACGAGCGCGCGTTGCGCACGAGGCACGACCGATCCCATTCCCCGACGCGGCAATGCCGCCGGAAAAGCGACACGGCGCCCGGAGCCAAACCCCACCGAACAATCCGGGACGCAAGTGGAGCACCGACAGGTACCAGACCCGGCGACGCAACAGGCACGTCCTCCATGTGGTGCTGGGGGGGGGGGCATGTTCGTTTCCTATCCTCTAAAATTTAATACTGTCACGTCGGAGAGAATCTTATTATTTATGAATATTTCGATCAATCTAATGATAAAACTCTTTTACATATTGGTGCTTAATTTTTGAGATGAATCTAATGAGATTAATTAATCTGTGTTTTGTTAAAGTGATGCTACTGATGACTGTCTTCTAATCACGACTTAATTAATCTTATTAGATTCGTCTTGTGAATTAGTCTAAGGGTCTGTAATTTATTTTATAATTAAACTTTATTTAATACTCTAAATAGTAAGATTCTTTTCGACGTAACAGCTATAAAGTTTAGAACCCGGAAAACAAACACACCCTTGGTCGCCACGAGGTGGCGGTGGTGGTGTTGCTCCCTGACGGACGACTACGCAGGGTGTCGCGGTCAATCTCCATGGCTCCGTCTCCAACGGGCTGGTGAGTGTGCGAGTTGGGTGGCGGTCACTGTCGACAGCGGCGCGTCCGGATAAGCCGGGCCAACCATTTCTGGCCGCGCACGGGCAGGGGAAAGCTACGCGACGAAATCACCGTTCGCGTGAGAACTTGCGCATCAGCCTCGTTCAGACGGGACCTCACATTGGCGTCGTTGGCAGCTTATGTGTCTTCCTCGTGCAGTGGCGAGGAAAGGCCGGGGTGTCCTGCACGGGAGAGCAGAGGGAAGGAGGTGATGAGGGGGAAGGGGAACGATGCCAATGCCAGCCAAGGCGGCCCCGGTTGCTGCCGCACTGCACACGGAGACTGGGGTACCTGGTCGTAGCCGCCGTGGCCCGCGACCGGGTTAGTTGTTTCCGGACCGACACATTCTCCCCCACGTGTTCCCACCGCACGCAGTGTATGTAGCCGCCGCCCGAGCCCACGACAACACCGACCGACACAACTCACAAGTGTGGCCAACCCTCCCGGAGTGTGGCCAACCCTCCCGGAGCGTGGCCACCGCGTTGGCCGGCGCGTCGCATGCCAACAAACAACCCGGCGGCGCGGGTGCGGGTGCGGCCTCTCCTCTGGTAGCGAATCTTTCGCTCTCGCCAGGCAGCAGGGGCCAGGGCCACCACCACCCACCCCCAACGAACATGCGTGTTCCGGCAAAGGCGATCGATGCGACGGCAGGGAAGTGGCCGAGGTGCGGTGCGCGCAACCTTTTTCTCGGTGCACGACCAGCACCCCCAGCCCGGAATCATTTGATTCACACTTGACACGCCCGCAGGAACGCGAACGAGACCAGATCATTCTCGGCTCCCCGCGCTGTGCAGAGGAAGGCGAGAAAGATATTTGCTATTGCGAGTCACGTCTCCGTCCGAATCCGATGGGGCTCCACTTCCATCCCATTCCACCCGGCGGACCGGTGCTGCTGCCCACTCCACGACTTTGCACGACCTGGATGCATGGCGCGGGCATCTCGAGGCGGATCCGCGCCCCTGTCCGGATAATAATGCCCCATATCTCGAATCGTTCCGGCTGCGCGCGTGGCGTATGGTGTGATGGGCCGGAGAAACTTCCACGCGAATAAAAGCGGCCCCGCCTGTCACTCCCTCTCGTACCAAGACACTCCCGTACTGTACACGAGTACAGAGCTGCTGTCGCCACGGTATCAGTACTAATATTCTTGGCTTGACAGCTTACTACTCCGTAGTACTCGCCCAATAACCACCCAGGTGTGTACGTGCGTGCGTGGGCGCCACGTTCCGGTGTGTGCAAGTGTGGCTCCACATAGCTGCATGTATACGCCCCTGTCGGTGCGCGAGGCCACCATTTCTGCCTGTCCGTGTGTGTTAGGTCGAGGCGTAGACCAGCGGCAAAACTACACGCGACCGAACGGGTAACAAGTCCACCTCACCCCACGCAAGTACACACACACGGCCACCAGACGAAGACTATTATCCACCAACCAAACGACGTTGGCGTGCCCGACCGACGACGACGCGCTAGCGCTAGTTTGAAAAGTGCGCGGCGAGATCTGCGTATACAAAATTGCCAAGGGGGCAGCAGTATCCTAGGACGTATAATACTGATGTGTATCTGCATACTGTAGTGTCGCACTGCGTAGTGGGAGGAGGCAAGTAGCTAAGCCAGACGCGACGGCCGCACATGAGGGCCGCACTGGCTGTCTAACCAGACACGAGGATCGCAATGATTAAACCTCTCTGCTATTAGCTACTGACCCGTCATCAGATTAGTACTCCTAACCAGCCAGCAAAGCCAGGCTCACTAGGCCGTGGAGTACAGGTGTAGTAGGAGTGGGCAAAATGTTTGCACACGCTACTACTCTCTCGTGTCTATCGATCGAGTGGATAAAAAGCGGGTCAAGTTAGGGCGCTATAATACTGGTTAGCGCGGCGCTGATAATCATGACTTACGCACTGCCACTATAATCCCTCGTCTCGCCCGTGTGCTCTTTCTCCCTTTTGGTGCAGGACACGAGGATGTGGTGTGCGTATACTAGGCATGTCGTAGAGGCTAACTAACGTGGGGGTTACGTGATTGCGCACCCACATCCGCAACAACTCTTGCTGAATCATCAATCATCATCACCTTAGCGACTTACACATGATGGTGCCCGATATTTCCGTCAGGCCGTACGCGTGTTTGGATAATCATCTGAGGTCAGTGAATGTGAGCGAGTGAATAAGGTCGCTTGCTACTTAGCACTAGTACAGAAAAAGGAAGATATTTGGGTGCCGCCGCGCTAATGATCTTTTTTTAAAATTGTTCTTGGGCTTTCAGCAAAAGGAAAGAAAAGGTGCCCTAATAATTAACAACCCCCGCATGGGTGAAAAGAAACACGGTCTCTTTGATAATTGTTGTAACGACTAGGCAAGCCGGTGAATTTGTCATAGATCCAAAGAGAGAAGAAAAGAGTATAAATATCTGCTGATGAGAAGCGCCATTCAACTACCAGATTGACCCGCTACGCACTCGACGCAACGCAATTCCGGGGTCTCTACTCCAGCAGATCGTCATTGCATTGGGAGAAGGGGGCCCAGAAAAGGGAAGAGGAAGAAGAAGCAAAATCACATAGTGGAACGATGGAACGTGCGGGTACGCACAGCAGCATACTAGCTTACTGATCCGTGGTCTGACGACGTCCACGGAATCAGTAAATGGCCTGAAAATTCAGGTAAACCTAGGCGGTACGGGTACAGACAGTACCATCATTAGCCCGCACGGCGCGCCGTTAATTACACTCCCCGCGCGCGATGAGTTCGTGTAGCATAGCAGATCCCCCAACGTACTGTACCGCCCGAGCTGAGGCAGGCAGACAGACACGAGGGAACGGCGAGAAATTCCCCGGAAATGTGGCGATCACGAGCGGGCATGTGGGCGCTCGTCCCATGTGCCGCCCACCATCCACCTCGGCGCCTTCCCTTGTCCGGGAAAAAGAAAGAGGGATTGGTAGAAAGGGCGCAGGCAGGCCAGCTCGGCCGAAAAGGTCCAGCTCCGCCTCTCGTCACCTCGGCCTAAGCTAACGGTGAGGTGACTGACTGAATCTCACGCGCGAGGAGCCACCGACAGCAGCAATCGGAATCAGAATCACAGGGAAGAAGAAGAAGAAGCTTACGATGAGGGACGCGACGGAGGCGATGGCGAGCGCGAGGTATCGGCCGAGGTACGCGTCGGAGAGGAAGGCGCCGATGATGGGGGCGAGGCTGGTGGTGCCGTTGAGCCCGTTGAGCAGCGTGGCGGCGTCCACGCTGCGCATGTGGAACACCTGCGTCAGGTACACCAGCAGGTTCGCCGACGTGCCCAGCGTGCCCAGCTTCTCGAACGTCTCGTTGCCTGGAGCATCGTCAAACCGAGATCATCCATTCCATTCCATTCCATCTATCCAACCAACGAAGCCGGTCGAGAGAGAAGTGAATCGACATGATGCGTACCGATGATGAAGGGCATGGCCCTCCAGCCGTAGTACTTGACGGCCGGGCGCGGCGGGTGGCCGTCCTCGCCGGCGCCCTTCTCCAGCTTCTCCACGTCCATGCTCTTCAGCTTGCGCGACGCCTCCTCGTCCTCACGCCCCCGCGCATTCCTGTCCCTGCTTCTGCTTCTGCTTCTCCTTCCGGGGCCGGCCTGTGTCAGAAATGAGAGCCGCATCATGCCTACCGCCGGCGCCGGGCTTATAAAAACAGAGGACAGTCACGGGGCCAGGGGCAGCTTCGACCTTTTCCATACCACCACTCCTACTCCTGCTTTATCACACCCGGGTCCCTGCCTCCGCGGCACCACCCGCCTTTAGCAGCCAGCCCCCTCGGCTTTCGAAAGCGACTCGGTGCCGGTGGTGGCCACCGGTCCTTGTTAAGTTTGGCAACGACCACGGGTTGCCTTTGAGTCCAACGCACGGCGAATTCCTCTCGGTACAGTACAGTACAGCGCGAGCGAGTGAGTGAGTCATCAGTGGGCAAGTTGCGTCGTCCTCATCAAGCCCGGCCCCGGCGGAACCAGCGTGGCGTGCACAAAGTCTCCAGGTTTTGGAGCCGTCTGCCGGTTTTCAAAGCGGCGCTCTGATCCAGTGTCGCCTAGCTTGTTGCAGCATGTGTTGGTTACATATTTGTGTTATATATGCCTTTATTCTCTTCTCGAAACGACAGCGTCACCGCGCAAGGTTTGTCGCTGCTCGTGTTTATCTCCTGCTGTTGCGTTTCCCGGAAGAAACACCCCGCTCCCCGGCCCGTGGAGGAAAACGAGAGGAACGGCGTCGCTTGAATTCGTGAGCAGAATGTCCTCTCTTCTGGTGAGGCGTGAGACTGCGAGGGGAGCAGATAAAGGCATTGACCTTTCCAGCCACGCACACACACACACGCGCACAGAACGGGGGAAGGATCGTCCAACAGCGAAGCGGTTAGGTGCGTGGATCGTGGGCGCTCACTGGGAGTTGTTGGGGATCACTTGTTTGTCTGGGGACGACGACGACGACGGCGCGCGAGCGGTTGTTGGCATGGCGGCGTCCAGTGAACAGTGGTGCGTGCGCGAGAGAGAGAGAGACTAGAGCTAGCAATAGTGCAAGCAGCCAGCCATTATTGGGCTAGCAGGTTCCTTAGCACATGGATACACGCAAAGTGCTGCCATTCGCCTCCCTCCCTAAAGCTCAGGATGAAAGAACCGTCTTGCCTAACGAGGATCACCACCGTACCCTGCAAAAGTTCACGGATGCATGCTGCTTTCCTCCATTGGGCGCTGGACCAAGTTAACAGATTTGATCCATTTATCACCCGTCCAACCTTCTAATTCTCGACGGCCGGGCAGCATTAATCGTCACCAGGAAGCAAATTGCAAGAAAATCTGACCTGGATCATGGGTGCTAATTGGATCCCTTTACACCAACCATCCCTTTTAATTTCTCGCAACTGGGTTTTCCATGTGCGCAGAACGACGAGGTGCACGAACTAGTGTGTTCATCTACTCTGACCTCCATCCACCATCATCACCTGGCCGAAAACTAGTGTTCTTGAGATTCGTCTGAACGACCGAGAGTCGTAGGATCGGAGTAGCTAACAGACGGGCATTCAAACGTCTCGTCAGACCCAGAGCTTGCTTCGCTCAACCACATGGTTGTTAACGAGCTATAATATTTTTCAAAACGGGTCCTTCCTTCACATGATCATCCAGGGCCAGCAGGGCTGAATTTTATTTTAGGTAGCGGCTGCATGCATGGCGCAGTTGTTTAAATCCCCGTCAAGCTTTAGTCGTTACGGATCGACCTAACAACGTGACGTTTTGTTATTAGCAGAGTCGATTGATGGCGACGCGGCGTCGTCGGTCGTCCGGGATCTGGGGTGTGTAGAGAGGAGATGGAAGAAGCAACGTTGACTGGCTGATTAGGATCACGCATTCATGCAGCAACAGCTGCTCCCCTTTTTTTTTTGCGACTAGCAACAGCTGCTCCTTGGGAAACAATTGAATTGATACGATAGTTTCTCTGACAGGGACATTTCTTTTTTCGTTTTGACTTGTAGTAGTAATCACATCGACATGGATCGGCCTTGATTGGATAGGGCCGATCGATCGTGGCTGCGTAAAGGAATCTATCCGTAACTGTAACGGGTTAAAGTTTGAAGTTCTCTTTTCGTACTCTAGACAGCGCAATGAAGAATCGGGCGTCCAATCCAGTGTTCCTGACAGTGAAGTGTTTTAATTCGTCTGATGACGACCTGACACGGACGTGATTGAAGTGTTGCATCGAGCTAGGGACAAATCTGGTCTGAATCAAACCGATTACTTAAAATAAGCTCCGAGGAGTTTACTGAAAGGGGGTGGTAGTAGTTTATTGTTCGGAATCACAAACAGAGTACTTTATCCCGGCATCACAGAGACACTATTGTACTACTGATTCAGTGGATCGCAGTGGGCTGCTGGTTACCGGCAGGCTTGCACTATTCTTTATCCGTCCCGGTATCAGGTCGTCTTGTCTGTACAGGACACTCCATGCACTTGAGAGTTTATTTACTGCAACTTACCTTATTGATTCGGTCTTAACACGTGAGCTACTGATTAGCTGGATTACTGCCCGTTACTGCCGGTCCTAACGTAGAATGACTCTTCTCGTCCATCGAGTGCGTAGGTGCATTCAAATTTGCCGAGAAGAATCTGTTGGAAAAGGCACCCAATGCCTTGCCTGCAACATGCTATTGCTACCGCTACCGGTCACGTCTCTTCCGCAGTCGTTTTGCGAGGCTGGGACGCGAGCCCTGCCGGTTGAACGCGTAGCTCCTGCTCACGTCGGTGTCAGGTTGGTATCGAGATTATCTTGCCTATATCCTCATCACTGTACATGAGAGTGGGTGCGTTCGACATGGCCCCTGTTTCAGTGTCTCCAGGTGGATTCAGATCCTCTGCATTGACACTCAGGTTGATCGGCCCGGGCCTCGCTCTCTGGCTTGAGAAAACAGCAACCTGCTGGAATGAACTCGGAAAAATGCATGTTCAGGGGTAGGCCATTGCACGCCGTGCACGCGCACGCAGACTGTGCTGTTGGACGGTTGGACCCGGGTCCTCGCCGCCGGCCGGGTGGTGGGGTCTTTTCTACTTCTACCGGGTTGGTTAGTTTCGGTTCAGTTCGAGTTGGGACGCACGGCCGGGACCAGCAGCAGCCATGCTGGTGCCTGCGTTCAGGGTTGCTTCCGAATCCTGCATCACACCACACGCCACGCATCTTCTTCAATTCCCTTTCTGCTACAGTAGGCGCGAAGATTTTTCCCCCTCTGTCCTGTTAAGTTAGTTACCCAAATCATTCGACCGGAGAAAAAAGCACAAAGGCGCCATTGCCGGGTTGGTGGCGGCGGGGCCTGGCTCACGCTCACCTGTAGTGTAGGAAGGCCGAGCACTTCTTCCTCGGCGCCTCACCTCATCAGGATCAGGGCTTGGAGTGTGTACGGAGGAACGCCTGCGGCCGGATGGAGCGAGCGAGCGGCGGGCGGGTCGGCCGTCGCTCTCGCCCGCCGGTGGTTGTTCGTGCGCGGGTTGTTGCATTCAATGCCAAACAGGCTGGTCGCCGTGCGTCATGGAACCGGTCTAAATTTTAGAACTGTCACGTCGAAAAGAATCTTATTATTTAAGAGTATTAAATAAAGTTTAATTATAAAATAAATTACAGATCACTGGACTAATTTACGAGACGAATCTAATAAGGTTAATTAAGTTGTGATTAGAAGACGGTTACTTGTAGCATCACTTTAGCAAAATATAGATTAATTAAGCTCATTAAATTCATCTCGAAAAATAGCACAATCTGTCAATAGGGTTTTATCATTAAGTTATCAAAATATTCATAAATAATAAAATTCTCTTTAATGTGACGAGTCTTTAAATTTTAGAGGAGGAACACCAAAGTCTTCGGACAATCCAGTTGGACCGGAGTGACGAGCCGTGGAGATGCAGAGCATCAATCATGTCGGATTTTTGGTCCTGACGGTAAACTCCGGAATCCCGCTAATGATCTGGTTACTCGCACGTGTAATTGAGGATATGGTTGTAACTTGTAACAGTCCAGTATACGTGAGCGCTTGTTGACCTTAGTGTGTCTCGTTCCAGAGATACTAGTAGCATGCTTCATAGTGTTTGTTCCCCACCCCGCAACCGTACAACCCGAAGCGTGCACGCGACTCTATCCATCGTACCAGTAATCATATACTAGTGTATATGATTATAGCTATGCTTAACCACCTGAAATCGACGTTGCCGTCAGGACAAAACAGACTCCGGGGAATATTTTTCTTACGTGTTTATTTCCTGGGTATAAACTTTATAGCTGTCACATAAAAAAGAATCTTATTTAAAAATACTAAATAAAATTTAATTATAAAATAAATTACAGGTTTATAGACTAATTCACAAGACGAATCTAATGAGGTTACTTAAGTCATGATTAGAAGACGATTACTTGTAGCACCACTTTAGCTGAACATAGATTACTTAAGCTCATTAGATTCATCTAAAAAATTAGCACCAATCTGTCGAAAAGGGTTACTGTCATTAAATTGATCGAAATATTTATAAATAGTAAGATTTTCTTTAATGTGACAGATCTTAAATTTTAGAGGCAGAAAACGAACGGGGCCAAAGTTTGATTGATGACGCTACCGGATATTTCAGAAGACACATGATTGCTCTTATCTGGTTCACTGTCACTGCCTGCCAGCTAATAGCACGTCTCCTTGTATATGGTCACTACAGTAGCAACACGTGATCAAATCTGCTTGGCCCTTGTAACAACAAAAGAAATGTGTCTTAATTTGTTCTTCGTGCTAATCAATAAGGCTCCAAGGAGGAGTGAGTAATTCTACCCCATATGGATTATAGGACAGACTTTTCAGCCCTGTTAAAATTCAGAAATAGTCGAGTTGACGTGAGGAAAAGCCAAGAAGTTTTGACGCAGCAAATGGACAACACTTGAGATGGGCAGCGAATTCGGGACTAGAACCCCACTTATTCTTAAACAATTGAAAAAAAAGAGAGGGCGTTCCTTGTTCTCCATTCACTATCTGGATGAAAAACACCCTGGTCACATGGTGACCCCGCCCAGCCCATGTTTAGTGATGCGTGTAGCCAGAGAAATTACCGCCTGATCAAAAGGCAAGCCTGGGCACTACAAAATTGCAACCCATACCCACGTACTAATATGACACGAGCCAATGCTGCAATTTCAGAACAGTCAAGGCTGTACAATAGGACATACCTTTCGAACTTCTCAAACTGAAGTGCAATGTCGAACCACGAGCATGGCTTATGGCCAGAGTCATAAGCAAACCTCAAGGAAAAAATTGGTTAGCAGGCCCTTTCAAGTTTTTCAACTATAATCTGAAGGGCTTCTATACCAAACAAAAAAACAAAAGGCCTTCGTCTAAACGAACGAAGTGGTTGTGGACAAACAAAAATAAAATGCCTTCGAAGGAAAATATACTTACAAGCCAGTCTGTTGAGATTACAAGCAGCATGGGAAATACGGCCCTTGGCACATAATACCTCCCTATATATTGGAACATATTATACAAATACAAAGATACCGGTGGCTCATAGGGTGCCAACCAGTATGCTTTGGGAGTAAACTCTGTATCTACATGGTTGCTACCACGTTCGTTCATCTCCATCCTTTTCAAGTTATAACGTGGTGAAGTAAAATTATATGCTGTACCAGACAACAGCATGCTTATGGTGTGCCTTATGCTTTCCGGAAACCTGTGATCAGTTATATCAACGAGCTATCAAATAGCTCCACTAAGCTTCCTGAACTTCAGGGGCAGAAAACTGGTCGAATCAGCATTCCTCTTGTTACCAAAATTGCCAGGCGCAACATCAATGCCAATCGGTGATATCGACGAAGTCGTGGTGTTCCTCCGAAGCATCCCCATGTTCCAATATGAGAAAGGTTCATCATGCTGGCTGCTAGAACTTGGATCATGCCTTGCAAAATGTTGCGGCACCACACCGTGTTGCCTATCATGCAGACCCTGAAACAGTGGACCAAAATTTGTTACTAGAGCAAAATTTCTGTCTGTAATTTTGAAAGCATGTGATTCAACTGAGAGGAGTTAAAGATAGATCATACAGTGATTATACAATACTTGCAAGTCGGCACTGGTATCGTCTAGCTAGGGAAAATGATGCTCAATAACTAAGATGATTCCATGATATGGATCGTCAGAGACAACTGCTTTACCAAATGGAAAATTATACCAGTTTATGGCTGTTGCTAGCAAGTTTACTTAAAGCTATGAAACCGGCATCTAAAAGAGCATTATTAGCTGTATAGATGTATACTCACTGGCTAGGATAATAAAGATCTGACTGAAAAAAATGGGAGTGGGGAAGGGGCTGATAAGCTACATAACTAGTCCCATAAAAAAGTTGACAAGTGGAACCTTATTTGCCTAATGGTAGTTGATAGCAATTTTTTACTTGCTGTTACAAATTCTGGTAGCCGATTGCTGGCTACAATAATGAAAATGGGGCTGAAAAGATAGGATGGGCCATGAAGTGACGAAGAGCTTGAATCTAATAACAATAGACAGAAAGGTTTAACCCATATTTTTATCAAACACATGAACCATTATGCACAATATCATAAGATATTATGTTGCTTTTCATTTCTCCCATTCATCCCTCTATAGATTTACGGTTCTCATTTATTTGTGTTCGTCCCTGCGTATTGGCTCTTGTGGGTTTCATCTCTAACCTACCCAACTTGAGGACTAAAAGGCTTTGTTGTTGTTGTCGTCATATCACTCCACATGTACTAAATAAATCGAGGCTAGAGATCAGGCAGTATTCCAGATTTACAGTTATGCTTTTATATAACAGCTTTGCAGTTCTGTTAAATTATTGTTAAATTGCACTCTAAAATGAGCTTGATGTATGCTCCAAATACTACAAGTATTCTGCCAGAAACTACTGACGTTCCTTAAAACAAAGTTATCTGCGAAGCTCAATTATAAAACTTCAGTGAACAATGATACTCTAGGTCCAGTGATAGGTTAGAATCTGTTGGTCAGGTCTCATCCCTTTGTGTTTTCTTTATTGGTTTTATTCAGTATAATCAAGTATCCCCCTTACAGCTTGGTCCGGAGTGGCTGGGGTGGGGGTATATTTGTAAGGGTCCATTTGTTCTATATTAATACAATAATACACAGCTCTCCTGCGTATTCGAGAAAAAAAACTTCATACATCATACGCTTCATTAAGTTGCTGATGACCTTGTAATAACTAATGATGTCTAGTGTAAGAGATATAGCTTGTGTTGGTCAAATGTCTAACTTAATCAAGATGCATTATCTTATGATGTCAATGCTTTCAAGATGAAAAGAAAAAGTGAAGTACGTATGGACATGCAATTTTCAAGCAATATAAATGTTTTTTTTGCTTCGGTCCCATGATGCATTTGCTTCGGACCCTGGTGCAGTGCATGTGCAATATAGTGGGATAACCGAGCATCACACCTCATCATAGTCTTCTCAACTTCATGCTACAAATCCACCAGCTGCATCTATCCAAATTTGAGGTTTGTTACTTAATGCTCTTCTTTATTTTTTTAACATTCCCAACTATGCTATGTTTGTGATTTGTTGCGTGGAAAGTTCAATCAAATTTAGTCCTTCAGTCAATGTTAGATTCATTTCAATGTCTTTCTCGAACTTTGCAGAAGCATTGTTCAACTTTGACCTTTAAAATGACTTCTTCATTATACTTGTAGCAACTATTTATTTCTTGCAATGAAGGCACCCTTAAAACTTTAAGAGGATGAACCCATGTTGCCCATAAATATGTGTCATCATGTACAAAGATAAATGAAGTACAATGTCTTACATTAAGTGTTCTTATGGGAACCATGTCCAAAGCATGGCTAGGATAAGCAGCACCTACAGAAATAGAAAGTTCATCATGTTTCTAAGATTCAATTGAAATTCAATAGCATAGGCATCAACCCAATGATAGCAGTGAAACAATAATGTATAATTGTTCGAGCGCATTTCCTTGCAAGTTGCGTGATAGATTCAATAGAGCATTTATGATCCAATGATTCATACATATATCTACTAAGCTTCTTGTCTCATTTTCATGAAGTTTTCAGATATATACTACAGATGAGAACATGAGATGGTGATGGCCTGTCCATTCCCCAAATTAGACAAGAAGCTAGGCTCCAAGTTAGCATCAGATGGTCCATTCAACATATCGTTTGCTCAAAGCAAAGATCCCAGTAGTTTATGAACTAAAGTATCTGAAACATTATGGAAAACTAGTTAACTAGTTGTTGTTAGAAACCCTGCTTTCGTAGCACTATGAAGAATATATTACTGAAAGAAATAATTCATTAAATCCGATGAAAAATATAAATTCTGGAAAAATAAATTAATAGAAACTTGCTTCTGTAGCATTACAAATTGAATGATTGAAATTCCTCCAAAATCTAGTGTTCATACTAAATTCTGAGGACACAAGGAGTGGACGATGACAGGGGTGTGGAAAAGATGTCAACTACAAAGACTTTGTATTGCTAAAACGGCTTGCAAAATTAACAATTGTTTCTGGACCACATTTTTCCTCCAGTATTCTACAGACTGTTTTATCGCCATAACGTGTTCAGAAAATAGGTGTGACGTGTGAGTTAGTTGACAGTCGAAGCCAGCATCACTGTTTTTCCACACTATCTAAACAAAATTATTATTATTTTCTTAATTATCAGAGATTCTATACGATTGTCAGGGTCAGATTGCTGTTTGTGAACGTAGAACAGAACTCTGAAAGGACGAGTCAAAATCATTAAATCCATACCAGCAGCTCGAGCAGCAAGCCAGGGGATTGGTGCTCGCCGCCGCCCAGCATCCGGGTCGATGGCCCAGTGTACCCACCGCTGCTGCTACCTAGCCTGATCAGCGGACTCACTGGCGTGGTCTCGCGGATATCCGTGACCGGCGTCACAGGTCGCGGCGCAGGGAGGCGGAAGAAGGGTGACAACATCGGTTGGCCGATGCCCCCGTCAGCACTGTCGGAGGCCGCGGCGGCGTCCCACGCTCTGACCGGTGCGCTCCGCAACGGGCGCATGCTCCAGCGGAAGGGGCCGAAGCCAGGGCCGTGTGGAAGGGGTGGAGGAGGCGGCGTGCGGGACTCGTCTGTTGACACCGCGTCCTGGTGTGGCGGCGGCGGCGCGCGACGGGGGAGCGGGGGCGGGCGTGGCGGTGGCGGGGGTTGGGGATAAGGTGGAGGCGGCGGATCCAGACGGAGGCGAGCGGGTCGGGGTTAGGCAGGTGGTGGTGGTGAGAGGGGAGCGCAGAGCTGCGACTGCCGACGGAGCTCCGAAGAGCGAGGTGCTCCGACATGGCGGGGCTGGAATTGTCCGCGAGGAGGGAGAAGAGTCTCACACTTCGTTCGCGGTTGTCAAGTGTGAACAGAGGGATAAGAACGACTGGAGTCAATAATTCAAATTGATCCCTTGACTCATGGAGTAATTACTTAGCACACTTTCTGGTTCCTCAATGGTTGTCTTGTGGTTTCAAAAAAAAAATGGTTGTCTTGTGTCATTATCTTTGGACATTTTGGCTCGAACAAAAATGACCATCTGGCAAACTTTCATCCTGAATGAACCTAGAAAGTGTGCAATAGAGTGACTTTAAAAAAGGCACTACGTGACTTTAAAAAGGCATAAAGTTTGCCTCTAAGATTCTGGATATATGTAAGGCGTAGGATGACCATATAAGTTGTTCATGGTCATCGTTGGACATCTTTTTAGATCATGTGATTCTGTGAAGAAACTTTGCCCGCAAAATACCGATTTTTCTCAAACGTATTGACATGTTTGGCGTGTAATATTATAAGACTTTCTTAATATGCAAATTATATGTTCCGAAAAGGACGAGCCAGAATCATTAAATTTATAGAGCTAAGGGCTTATGTAGTAATATTACATATCAATCAAGTATCGTCATCTAAGTGAACTGTGTTACACAGGACATGATAATACATAGTTTTCACCGGATGTGCTCCCATTCAACATACAACATTTAAACTGAACTTGTTAAAAAAAAGAAACAATCGTCCACTTGGCTAACTTACAACACAACACTTAAAAGTGTCAACATACAACACTTGAAGTTAAGTTGTATAAATAGTTTGTACAATGGTGTGACAATAATCTTAAATATAGTTTTTGTTATTATAAACCATTGCTTTGAAAGACAATGAACTATCTTATCTCCTTCTCTCTATCTCTACCATATAATTCAAAAAACAGTTCAAAACTGTATAAAGCAGTTTTTTTAGGAAAACATGTGATTTTCCCACTTGAAAAATTCCTCTACTGTAAGGGAATGAGAGCATAGACATTATCCATCAAGACAAATATTGAATAGATGTGTATCACTGTATTAGGTGGAAAATTTATGTGCATCTAGAACAACAACAAGAATAACAAAACCTTTATAATGGCAAAAGCAAGTTGGGGTAGGCTAGCACTCTACCTATATACTCCATTCTTAAAATGAAGTCGTTCAGACAGGGAAAATTGGTTTGTGGAAGAAAATAGCACAGGACCCGGGTTCTTCGTAAATCCGTAAGACCTCATCTCTCCACATGCCACGTATTAGTTGTGATCTGAAAGGAATTTCCCATCGCTTTGATCCCGTTGGGACTCACACGATAGCCTTGAGGAGGTCATTGCTGAACTTGTGCCGTTGCATCCGCTCGGTGACATGGCATACGGCAATGGCGAGGTGAGTGCGCTACAACCCATACTCGACGAGGTCGACAATGAGTAAGTGTCTTATTCACCATGCCCATATTCTCCGTAGAACTATGAAGACCGGAGAGGATGGCGAATTGACCATCCCGTCGCTGTGTCCGGTCTCGAAACTAGTGCTCCTTCTTATGATTCCCCATGAAAATTGATTCGACTCGCTAGTTCAATCGTGCTGCTGCTAAAAGCTCTCGAGAAGGGAAAGGAGATGCAAAGCAGATTTTCCAGGGAGACTCGCCGAGAGGCCTTCTGCTTTTGATTTGTCAGAAAAATGAGTTTTTAAAAATTCATATTATGGGGAAGAAGCGATGAGAAGTTACTTTTACTTTTACTTTTACATTTGTAAATAAAACAAGTGGCACTAGGGGAGATGAGGTCCTATATATGGACTTATGAAGGACCCGGGTCCTGTGTAATTTCCTTTCTTGGTTTGTAGGCATTACAAAATGGATATCTGAAACGACATCATTAACCGAACGGAGGAGTACCTGCTATATTAGAATTAAAAATTTATATGTCTATAAAGAATCTTTTTTACGTGTCTGTTTTTTAGAGAGAAATTTAGACCTCGGCCTCTAGTGATTGTTACGCGGCCCATGTAGATTTTAGTTGTGATTGTTAGCCTGGCCCGGGTCCAGGTCAGTCCACTACTCCCAGTCCCAGCAAGTAAACAAACACACACCCCCTACCTCGAGATTAGTGAGCCACCATCCAGCCCAGCCCGATCAGTCGATTGCCCTACGTTTCCCCGCACCAACCCCCATAAATCCCACACGCCGACTCCTCCGCTCTTCGCCTTCCTCTCGCCGCTCCGACCTGGAAAGCCCCATTTCCCCCAAATCGACCCTAAAACCCTAGCCACAGCCATGGCCGCCTCCCCGACCGCCGCTGCCGCCGCGGCGGCCACCGAGGCCACCGATGGCCCGGCCCTCAGCGTTATCTCGAAGCGCCTCCGCGCCCTGCGGAAGAAGCACAATCGCATCGTGCAGATGGAGGAGTCGCTCGCCGCCGGGAAGACGCTCAACCGCGAGCAGGAGGATGTGCTCCGATCGAAGCCCGTCGTCGTCGCGCTCATCGACGAGCTCGAGCGCCTCCGCTCCCCGCTCGCGGCCGCTGTCGCCGAGGAGCTCGCTGCCCGCCCCGCCCCAGCTCCGGCCGTCCCCGCCGCCGCCGCCGCTTCTTCCTCCGCCGGTTCAGATTCATCTATCCAGGACCTCCTCGCGCTCATCTACTTCGGCACCCTCTTCGACGTGAAGCAGCAGAGCGAGTTCGTCGCCACGATGGTTGCGCGCACCCACGAGCGGAGCTGCTGCATCACCTATGACTACGTCACGGATGATGCGGCCGACCTGCTCGCGGAGACCGACCTCGACGCGGTGTCTGCCCTCGCGGCTCTTGCTGCCTCTCGTCCTGCTGCGGCTGCGGGTGTATCCCACAGGGACGCCCTGCAGGCGTGTGCGCACCATGCTCGCCTTTGGCTCCAACGTGCGGAGGAGCCCATCCACCCTGATTCAGGCATCACATGTGAGGATTGCCATGAGATTTTGATTATTTTTATCATTCATAGTATATTTGGTTAAAAAAGAGTTTATAGTATTTGTGATCATTTGATCTTATCTGCACCTCCTTTTGCTCTAGATGCTGCGGTGAGAGCAAAGCTGGACAGGATTATGGCGTCTGACTACTACACAGCGCAGGCTACCATGGATGTGGCTGCTGCAGTTGGGAACTACGCCAGTGGTGTGCCAGCACAAGAGAGCATGGTTGTGTCACCTGAGGCACCGGCAGTTGAGGAGGGCTTGACTGTTGAAGGACAGAAGGTGAAAATCATATTTGTTATTTGCTTTATCCTTTTGGTTGATGTGCCCAAATGATTACTGTCCTATTAAACTTTATGTCTTGATGTGGATTGATGATTGATCTAGTGTACAGTTTCATCATTGCTGATTGCTGTTCCTTGTACACTAGTATATAATTATGGTATGAGTTCACTTATTTTAGATCAATGACCGATGGTGTAGATGATTTAGGAAATGAGGTAACTAGTGTTTGTATTATAAAAAAGTAGACATTCATAACTGTTTTGAAAGAGCTAGGTATTGCTTAATGTTAGCAATGTGCCAAATGGAGAATTACTTTGTGTTAGGCAAAAATATCAGTTTTGTCTAGCTTAGTTGTTGTATAGCTACTAAGTGAACAATGAAAACGAGGGGCGATGTCAAATTGTCAATCCATAGGAGTGGCAAAACAGGAGACACACACCCAGAAGAGTAATCCCTCCTCTCTCCTTGATGAGGTACAAAGTACTATAGTACCCTTGGTGGGGTACTAATATTACGCATGTGTTCATGGGCCAAATGTGAGGTAGCTGGGTCTATGAGGAGATATGGTGGGCTTCTTGAGCCCCCAAACAGTATACATTCACATTTAAGAGAAATAAGCAACACAACCAGTTGTATATAAATTAAGTTTTACCTTTCAGAAGGCTCTCGATCAAATGTGTCTCGATCCAAAGACATCTCAGCCTGTTTTGGTGGAAGTGTAAAAGCTGTGGGCATACCTTCATCCTAAGGATACCCAAATATTTTCTCAAGCAAATTAAAATTATCACGTGGTTTACCCTCGAACACAACCTTCCTTTCCTTTGAACCTTACACATATTTACGTTGGTGCACATCCTTCCTTTTCTCTGCCACTGTTTTATCGCTCACATGGATATTATAAAGTTCCTTACTAAATTTCCATCTGTATTTAAGGCTATCTTTTGTTTTCTCACGGAAAATTTTTAATAACTCCACACAATGTTGTTCTTCCAATCCTTTCCAATCCTCCCTCCCTTGGCATCAAATTTCTTTCAATCATGTGCAACATGCTTACAAAATCTTTCTTTTTCATTACTCCAAGAAACCCTGCTACTATCTAATGATGGGGTTTCATTGGGCTGTGGCTTCGTTTTGCCTTTAGTTTCTCCAATCTAGCTGTCTGCATGAGTCCGAGTCTGAGATGTTTAGATGTTTAATCGATGGCCTGTATTTTTTATTTTCTGAGACTTGACATGGGTTTACCTATGGTGGCAAGGCATGCGTGGATAGTGTCCCCGCTTCTTCCCTGAACACGACTCACTGCTCTCGCCAAGGACACGCCCCTGTTCATGCCTGCCTTGCCACCATGGGTAAACCCAAGTCAACACGCAAAAAAGGATCTAAAAAAAAAGAGGAAAAATGCAGGCTATCCGATGAACATCTCAGACTCATGTGGGCAACTAGATTGGAGAAACTAAAGGCAAAACCAAAGTCGTAGCCCAAGGAAACCCAATCAATTAGGTACTAGCAGAGTTTCTAGGAGTATTGAAGAAAAAGAAAGATTGTGTGAAGCATGTCTGCACATGCCAAAGGAGGGAGGATTGGAAGAACACCAGTGTGCGGAGTTGTTAATTTTTTTTTCCTAAGAAGACAAAAGATAGCAAATGCAAATCTTGTAAGAAACTTTATAATCTCCATGTGAGCTTAAACAGAACAATGGCAGAGGAAAGGAAGGATGTGCGGCGATGTAAATGTGTGAAAGGTTCAAAGGAAAGGAAGGGTAAACCACCTGATAATTTAAATTTTAGTAGCTACAACATTAGTGATACTTATATTTGATTGTTAATGATTCTTGAGTGATTTATTAGCTGCAGGCCTGCAGAATCTTTTTATTCCCATGTTTGTTTGAACCTGATATGGCCACAACTCTCTCTTGACAATGAACTGCTCTGGTTGGGTGCTGTTATCTCCTCTGCATAGCTCTAGACATCCACTTGAATTTCAATGTGACCTAATTCTCAATAGATTGATTTGCATATTTTCATTGTAAACTTAGTTTGTAACATCTAGACAGTAAGCAACTTTGGCAATCTGAAGTAACTATGTCTTGTATGCCATTCAGCTGCTCCCCCCCCCTCTCCCTACACACACACAAACACCTCTTAAAAAATAAAGAGAGAATATATGAATGCATGGCATGCTTTTATCACTACACTAACATTTACCTCAACCATAGACACGCTTGATATGAGGTTTCCCCTATGTTTTAGTTTTTTATGCTCTTATAAAATTGCATCATACGTTCAATTTTTTACCTCTTTCTCAGTAGAGCTGAATTTAGTTTCTGGCCCTGAAGATATTGACACAAATGAATGGAACACCCCAATTTTATTAGGATAATGTTTTAGGGTACATGAGGGCATTAGATGAAGGCTTGGTGTGTCAGACTATATATGTTGAATAAATTGTTACATGGAAAATTGGAAATGTTGTTAGGATATGTATGGTGCATATTCTGGGGCTGGTTAATTGAATTTCTTGCCTGTTTATGTAGTACCCATGTTGTATCAAATGCTTTTTTTTGCTTTGCTAAATGTTGAAATAATCGTCTTTTCAATGAGCAATGTCTGAATTTACATTTCTTTTTTACTCTAATATTTGTGATTTTAGTGACCATTTCAATTTTGTCCTGTTGGCTTGATCTGATATACAGATTTGTTTTTGGACCCATATTCATAAAACCGAACCTACAATGCTCACTTGTGTTGTTTAGATATTATGAATTTATAGGTTGCACCTTTCATGTGAGCATCTATGTGTTGGAGACTACTTTTAATTTATATGATTTCTAAATTTGCAAATATAAATGTTCACAGTTATCTTAATTTGGTGTGGGTATCTCAACAAAATTATGCCCTATGCATACTCTTGGATTTCCATGTCATCATGAAACTAGCTGATGTAAGTAAGACTCAGTGTGGTTTTGGTATTGTAAACTTGTGTTTTGTTTTCTATTGCTATAATGTAATGGTGAGAGTTTCTACCCCATGGTCCTATGTTTCATTTCCTACAATGCATGTATCTCAGCAGTGCTAACTCCCCTCACTACACCCAGCTACCCACACCTAAAAGAAAAAAAGGTGCTATGATTTTTTTTGTCTTTTCTATTAGCGCCAACAGTGAACTAAGGCTAGAATGGAGTGTTATGTGTATAACCTTCATTTGCACTTCTCCATTGCTTAGCATAGCTGCCTTTGGTCTTTTCGCAACTGAAATTACTGGCACATATGCAATTATCCATCGATCCCTCCCATCATAAGTTGGATAGGTCAGGCAGCTTGTCATAAGTTTGTCCTGTGATAATAGGTAGCTGCTAAAGTTCTCTAGTGGGTTCCAAACACCCCAGCTTATTAGTTCAGATGTTTGTTAGCTATCCATCAGGATAACCATTATCTCATTAGCTAGCCCCAACTCATCTAACTCAGCTAATAGTAACCTATTAAGGCCTGTTTGAAACCACTAGAGAAGGTTATCTAGCTAATAGACAATAGTTAAATATTAGTTAGATACTATTAGATGCCTAATTATTAGCTAGGGCTCTTTTGAACCTCAAGCTAATAGTTTTTGGATAACTATTAGCTGAAGTAGCTGGGTTAGACTAGATAATGGGATAATAGTTTTCTATGTGGTTAGCTAATAATTTACTGGGTTGTTTGGAACCATTAGAGATAATTTTTGCAGCTATCTGCTATTCCTAGTGCTTCCAAACAGGCCCTTAGTGGTTCCAAATACCCCTTAGAGTTCATTAAAACTCCTGGTGGCATTTGGAGGTGCCTGTATACATGGTCATGTAATAGTTCTTTTATTAGTTGGAACTTGGAACACCGTGTTTTGGTATATATGTTCCGTATTTTCTTCTGTTGGTAAATGCGTGTTCAGTATCGCAAGGCACATGTCTGCTACTGCCCTGCCTCTTTCTTGTCTACCTTTTTTATACAGATTAGTCTAAAAATGACATGTAATTAAATGCACTATTCTGAGGTACTTGCCTGTATTCTATATTTCCGTCTGTTGGTAAATGCTGTAGGTTCAGTATTGCAAGGCACATATCTTCTGCCCTGCCTCTTTCTTGTCTACTTTTACTGTACAGAAAAATAAAAAAATTACTATGTGTAATTATATGCACTGTTCTTTGGGGTACTTGCCTGTGTACCCTTTTTTAAATGGGAAGATGCCTACTTTGTTGTTGGAGCAGTTGAAATCTGGTGGATCATCTTCTAGCTTTACTTTCTTTCGTTCATTCTTTCTGGTTGTTTCTCCTGTGATTCTTAGCTTTAGCTTTGCTTGTTTGTATGTCCTAGCTAGAGTAGGAAGGCAGACTTTGTGCTGTTTTGTAAGTTGTTTGATGCCTCCTAGAAGCAATACTTAAAAATGTCTTCATTCATGGAAATGTTGTAGCTATTGCAGCATCGCCACTCTATAATGATGTGGAAATCTTAGTTGTAGCATGCCATCTAAAAGAATATTGTTGGCATTAGTTCTTAGGAAATCGTTCTCTATTCTTTTGAGGAAAGATGTTGTTCTCTAGTTAATCCTGTCTTTTCATTTTCTTGTTGGCTGACTTCTGTAAATATTGACAGGATGAGAAAGAAGATTCCCAGGCTGGTGAAACATACACTGAGCATCAGTCTCCTCCAGTTGATACTCAACATGCGGTAGGAATTATATTAACTGTTGAGCCGGTAAATAATCCTGTGTTTAGAGGTGTTTCATGTTTATACCATATGAATTTTCAGGATGATGAAGCCTTGGTAAACCCAACCGATGAAGTTCCTTCAGCTGAGGCAGAGCAGGAGAGATTTGATGGTGATGTGGAGGACCCAGAGCAAAAGGATGAACAGTTCATCCAACGCCGGTCTTACCAGAACCAGCGAGGTGGTGGTCGTGGTGGTGGCAGGAGGGGCTATCCTAATGGCCGTGGTGGACGAGGAGGCAGAGGTGGTGGATACCAGAATGGTCGTGGTGGAGGTGGCGGGTACCAGAATGGTCGTGGCGGCGGCGGCGGTGGTTACCAGAATGGCCGTGGTGCAGGTGGTGGTGGGTACCAGAATGGCCGTGGTGGAGGCGGGTACTACTATGATACAGGCTACTACCAGCAAAGGAACTATAACAGCAGAGGCCGGGGTGGTCGTTCTGGTGGCAATTCTTACTACGACAACCATGGTGGAGGCTCGCAGGGCCATGGGCGGGTGGAGCTGGGTGCCAACGCTTAGCTTCCTAACTGTTTTGTCTGGAGTGAGGGAGAGGAGCCATTTTGTTATTATAGAACTAACTTAGCCTGTTATTACGTCACCGTTTGCCCCATCTGTGAGCGAGTTATTTTGCTACTCCAAATGACTGCATATGGTTGGTCTGGTAATGTGGAATACTATGGGAAAGTAGTTTCAGGTCACATTCGTTGTCCTTGGTTATGCCTTCATGTGTCCATATGCACCTTTATTTTGGTTCTGTGCTCTTGGCATATTTGTTTTCTGTCTCGTTACTGGTAGATGGCAATGCTTACAGTTGGATTGTGCCGGGAGTTCTTTGAGTCCCTTTGACCCAACCTGTGCCCCGTGCGCAGGTAGATTGTTTGGTGTGCTTCCATACAGGTTGTCGCATCGTTGGAAATTCTTCCGCTGTCATATCATTGCAGCTAATGCTTGCTGAAGAATAGTCCAGTGTATTTGTCTTGTACGCTACCGGTGAAATATTCTATGACTGCGCAGGTCCGCTATTGGATTGAGCTGCGGCCTTGTCCTCTAGGACGGCGACAAGAATTGATATGCTCTGTTTGCGCGTGGTCGTCATACGTTACGTACTTGTGGTTGTTTGTCCACCTAGTGTCAGGTAGCAGCGTTTTTGCAAGGACTTGATCAGACAGCTGACCAAGAGAGAGAATCCAACAAACCAAAGTTCCTTGTGTTCTGAGAAGACGCACCCGATTCAGCTGAGCGAATGTACATGGCGCTGCGTTCCAGCTCACACTCACCTGACCATTTCTCGCCTCTCCGCGACGATACACTTCTTCGTGTTCCAAAAAACACCAATTCACTAGGCCTTTGATGTTGACGTGTGAAAGGCCAAGGTAAGAGCGGACACGGTAATTTTGTCTGGTTTGCTCTCGTAGGGTGCAGCATCATGGGTACGGGCCGAGTCCATGATGGCGCGCAGCACGTCGCTTCATGCCACAATCATGGCGCTGCATGCTGCCTCCGGACCTTTGACCACGGCTTTGCGGCTTGTTTAATCCCGATGCTCCCGCTGTAATCGCCTTTCCTGAAGCCTCCAAAGCGGAAAGGCCCCCATGCTTTCGCGGGTTGACATTATTATTAGTCCAGGCACCCCCGGGTCGTCGTGGTCCTAATCGGTTAAGCGAGAGGCAGAGCAGAGAGCCTCTCTCTTATCCGTTTCAGCTGCCGTACCTACGCGCTTCTCAACCCGTAAACAACAACGGTACAATCCGTCTCATTGTTCGTACATATAATATATCCCTTCTGTCTTTTGGTCGTGACTCGTACGGAGACGTTGGAACTACAGAGGTTAGCACCAGAAATATTCTCGTATGTATATAATAACAAGGAACTGGGCTTGTCCCAGTTGGCTAGGTGGTGGAGGATGTGGTTATGCACCTCTAGCCATCCAGGTTCGAGCCCCACAACCTCGAATTTGGGTGCTTATTTCCGATCGTTTTCTTCTCCTTAATGAAAAACCACCTAGCTCCTCCTAGGTGTGGTCTCTTTTTTTATGTATATAATAACACGAGGACAGCATATCCAGGGATGTATTCCAGGCAAATTTCGTAATGAAATCCGCCATCACCTTTTATTTGGCGGCAGCAGCCCTCGTTGTCACACCTTAACGCCGGGTCGCTTTCCACTGGAATCCGCACGGCAGCCAGGAGCAGCGAGTGGACGGGTAATACCCACAGCTGCTGCTGCTGCTGGACACGACACGACGCGCACGAGCGGGAACAGCGAGAGGCGCGGCAACAACGGCGGCACGAGACGAGACCGACTCATTGGATCGCGGCGCGGCAACAGTGATGGTGTTGGGGCACGGAGCACGGGGAGGGAGAGAGAGAGGTACCCCGGCCGGACAGCGAAATGAACACGCCTGCAGCTTTGGAAAGCACTGTTGCCGCTTGAAAGGCGGCGCCGAATGGTCCCCGTCTCGCTCGGGAGAACGTCGTGCGCGCGAAGCAAAGCCCGGGCCTTTTCCCTTTCGATCGCCTCGATATTTTTCTAACAGCTCGCGCCCTCTGGGCTTGCGTTTCCTCGTCCCTTTCGTTGCGTACTTTGGATAGCTGGACCGCCTCCCTCCCGCGACCGTTTCTTCCCCCGCCCGACCGTTTCTTAACTGCCTCGTCCGTGTTGCGTCAAGCCTCGCATTGCCGTTGAGCGCGCGGCCGCCGAATCTCACCTTCTTTTCTCTTGCTGTTCTTTTCATGCGCAGACGAAGCTGAATCAAAGCTACGTATGCAGTACATACATAATTGGCCTCTGGTAGGTGGTGGTGAGGGAAGAAGAAGAGGCTTCTCTCTCCATGGTCCGTGCACAGCAAGAGTGCACCGGCAGCAGGTAGCATGAGGAGGCGCGAAGAGTAGCTGGAGAGAGAAGAGCCTTGACGTGCCTTGTTGTTGATCACCGAAAGCAGCTCCAACGACCAGCGAGCGAACGGGGTAGGAGCTCTTCCTCGAGGAGGTCTGCTGGTGGCCATGGGCAACGTGTGCTTCTGCGGCACCACGTCCACCTCCCCCGACGACCCATCCGAGCCCAAGTCTGAAGGCCAAGCCGGCAAGAGGCCGGCGACGCCTCCAAGCAGCAGCCACGACAGGAGCCCCCGACCGAAGAGCAGCAGCCCCAAGCCCCGGACGCGGGCCAAGCCCAAGCCCAAGGCGAAGGCGAACCCGTACGACTGGGCCCCGCCTCCGTCGGCCCGCGTGCTGGACGGCGTGGTCCCGCACCACCCGCGCCTCCGCGTGACGGACAAGTACGCGCTGTCCCGCGAGCTGGGGCGCGGCGAGTTCGGCGTGACCCGGCTGGCCACGGACCGCGCCACGCGCGAGCGCCTGGCGTGCAAGTCCATCCCCAAGCGGCGGCTCCGCACCGCCGTGGACGTGGCCGACGTGCGGCGCGAGGTGGCCATCATGGCGTCGCTGCCCGACCACCCGGCGCTCGTGCGGCTGCGCGCCGCGTACGAGGACGCCGAGGCCGTGCACCTCGTCATGGAGCTGTGCGACGGCGGCGAGCTGTTCGACCGGATCGTGGCGCGGGGGCGGTACACGGAGCGCGCGGCGGCCAGCGCCGCCAGGACCGTGGCGGAGGTCGTGCGCGCGTGCCACGCGCACGGGGTCATGCACCGGGACCTCAAGCCCGAGAACTTCTTGTACGCGGGCAAGAGCGAGGACGCGCAGCTCAAGGCCATCGACTTCGGACTCTCGGTCTTCTTCCGGCCAGGTGACCTTTTTTCTCCTTCTACTCACGGGTTCAATTTGGATTTGGGGTTGATCATTTCATTTCATTGCTGCGAATTTATATTGGTTGAAATTTTTTTTTACCAGGTGAGAGGTTCACGGAGATTGTTGGGAGCCCCTACTACATGGCGCCGGAGGTGCTGCGGCGGAGCTACGGGCCGGAGGTGGACATCTGGAGCGCGGGGGTGATCCTGTACATCCTGCTGTGCGGGGTCCCGCCGTTCTGGGCGGAGACGGAGCAGGGCGTGGCGCGGGCCATCCTGCGCGGCCACCTGGACCTGGAGCGCGAGCCCTGGCCGCGGATCTCCGACGCCGCCAAGAACCTCGTCCGCCAGATGCTGCACATGGACCCCAAGAAGCGCCCCACCGCGCTGCAAGTCCTCGGTCTCTGACTCTCTCTCTCTCTCTCTCTCTCTGCTCTCTCTCTCTCTCTCTCTCTCTCTCTCTCTCCCTTTCTGCTCTCTCTCTCTCTCTCTCCAAAAGAAGTGAAGAAGTGACTCCATGCATGGAATGTTGGCACAGAGCACCCGTGGCTGCACAACGCGCGGAAGGCGCCCAACGTGCCGCTGGGCGACGTCGTGCGGGCGCGCCTGCAGCAGTTCTCGGCCATGAACAAGTTCAAGAAGAAGGCCATGCGCGTCATCGCCGAGCACCTCTCCGCGGAGGAGGTGGAGGTGATCCGGGACATGTTCGCGCTCATGGACACGGACAGGGACGGCAGGGTCACGCTGCACGAGCTCAAGGCCGGCCTCACCAAGGTCGGCTCCAAGCTCGCGGAGCCCGAGATGGAGCTGCTCATGGAGGCCGTCAGTCCCCTCCCTCTGCTTTCTTTCGATCGGAATCCGCATGCTTGGCTCACGGAATCCTCTCTTCGTTCAGGCCGACGTCAACGGCAACGGGTACCTGGACTACGGCGAGTTCGTGGCGATCACCATCCACCTGCAGCGCCTCTCCAACGACGACCACCTCCGCACGGCGTTCCTCTTCTTCGACAAGGACAGCAGCGGGTACATCGAGCGCGCCGAGCTGGCCGACGCGCTCGCCGAAGACGACGACGCCGCGCTCAACAACGTCCTCCGGGAAGTCGACACGGACAAGGTACGCTCAATTTTTACTTCTGCCACGGGCCCACGGCATATATAGCACAGCTTGATATCGTGTCCATCGACCTGACACGGTCGGTCGCTGATCGCAGGACGGCCGGATAAGTTTCGACGAGTTCGTTGCCATGATGAAGGCCGGCACGGACTGGAGGAAGGCGTCGCGACAGTACTCCAGGGAGCGGTTCAAGACTCTCAGCAACAGCCTCATCAAGGACGGCTCGATCGCCATGGCGCGCTGACGAACCCATGCTCAGCGACGTCAGGGATCCGGGTTGCTTCAGGCAATGCTTGGTTTCTGATGCCTACATCACCTTGTCTCGTTTTCTTCGTATTTTTACCAGGCCTCGCTTAATAGAATCTGCTGTTTCTCTAGCTCTTTATTGTACATTCGCTGCAGAACATCCAAATCTTCAATAGAATTGTTAGAGGAGATGGGGATTTTTTAGTCTTTCGGATTATTGTGCATTTTTGACGTAATTAATGTATGAACCTGTGATGGCCGTAAGTATGTACGACAGAAAGTACATTGTCTGGGGTATGATTTCGTCATATTTGCTAACCACATCCTTTACCAGAGTGCACACGAAATCCTTCTTTTAACCCTAGATGACTAAATTTTCTCCTCAATCTGGTACTTAAAAATCCAAACATCTATCAGAAAGACTAAATCAGTTTATGATGAGGTTCTATAAGGTCACTAAGTTCGACTTCAACCCATAATATATATTAATCTTACCAGTTACCGCTGTATGCAATCCACCTTTCATGGGCGTGTCTTGTGTCTGAACTTTATGATGGTATCCTCTACTTTGAAGTTAAGAGTAAAATTCAAAAACCATTAATTATCTTGACGCATGCTATAGAGAAGGGAAAAGTCCATTTTACTCCCCGAAAAATCCACTTTTTTCAAATTACACCCGGAACAAAATCATGGCTCACATTACTCCCCCAAACAATTTAAGTTGGTATAATTTATTCCCTTAACCAACTTAAATTGTTTGAGGAGTAAAGTGATCATGGCTCACATTACTCCCCAAACAATTTAAGTTGGTATAATTTATTCCGTTAACCAACTTAAATTGTTTGAGGAGTAAAGTGAGCCAAAATTTTGTTTGGGGTATAATTTGGACATAGTGAATTGTTTGGGGAGTAAAATAGACTTTTTCCTATAGAAAACTACTCGATATTATACATGGATAACCATGACTTCTTAATTATTTTAAATTCTACTGTTGGTCCAAAAAGGAAGTCGATGAGCTGATAGGGCACTAGAAATCCATCTTTTCATTTTCATGGTAGCCACTAAGCCTTTTGTTGTGATCAACTAACATCATGATGAACATGTAAAAGATAGGTTTTCAACCATAGCCATTTTGATTCACCCCAACTCGGATCTTCTCAAAAACTACAGATGAAAAATAAACTTTTCAGTTAAATTTTATATAAGCGAATGACTTAGATTTTCAAATTTATCTCACCTTTTTGAAAATTAATTTAATTATTTGAATTATTAAACAGAGTTGAATGCTATTCTTAGAGTAACTCATTTGACCTCTGTAAAACACCATATTTCAAAACGTAGGTGTACCAATATGTGAACAGTGTAGCTATCTAGACAATTTTAGTTACCATTGTGTTGTTGAGGACTCATGGATTGTACCCATAGTTACATTATAGAGATAATGCCTGAGACTTGAGAGCACCCTAGAGTTAATTAATTAATTATTGAACTCTTTGTGATTTCTTTTTGTGAAACCTCTCCATGACTTTAATATTTTTACAATGCCACTTGTCACTACTCCAATAGTTGCGTGGATTACAAAATTTAGCCTTTTTGGCATGAATATAAGGATCACAAGTTCTTACTGAGTTTTTAATATGTGAATCCAAAAAATCTTAGTGCAAAGATTGATAACAACGGAAAAATATTTAGTTAACATTGTGGAAAGATGAGTTTTTTTTTTTTTTTTTTTTTTTTGCAAAGGGCAATCCAATTGAGGCTCAATGTTATGATCTTCTTAAGTAAACACAAAGAAGCAGTATCAAATGATATGAGTCCAATTGGTACGGCATGCATTTTCAAGAAAGTGACCTCCCTTAAACATATTTTTCTGAACCTATCCATAAGAATCCGTATTAGCTAACTTTGTACAACTATCTACAATTTTAGCTAGATACTTGATTCATTCTGTTACTAAATTACATTTTAGTTTTGTTCAAACTATTCGTGTTAAATATACAAAAGCTAGATTTTGATGCACATTATGGAGACATTAAGTGGAGGAGATATAATACAAATAAATAAGAAGTCAACTTTGTAATTTAATAATCATTTTGATATTAGAGAAGATAAAACTAACTTAAGTACCCATGGAAAACTCGAGAGAGTGACGAATCAAAATTCATCCCAGACTTGTGCATGTAAAAAGGCTCACATATTAATTATTGTGTATGTGTTTGAAAAAACCATAAAAATATGTACTGTATTTTTTTATTTTTCTCATGAGCATTTGGATTGTGGATGCATATCCCAATAAAAGTTTTATTTAAACTATAATATAAATGACTGGGTTGGGGCAAACAACCATAAAATTATATAACCATAACCAAAAAAGGCCTTGTCAACAAAATCGGGCTGTTTGTGACCCGTCATATAGATTGTTGGGCTGGATTAAACTTTCTCTTGGCCAAGTAAGATAAAAGCCTAAAACACTTATTGTCATTTGACCCAAATATTGTTGGGCTGTTTAAGCCTACTGGATTAAACAGTACTCCAGGGAGCGGTTCAAGACTCTCAGCAACAGCCTCATCAAGGACGGCTCGATCGCCATGGCGCGCTGACGAACCCATGCTCAACGACTTCAGGGATCCGGGTTGCTTCAGGCAATGCTTGGTTTCTGATGCCTACATCACCTTGTCTTGTTTCCTTCGTGTTTCTACCAGGCCTCGCTTAATAGAATCTGCTGTTTCTCTAGCTCTTTATTGTACATTCGCTGCAGAACATCCAAATCTTCAATAGAATTGTTAGAGGAGATGGGATTTTTTAGTCTTTCAGATTATTGTGCATTTTTTGACGTAATGTATGAACCTGTGATGGCCGTAACTATGTATGACAGAAAGTACGTTGTCTGGGTATGATTTCGTCATATTTGCTAACCACATCCTTTACCGAGTGCACGCGAAATCCTTCTTTTTAATCCTAGATGACTAAAATTTCTCCTCAATCTGGTACTTAAAAATCCAAACATCTATCAGAAAGACTAATCAGATTATGATGAGGTTCTATAAGGTCACTAAGTTCGACTTCAACCCATAATATATATTAATCTTACCAGTTACCGTTGTATGCAATCCACCTTTCATGGGTGTCTTGTATCTGGACTTTATGATCTACTTTGAAGTTAAGAGTAAAATTAAAAAACCATTAATTATTTTGACACATGCTATAGAAAACTACTCGATATTATACAAGGATAACCATGACTTCTTAATCATTTTAAGTTCTACTGTTGGTCTAAAAAGAAAGTCGATTGTTTCAAAAAAAAAAAGGAAGTCGATGAGCTCATAGGACACTACAAGTCCCTCTTTTCATTTTCGTGGTAGCCACTAAGCCTTTTGTTGTGATCAACTAATATCATGATGGTAAACATGTAAAAGATAGGGTTTCAACCATGGCAACGTGTCCTATGAGAACCAGGTTCGTGTGCGAACTATGAGAACTCCAATCTGGATCACATGATCTTGATCCAATGCGGCACATGAATTCAGGTGGGGGAGGAGATTTGTAAAATCACCGCCCACTTAATACTTTTGTAAATTTTCCCTCCCACCTCTCCCTATGCGCCCCTTTAGATCAAGATCACGTGGTCCAGATTGAAGTTCTCATAATTCTCACACAAACCTGGTTCTCAAATGATACGTTGCCTTCAACCATAGCCATTTTGAATCACCCTAACATAGAACTTCTCAAAAACTACGGATGAAAGATGAACTTTCATTTAAATTTATACAAGCAAATGACTTGGATTTTTCAAATTTATCTTACCTTTTTGAAAATTAATTCAGTTGTTTGAATTATTAAACGGGGTTGAATGTTATTCTTAGAGTAACTCATTTGGCCTCTATCAAACACCATATTTCAAAATATAGGTGTACCGATATGTGAACTAGTTGGAGTTAAGTTCACAATACCATAACTATTTGGTCACCTGTTACAAGAAACCACAACTTTAATAACATATTTTACAAAATCATAACTTTTAGTTTCGGTCCCACATGTTAGCCACGGATGAAGTGCATAGGACCAATAGAGGATGACAAGTTGGCCTAGGATCAAAACTTGTGGTTTTGTGCAACAAGTGACACAAATAGTTGTGATTTTCTGAAATAGCTTTTAAAAGTTGTGGTTTCTTGCAACAAGGGACTAAATAGTTATCGTTTTGTGAAATTAACTCTTTAACTTGTCATTGTGTTGTTGAGGACTCGTGGACTGTACCCAAGTTACATTATGAGATAATGCCGGAGACTTGAAAGCATCCTAGAGTTAATTAATTAAGGGGCATTTGTAAATTTGCCCTCATTTCCAAGTCCAATTATGTTTAGGCCTCTTTTTGAGACTTTGCGAAATTGGACCTATTTTCACCCACATTATTGCACCACTGCCCCTGTTTTGATGGCAAAATTTTAATTTTTCTGATCAAAACAGGGGTAACCATGCAACAAATTGGGGGTAAGCATGTCCAATTTTGCAAAGTTTCAAAAAGAGGTTCAAAATAAGGACAGTCATGCAATTGTCCCATCAATTAATTATTGAACTCTGTTTTTTTTGTGTGAAACCTCTCCATGACTTTAATGTTTTTACAATGCCACTTGTCACTACTCCAATGGTTGTGTGAATTACAAAATTGACCCTTTTTGGCAAGAATATAAGGCATCACAAGTTCTTACTGACTTTTAATATGTGAACACAAACAATCTTAACACAAAGATCAGAAACGACTGAAAAATATTAAATTAACATTGCGGAAAGATGAGTTTTTTTTTGCAAAGGGAACTCAATTTAAGGCTCAACGTCACAATCTTGTTAAGTAAACAAAAAGAAGCAGTATCAAATGATATGGGTCCAATTAGTAAGGCATGCATTTTTTCTCAAGAAAATGACCTCCTTTCAACATATTTTTTTGAACCTATCCATAAGAATCCATATTAACTAACTTGTACATCTAGCTAAAATTTTAGCTAGATAATTGATTATTTTTTTACTAAGTTACATTTTAGTTTTCTTCAAACTATTTGTGTTAAATATACTGAAGCTAGATTTTGATGTATATCACGGTGACAATAAGTGGAGCAGATATAATAAAAATAGTTAACCACTTAGCTTTGTAATGTAATAATCATTTAAGATAAAATTAACTTAAGTCATCGTGGAAAACTCGAGAGGGACGAATCGAAATTCGTCCTGAACTTATGGATGTAAAAAGGCTTCCATATTAATTATTGTGTATTTGTTTGGAAAAAACCTTTAAAATAAATAATGTATTTTTGTATGTTCTCATGAGCATTTGGATTGTGTCTGCATATCCCAATAAAATTTTTATTTAAACTTAAACTATAATATAAATGATTGGGTTGGGGCAAACACCCTAAAGTGACATTACCATAACCAAAAAGGGCCTTGTCAACAAAACTGGGTTGTTTGTGACCCACAAGATAGGTTGTTGGGTTGGATCAAATTTTCTCTAGGCCACAAAAGCCCAAAACACTTCGTTTTGTCATTTGACCCAAATAGAGGCCCGATCATACATAAAATCCAAGCAAGTTAGCTGTGGTGATCCTACGATCAAATCTGAAGTAGGCTACGTAGTTTTGTAAAGAAAATAGAGCTATTTTGTGACAAAACAACTCCAACGGTCTCCATCTCTCTCTCTATTTCCCCTTGCTATCTATCCGAGACTATTGGCTCTTCAAATCTGGTTAGGTCGCGTGGCTTTCCAAAATGGCAGAGAAAAAGCGAAGCGTCCTTAGGAAAAAAAAGAGGGATCAAGTAATGATGTAGCAACTTAAATAAGCAACGTTATGATAATCAGGTTCGTGTGGAACTATAAGAACTTCAATCTGGACCACATGATCTTGATCTAAAGGGGCGCATGAATTCAGATGGGAGGGAGATTTGCAAAATCACAGCAACCCACTTAATCATACTTTTGCAAATTTCCCTTCCACCTCTCACCATCTGTCTCCCTTGGATCAAGATCAGGTGGTCTAGATTGAAGTTCTCATAGTTCTCACACGAACCTGGTTATCATATGATACGTCGCCGCTTAAATATGGGTATTAATGACTATTTACTATTTAGAGATGCTTTTGGTTTCCTTCAATCTTTTTAGGTGTGTTTTATTTTACAAACTAGCAAAAAAAAAGAATATTTAGAATACTTTTCATAGCGGAGGCTGGTGAGTCACGTAGATAGCTAGAACGGATGAAAACGGTATGGAAACGATCAGAAGAAGCCTTAATTGTTTCAACTTTTGTAACTTTTTTGAAAGTAAAATCGAAAACGATACTAACGAAATGAATAGTGTGGATATTATGGAAATGTCGGAAGTGAAATTATTGTGATTAAAACATACGATATGGATCGGCAATTGATATTAACAATCAAAAACATGATCCCAAGGTGTTTAATGATAAAATATATGTTGTAATAATAATAATGTGTCTAGATATAAATAAAAAATGATTCTAGAACTTCAGTCTTCCTTTACTTGCCTTCAAGAAGTTAAATAAATATAGTTTTGGAGGAAAGCAAGATTACAAACATGTATATAGATGAAAAATATGCCTATAAATTGGAAGGAAACAATATTTTTGGACCAAAATTTACCATTTATCAGCATTAATACTTGTCATTTGAAGAGATTATCTATAATTATTTGCGATAAATTTTGCATCAAAACGGAAATTTGCGATTGAAAGAGTTGGAAATTGTTTACATTGCCACTTCCACGAATTACTACCACTTTTGTTTTCATTTGTTTGAAAACAAATCTCGGTTAACCGATAATTATCATTTTACCTTTCATGCCTAATAGCTAGGCACATAAACCGCACTAGTTCGGCGGTTCCCTTTCCAACGCAACGCGATCGCGTGCGAGAAAACGGGACGGGGAACCTTTTCAGGAGCAGGTTCGGCGCATCCAGAAAGATGACAGCGATCGCCCGTACGAGCGCTGTTTCACAGGGCCTGCGCCGCGCATCGCAGAGAGCGCTAGTACTCTCTCTCTTTCTGATCTTCGCGTCGCTGCAACTCACGTCGCAGCCCACGCTCTCGATCGGCGCGCACGTCTCTCCATCCCCCTCCCTCCCACCCGTCATATTCAGACAGATACGGCGTGCCGGTGATCTAATCTTCTTCCATGTATGTGCGCGTGGTGACATGCCCGGGCGCTTGACCGACGGATCGGAGGAGAAAGTGAGGGAGGCAACTAAACCAGAAAGAGTCAGTGCTCGGCTGCTCGATCGCCCGCTGCCACATCCCATTTCGGCATTTCTGAATTGCGCCCACCACGCACCGGCAGTCCACGAACCAACCTGCTGCCATCTCGAAGCAGCGCAAGGATCCATCTGTTCCTTTCTGTGACGGTGGACACCTGCGCTTCCCGGCCCAGAGCGATCGTTCGATCTACCCATCCATGTGCCCGTCGCGAGAGGCGCCCGTCGCTTCGCGGTCTGCGCTTGTATTTGCCGCGGCGCCACCACAAGCAACGAAGCATTTCTCTTTCTCAGTTACGAAGACTGTGTGCGTGGCGTCATTTGAAGCCCAAATGACCAAAATTTCTTTGCTGTGTCCGGTACTAGAATAAACCAGATCTGTAATCAGTAGAATAAATCTAAGTACATTTGAAGACCATGTGAGCTCGATGTTGTACACGATCATATGGATAACCACATAACAAGTTGCCCTGTTCTAAGCCTGACTATGAAGGAAATGAAGCTAAGAGAGAGAAGAGGCCTTTGGTGTGTTGGACTCAAAGTCAGTGAGGTGTTTCGGGAGGATTCTAGAGCTAGTTTAAAGAACCTTGGTAAACAAACGTACTTACGTTGCCACTCGTTTCTGATCCAACAGACACATACAGCACAAAAGCACCTCTTTCGGCATCGCAAGTCCTCGCTGTGTTTTCAAATAAATCCAAACGAGCAATCTTAACCAAGATTTTCGTATAAATAGCAAAGTGATATATCATAGTATTTGATAAATATTTTCGAAAGGTCAAATCCATCTGATAGTCTATGTAGAAAGCGTTAGTTCATGCTCTCAAGACATGTTGTTCTAAAACTTTCCTATAAGAATTTCTATCAACTCACATCTATTTTAATTACACAACTAATGAGTTTAATTTGTTGATTAGATTTTAATTTTGTTCAAATTACTTGTCTAAAATGTAGAAAAACGTGAATACGACAACCACCACAATGATAATATGTGATGCATACACAATAAAAAATTTATAATATAATTAGCATTGTATCAATCATGTCGTATGATACTCAATAAGTAACAAAATATGCTGCTTCACAAAGAAAATGTATAAGGATCATAGAATTTGACATCAACTTGGTGCGCTAGTTCATATTCATGGTGTCGTAAATGGAGGCTTAGCGAGAAGCTGCATTATTTTTGTGAAAAAAAATGAGAAGACAAATAATAACAATAGCAATATTTGTACAATAAATTAAAGTCATTCAAATATTTTTTTTGAAATCTTTATATATGTCTATATTGGTGATTAAGATTCATACCCGTTAACTATAATTAAACTCTGATATAAATGTTTGGGCGACAACTTTATATAGGTAAATATCTCCTTTGTAGTCTAAGGCCCTCTGTTTTTTTTTCTTTTTTGCCTTTTAGATTTTGGATAAGCTAGTTGGTACCTAGTTGAAAAGTTGGTTGAGCAGCGGGTGTTAGATATTTGTTTTGCTTCTTTGCACATAAAAGGTAGTAAAGCATCTGTGGATGAATTACTTTTTAAGTTTTTAGTCGGTTCTTCCACAGCTAGCCTAAAAGGTTTCCTCAAGAAGTTTTTTCAGAACTCCGTTTGAAACAAATAGGGCCTAACTGACTAAGCCTAGTCTAAACAACGATAGTCTCAGTAAAACTCGGCTTTTTTTATCTGCCGGATAAATCATTGGGCCAAATCATTGTATCGACCAGATAGCCATAGAATTTTTTTACTAATAAATGATTTAATATAAATAACAAGCCAATACAAAATTTAAAAAAGTAGCAGCCCTATGCTCGTTTAATGAGCGACAAGCTCTGTTTGTGGGTCCAATGACAGTTTAAACATAATAGAAGAAAATATCGCTCGCTTTTTTTAAAATAGCGTCTTAACAATTAAGCGCATTAAAGTCTCAATTAAAAAATACTTTAACATATCTAAAAATAATACCGATTCTAATGATGGTAAAAGTTTTGTTGATGCAACCATTTTAATGTAAAAGAGACAAAAAAGAATTCGTAAGTTTAAACTATCAAAATATAAATTAGACCAATTGTTAATCACCAATTGATTTTTTAGATCATCTTAGTCTTCTCTACAAATTAAGGAAAATTTACCTAAATTCATTGAATATCTATTAGTAGCAATAAAATTTTCATCAGGGTTAGATTCTATTTCAAAATTTTGAGTTTTGTAAGTTAAATAAAATGTAAATTCAAATTCAAAGTATATATGACTATAATTTAAACTATATCTCCTTAACTTTGGAATTTTTGTCCTCTCGAGTCCATTTACTGGAGCTCTTAACTCCTTGTTGGAGTTAAAGTTGAAAATATAGTCATCTATATTTTGAATTCAAATCCAAATTTAAATTATATTCATAACTCAATTTTTGTAAATATAAACTAAACCTAAGAAAAATTATATTGATACTAATAAGTATAAAATGAATTTAGGTAATTTTACATTAATTTGTAGAGAAGTTTAAGATGGTCTAAAAATTTCAATTAGTTATTACTATAACAACTAATCTTATTTATAGAATATTAATTTAAATTTACCAACAACCTTTGGTATTGTCTATGTTAAAAATGGTTGCATCAACATGTTGTTTACCTCCAGGAATCAATATTATTATCAGTTGTACAAAAATATTTTTAATTGACAGTTTGAGATGCTAACTGTTCACGTAGGAAAATTCAGGGGAAAAATAAAAAATGGGTACTGTAGCTAGTTGCCGCACTGTTTGTTCGTTGGTTACTTGCTAAGGGCCTCCACAATGGTTTGAAACAGCTACCTATATTGAATATAAAAAAAGAAAAAATAGGAGAGAGAAAGAAGCTACTCCTAGTTGTTAAGTAGAGCTTGGTTATTGCTGAAGTAATAGCTAGATAAAGATAAGTTCGTCTACATCGGACATGTTTTGCGGTCTTGCGGACCACCGTTGTCCTCTCAACTGAAATATAGGGAAGAAGAAACAGTAAAATAAAATAACACGTGGGATGGGATCCACGGTTAGTGCTAAAGATGACCGTATAAAATGGATGTCTTTACATAGCTGTTATAAATTACAGCTCTCTCACGATTGTGGAGACCCTAAGGCAAAAGTGACAGTGGGCCAGAAAACGGGAACGCTCTTCAGTTTGATGTACCGGTTCGGCAACTCCGGAAAGGGACGCATCGCGGAAAGCGCATTTCTTTCTCATCTCGCGTCGCTCCACTCACAACTCGGGTCGTTGCGATCGCAAACACGTCTCTCCTTCCGCTTCCTACCGCTGGCGTCATGCTCCTACCGGTGATTCCTTGTTCCTCCATCGACCCGCGCGTGATGCCATGCCATGCGCGGCCGCTGACCGACGGATGGGATGAGATTTGACGGTGGGCAACTGCCTTTCCCGACCCAGAGCGACCGATCCCTCCATGATCCACGTGCGTTTGCCGGTCGCTGCGTGGTGTCAGTGCGGCTGTATTTGCCGCGGCGCCACCATCGCAACCAACGGGCGTCGCCATCGGCGAACTGATCAAGACGCACCACGCGGCCTGCATTATTAGGCCCGGCCCTGACGTCGCTGTTTGGTCTCTTGCGCGATAGTTTTTCCCGGGAAGGGGACACCATGTCGTCGAGCTCTGGCGCCATGCGCGGCTTAGTTAAATGCTCGCGGCGTTGCTTTCAGCCCCTGCCGACCGACGATGAGGCATGCCGGCGCAGCCGATCGCGATGCAGCCGAATCCAGCTAGCCACACACCGGCCGCCAAAGATGTGATAAGGCTTTGCAAATGACGACGTCATCCTTGTCAATTAACCACCAGTGCCCACAAATCGTTTCTTTTCTTTTTTGTGCAAGTTCTCGCTTCATCAGCAGATAAAGATTACCTGTCGTGCAGATAACGGTCGGTGTGTCAGCAAGGAAACCACTTTGGTCGTATACATTTTGGTTGCTTCCGTCACCCTGTATATTCTGTTGAGCTACAAGCAAGTTGGATTGCGATCCTGCATAAATTTGTGCGGCCATTGAGCCTACCGGAACGTTGAGTTAAAATCCGGTTTTGAGACTTGTTTGTTTGTGCTCTGGATGAACGTGAGGTATCCTTTCCTCCCTGGTGATTGAATTTCCTTTTATACAGACGGGGGCGGTTCTGAAACTTCTGCAGAAGCAGAGGAGTACTTTGCATTGCATTCTCCACTGGAAATAATAATTGCCAGATGCAAATCCCACTTAGCAGTGGGTGATGGTCATGATTACCCAGTTTACGCAAACAAGCGTGAGTGATCACAGTAAAGCCTGATGGACCGGATTCTGTTTTTAGATCAGTGGGGGTGACAAATGGACACCAGCACATGGATTTCCCGGGCCCGCGGCCACGACATGCCCATCCTTTCTCAACTAAAAATAAGCTATCAGGCAGATTCTGGGATCTCACGGTAACGTGGCCCCCATGGGTGTTCTTCAGGTTCGGCCGCTACGGATCCCCGGCGGACAAACAAAATGGACCCATATACTGTATTTTGTTACATGGTTCTCGTGTAACATGGCGATTGCGATAAATGCAAAATTGTTTTGGAGAATCGGTTTTGCCCTTCCCTTGGTACCGTCAAACATCTAAATTCTCATATTTGTATAATTCTTTTTGGTGGAAATGGGTTTTGTTTCTAGTACTTCACTATTTAATTTGATATTGCACAAGTAGTAGTACTAATTTGTAAGGGGGCAAAAGGTACTCATTCTGTATTATTTGGAATAACTTTTTGTTTAATTTTCCCCCTCTAGAGATGCAAATGATGCATTGATGCTTCACACAGTCACAACTGGTTGGCTATCCATGGAGTTCAACTTAAAGATAGATTAGACTAATCCGGTCAAATCAAGTGAGCAACTTGCAACATGACTGCGCATGTATAACGTGTGCATGGATTCTTGCTCGAGCCATCTTCATCATTCTTTTTAAGGCGCTACTATCTACTATACTGGTAATATACTAATACCCGACTAACTAGTATATAGGCTTATTTTTTGAAGTATAAAGTAAGCACATCTATTTCTAGCTTTAATAATGTCATATGAAAAAATTGCTTCCTCCGTCCCGGTCAGTAATTTTTATGATGCAACATGTTTTATTTTAGGTATTAGAATGTATTATTCATTTTCGTCGCAAAAATGTTCTTCATTTTATTATTCGATGTTGATCCCCCGTCTAAAGTAGAATAAAAACAAATCAGGCGACAGACATAGCATTTCTTGAAAGTAAATGGACTAGGTACCTTTAAAAGTTCCGCCTAGTAGCGTTGGTAGTCTAACAATGCAGTACTTTTAAAACTAGACTAATTTAATAATACTGCTGGAATAATCAAAATAGTTTTGTGCTTTTGCTCTGAATCTAACCATAGCCAACAAGCTGCGAACAGTCAAACTTTCGTAAGCCTCTGTCGGAGCTTAGCTCAGCACTTAATTACTCCTTTTCTTATAGACTAATAATAATAATATAAGCATGCCATGGACTTTTGACAGAACACGCGCATATATCATCATACGGATTGCGAGTGCATGTCGATGCTTTACAGGGCGACGCATGTGTTTATGTTGTGATGAATATTATGATGCTCACAGCTGTGAGTTCAAACTCTTAGCGGTAAAGGTTACACAAACCATATTATGGTGTCTCAGCAAATATGTAGGAATTTAATTAGCGTACATGTACAAAGCAACATACTTACTACTTATGTTGGTCGAGCAGGGGAGAAAATGTGCACGCCATCCGTTCGCAAAATAGAGCAAATCTGACACGAGTGCTGTCTTCCCCTTTTTTTGGGAGTGTGATCATGTTTAAATGTTTCGAGAGTGGAACAGCAAAGAACTTCCATCAGTTGCGTGCACTTGTCACGACTCAGGACTAACCAACGACCTGTTATATTTCTCCGGGTCGACGAAGAAAAAGTGCAAGCATACATCTCCTAGTACTCTTCAAGGTTCACAATATTTATCCTCCAAAAAATGGACAGTAAACAGTAAGAACTGAATAGTAACCATTTTAGTTACTAAACTTGATTTTTACCGAAGATCAATGGTCGTTGAAACTGAATAACTGAGTTTTGTAACTCGTGCAGCAATGCAACATAATATGATTGAAGGAAGTAGGTGCATCAACATCTGGGACAAAGTTTAGACTTGTTATAATATTTCCAGTTAAGCATGAAAAATATGGAAAACGCAATTTAAAAATAGTTCTCTTTTAAATATATAAAAAATATAGGAACCGTACAAATGTTTTAGCCTGCCTTGTGACCACTAGCGGAGCTAGACAGTAGTATGAGATATATGCCTAATTCTCAAGCAATCAGCTGGTTCTAATGAACTTTTTGTGCTATTTATTTTGACTAGCCTGGTGCTAATGCAGAGAGTAGCACGAATGTGTGAACAAGTCGTAAGATGATATTTTTTTTTAATGGAACACACGGGATTCATTGCGTCTTGACCTTTTCCATAAATCTCACGAGGCCCTTTTTGTCATCTCTTTCTCTGGTAGTACTTTTCGTGTGGGCAGAATAGCGTGACCACAGCAACGCACAGAGCTAGAGCTACTAGAACTAGACCGTCCCACTGCAACCGATAAGAGCCGGTCCTCCACGTTCCGTGCCGCTCGAAGCCGTCACCTGCGACCGCGCGTCCCCTCTCTCTCTCCTCAAACACGCTGCAGAGAAGAGAAAGTTGTGTGCGATACGCGTGCCTCCTGCCGGCTTTCCCGAACGCCCCCGACGACGCCGTGAGAAGAACGAGGCTTCAAACCAAATCTCTCGGGGACGCATCTCCTCTTTTCCCTCCGGCATCAAATCAACGCCTGCGGAATCCCCCGGATTCGCGTGCACGCGTCGTGGGGCGGAGCGGGGGACGGAGGACGCAGCGGCGGCAATGGTGGCGGCGGATGGGAATGTGCGCGCCGACAGGGTCACCATTGGCGTCTGCGTCATGGAGAAGAAGGTCCGGATCTCGCCGCTTTGGTTTCTTGTTTTTTTTCTCGGTGACGGTGTCTCATGGAACTGGCGGAAACATTGGTGCTGGATGGTTCTTGATTCCCTCTCGAATCGTTTCTCGCTGTTCTCTGGACCCTTTCTTTAATTTGTGGCTTATTGATCGACTCGTGTTCTTGCTCTTCCAGCGCGTACGTCTCTCGATTGGACGGTTCTTCTTCTGGATTTCTCAAAGAATGCGGGGGAGTTGTGTTGTTCGTTCCCGAATATGTTCCTTTCTGATGGAATTCTTTGTTTCCCTTTCCTCAGGTGTTCTCCTCTCCAATGGAGCAGATTCTCGAGCGGCTCCGCGCGTTTGGAGAATTTGAGGTACGCAAGATCTTTCTTTTTCTCTCCCCGCTCACGCCGCATTTTCCTTTCGCTTTTGCATCAATTTTCGAAAACTGAAGACGAGTGTAAGGTTAAAAGTTTTCTCATGGATGAGTAAACTGGTGGATGGCGTAGAAGTGCATGTGGCATTTCTTTCTTGAAGAAAAGTGTTTTCTGTGTAAGACACCCGTGAATCTTTGTGGATACCAAATTATTCTGCATCTTTTTGAATAATACGTGAGGTCCCCATCACATGGTTGCTTTTATGATTCGTCCCCAAATGTTTGAGCTTATGGCAAATGGGTCCCTGTGCTTGTTGTACTAGAAAGATGATAGTTTGTCTTACCAATCCTTAAAAAGCGGTAATATTCCCCAAAAGGTTGCGTTTGCGTAATGTTGACTCAGGTCTAGCATAAGCTAATCATGTAGACTGTGAGTCCGTATCCTAATATAATTGATTCCTTGTAATACAAAAAAAATATAGATGGTGTCCAAGCAACGAGAATTTCTACTTCCAATTTGGCGTTAGATTTGGTCTACAACATGCATATTTTAATCCGTTAGACATGATGCTGACTCCTTTGCTTACTGTGGGGGTCCACTGACCACCTTGTTCGCTTAGTTCTTTCACAATTCACAAAGACTTGCCATAGAGACCTGTAGGAGGAATTTTGGCATTAGTTTAACACTATATTATATAATCATAGCTGCTGGACATCGTTCGCTGCTTTATCCTTGTTTCTCTTTATCCATTATTATATTTCTTGTCTTGCTTTATGTTCCAGATTTTCACTGATCAGCATTCTTTGTCTAATATTACAGATGAATAATTTGATCCTGATTAACCCTGGCCACTCTTGATATACTTCATTTTATTTCTGTATTTCTTTTGCAATTTACTGAGACGATTCAGATCAGTTAATGCATTACTTTTGATTGTTTTGCAGATTATAATATTTGGAGATAAAGTTATTCTCAACGATCCTATTGAGATGTATGTAATGAGAACTCAGGTTATCCCGTTATTGATAACTTAATCATGATTTTTCGATTATACATCTGTCCACATTCTTCTTTGTATAAAGTCTTGACTGAAGCCTCTATTACACCTTTGTATGCAAGTTTTGGGGCAATATCTCACTTATCCACAACTTTTGTTTTCAGTTGGCCAAATTGTGATTGTTTGATAGCCTTCTATTCCACTGGTTTTCCTCTACAAAAGGTTCAAGCTTATGCTGCTTTGCGAAGGTATGGTTAATCTGTTGCATAGGAATCATTATTCAAAATGATCCGTGTCTCATTTTTCGTAGAAGCAACTTTCCTCAATAATAACTAAATAAGAGAGGAAGGGAGGGGTGTCACTGTCTTGTCTCATTAACCCATGTCCTATATCTATTTAGTCTGCATAGCTATAGCTTCAAACCTTGTCGTCTTAACAAACCGTGGTATGCATTTTGCTCTGCATAGCACTATTTCATTTAACAAGCTTACATGCTATTGTTGGGTGAGGAAAAGGAAGTTTTGAAGGAATGATGTCCATCGTCAATGTTTCAAGGCATAGCTGCAGCAATTAGCCTTCGGGGGTGATCCTGAAGAAAATAAGTGCACGGAAGACCTTTTTTTACCATCTCCAAGGAGCAGAGGTTCCCAAAAAATACCAGAATTAGTTCCAACCTAACCATACCGTTGTCTACTGTCAGAATTTGTTAGCCCATACACTACACAAGGTCAATACGTCCTGCTTAGGTTGCGGTAGCAGGCTAAACGGTGACAGTGGGAAGATTTGATGAAAAAAAAAACTGCATCTCAGAAATCACCAATTCTATGAACTCATCTACTTCCAAGAAGGCAATATTGTCGGGGAGGTTACTAATGAGCGATTGAGAGGCAACTGTGTGTTGGCATGGGCACAACTGTTGCAACTTTAGAAAATGTTACTGTTACGTTGGGGACTACTTTGTTTTTGCGAACAAGCCTCTAACTGAGTTGGTTAGGTGGCTCTAGTAGCAGTCCTCAGGTCCTGGGTTCAACTGTTCAACTCTCGGTGGGAGCGAATTTCAGGCTGGGGTTAAGAAAATCCCCTCGTCTATCACCACACCAAAGCACAGGTCTAAGGTCCAGCCCAGGTCGTAGGTCATCTCACACGGGCCACAATGCCGCTGTGTAAGGCAAGGGTTTGGGGGTTTTCTCGGCCTGCGTGAGATGGTCTTCTCTCGTAAAATAAGTCCGGAGGCTGTCTTACCCCCTCTCGGCCTGTGTAAGGCAGGTGGAGTTTTTTTTTTTTTTTAACTTTTCCCACCTCTGAACTGATAGTTCCTTATTGTCAGTTAAATTCTTGTTGTGTTTTTTGTCATATCTTCCGGTTATCTTGATTAATTTTATTCTGCATGAATCTTAGGCCCTTTTTAGTGAATGAATTGGAGCCACAATACCTCCTCCATGACCGCAGAAAAGTATATGAGGTATTGTAATAGAAATTCATTTAGTATCCTACTGCATTCAGTTGAATACATCCCTTGTTCTTTGGTCACAGGGTGATATACGTTATTTTATCTGTATATTGTTACTGTGCACAAAGTACTTCTTCTGTTTGTTATCAAGGTATTTTTTTAAAATTATTATAGTCTCATGTTTCAGAAGCAGTTCAGTAGGGATCATATTGAGATGTCCAAATTTTAATTGTTTTGCCTGATAAAAGCCTTACACTGGATTTGCAGGATTACTGTAGTCAACTTTCGTAGCTTAAACCTTACGTCTTGGATAAATTATGTAAAAGATCTGAAAATTATCCTTCGTAAACACATTTAAGCTGCTTCTTTAGTGGGCCCCTATAAGTTTTGGGTCCTAATTGAACCAGCCATATATGTTGTATTCTATTGACGAACAATGTAATTTGCTGCTCTTTATCATATAACAATCCCATTTCGTTACTGAACCGGATAAGTTTCCGTGCTTCCTTATGCATCTTTTTCCCCTCTTGGAACACTGCAATCTCATTCAAGCAAGAAAACGCTACTTAACTGAACTAACTACAATCATTTTCATGTTTAAGCATCTGGAGAAATATGGAATTCCTGTGCCCAATTATGCTCTCGTTAATAGGGAATATCCATACCAAGAGCTAGACTACTTTATTGAGCAAGAGGACTTTGTCGAGGTTCACGGAAAACGGTTTTGGAAACCTTTTGTGGAGAAACCTGTTAATGGTAATTAAGTTATATTTACAATATTACTTTGACTGTACACTGTTGCTCTTTTCTTCCTTGCACCTGAATCTTTTTCCCTCATTAGTAGCGGAATGGCTTATGTTTCTGTTTTAACTTTGCTATGTTGCTGTTGTGGGAAGCAGCTAGTCATTTGTATGTGGGAAAGGAAGACTAGGAAGTGTGATCTGTTTATTGTAGTACAGAATAGTGCTTATGTTCACTTATACCTAGATGCCATTTGATTCCTTATTATTTTTATTTTCCTTTTTACTCCAGGGGATGACCACCGAATAATGATATACTATCCTAGTTCTGCTGGCAGTGGGATGAAGGAATTGTTCCGAAAGGTTAAATTTGACTCAAAACTTTTTTATCTGAGTGTGATTTGTGAAGAACCAGGATTCTGCATTCGACTTACTATGATGGGCTATTTCCCTCTTTTCTAATATATCAATTGCTTGATTGAGCCTAAACAACCTACCGTTTTACGGTATACATGCCTTTAAGCTATTGACCACTTGGTCACTGTAGCAATGAAAGCCTGCTAGTCACTATTACACTCTGGCTTTGGGGAAAATATTTATATATATGTGACATAAACTATAGTGAGATCATTATAGTTTCAGGAGGTCAGGTCCCTTGCAATTTTCATGTTACCTCTTCTTTTATTTTACTTATTATTATTATTTTTGGAACTGAGCCTAACTCAGTTTGTTGAGGCTATAGCTGTACAGCTTTACTACCTAGGTTTGAGTCCTTACTCCTCAGTTCTCTAATCTTTTAGAATGTATTAACATTTATGCATTGGTGCATAAATGTAGGTTGGCAATCGTTCTAGTGAGTTTCATCCTGATGTTAGGAGAGTGAGGCGTGAAGGATCTTACATTTATGAGGAGTTCATGCCTACTGGTGGTACAGATGTTAAAGTAAGATACCTTTCACAAGTTATTCTTTCTTTCTATTTGTGCTACATATCATTATACTTTAATAATTTTTGTTGTATTCCAAATGGTCTCGATAATCTTTCCTTTGTTCCTGTCTCCTGGATAATTGGACGTGAAAGGGAGTAAGGGATCTATCTGGCTATCTCCTTTACTTTTCCAGATGCATGTCTGAGGAATAGAAGCATCTAACTGCCACCCGCCACCCACCCACCAAATTAATACAATCCATTGCATATCTGACACCTTCTCTATTTTAGTTGAGGTTATCCAGTAGTCTGCAGTCCTATAGCTTTTCTATGTTAATGCAACATAAGCATCTATCTAGAAGTTGCTACTTTTGTTTTTGTACCTTAACATTTATAATAACCTTTTCAGGTTTACACTGTTGGCCCAGGATATGCGCATGCTGAGGCAAGGAAGTCACCAGTGGTTGATGGTGTTGTTATGAGGAATCCTGATGGGAAAGAAGTATTGGCTCTTGCTCTTTCCTTAAATCCAAATTCAACATCCATTGGTCCATGTTTTCAGTTAAACCAAGGATTTAGTAATTGCAAATAGGAATATTGATATGCCATTTTATTTTTATTATGACCAATCTATGTCATTCAGTCATTGTGAAAATTTGCTTGCTAAAAAGCTCGTGGATGTGCATAAAATGCAAGTAAATTCGAACTTGACTCGTCACGTAGATTTAGTTCGGTTAGGTGGGCATGCTAATGTTCCCACACAGAGTGATTTTTTGTTGGATGTTATCTGCTATGACACTACCATTTTTGAATTGGCTATCTGAGTTCAAGTTTTTGACATTATTTCTTGTTTCATTTCTTCGATCATGATGAATTGTACTATTTTTTGGTGCTAAATGAGTATTTCATACTTGAAGGTGCGGTACCCCGTGCTTTTGACACCCATGGAGAAACAAATGGCTAGAGATGTCTGCAGTGCTTTTAGACAAATGGTAACACCTCCTTGTTTTATCTATATCTATAAAGTATTTTGTAGAATTGAATAGTAATACTTCCTTGGACTGTACCTTTAAATGGGCAATGAACTGGGAGGACTAAATTATCACTTTGTTGAGATAGTTATGCAATTCTTGCCAGTTGTACTTTCTCATATGCCATTTTTTCGCCAGATAAAAGCAAAAATAGTGCATTTCATCTTCCAAAAAGTCAATTGTAGATGCAGGGAAATGTTCCTTTTTTTATATAAAAAAGTAGCATATGAATGTTCCAACCCAAAATTCAGTGTAACAGTTCTGGTGTTTCATGTTGATTAATATATAGAGAGAATATAAACTAATATATTCCGTGCCTGTATGAGTAAATGTTATGACTATATTGCATCATCATTTTATTTCTTAATGCCTTTGTTCTGACAGGTCTTGTGTTTTGCAGGTCTGTGGTTTCGATCTCTTAAGATGTGATGGTAGATCGTATGTCTGTGACGTCAATGGATGGAGTTTTGTAAAGAACTCATACAAGTAATATCTTTAATGCATATGTTCTTTCTAGAGGAAACCTATTTTTTAGATTTAATGAGTGTTGAAGCGGTTGGACAAACTCAATACCAGGTATTATGATGATGCTGCCTGCATCCTGAGAAAAATATTTCTTGATGCAAAAGCTCCCCATCTATCGTCAACCATTCCTCCAAGTCTTCCATGGAAATCAAATGAACCAGTACAGCCCACTGAAGGTCTTACAAGACAGGGAAGTGGAATAATTGGGACATTTGGACAGTCAGAAGAACTACGTTGTGTAATTGTTGTGATACGCCAGTAAGGACATTGCTATTTCTTTCGCTGCTACCAGATAATTGCAGGTTTTAACATGCTTTCCCTTTTAGTGGCGATCGGACACCAAAGCAGAAGGTGAAACTAAAAGTTACGGAGGAAAAACTCCTGAATTTGATGTTGAAGTATAATGGAGGGAAACCAAGAGCTGAGGTATCACTTTCTTGGGTCTCTCATTTTAATTAACCTATGGTGCTTAAATTGATCACAGTTTTGGGGCTTCTGCTGCAGACTAAACTGAAAAGCGCTATACAGTTACAAGACTTGCTAGATGCTACAAGACAACTTGTACCACCAACTAGGTATGCTGTGCTGGGATAAGTATAGTAGTTCGAACTTCGAATATTTAGGATTGCATAGTTGACTTCCTTTAAATACATTTACCAACTTTATTCTTAATGTTGTAGTGCCATGTTCCGTTGCTAGATGTTTGTTCAAAATAGTCAGTTTGTCTTATGTTCCTTCTACTTTTCTTTTCTTTTATTTTCTGTGTACCCTGAAAAACCAATGAAAGCCCTGTATGTTTAGGTCGGGTCGTGAGAGTGATAGTGATGCTGAAGATGTAGAGCATATTGAAAAACTTCGTCAAGTCAAAGCTGTGCTGGAGGAGGTAATTTGATCTGCTTGTCTATTCACCAATGACCTTTTCTATGTACCTTGAATATTTCTTTGCTGTTTCACTACCAATAGCTAGTTTTAACCACACTGCCATTTCATTTTGGCATAATACAACCTGCCTGAAAAATTATCAAGTACTTCAGTCTTCAGTGCCCTTCTGACATCTAATGCCTAAGTACTTTGGTTGCAATGCTAGGGTGGGCATTTCTCTGGTATTTATAGGAAAGTGCAGCTAAAGCCACTGAAATGGATGAAAGTTCCAAAGCGCAATGGTGACGGTGAAGAAGAACGACCAATTGAAGCACTGATGATTCTTAAATATGGTGGTGTACTAACTCATGCTGGGAGAAAGCAGGTTTCATGTTAAATCAAAATTGTACACAGCACAACTAACTTCATACTGTTAAATATAATCAACACATTTACGCATATCTGACTTTGTGATTTCCCTTAATTGCTATTCAGGCAGAAGAGTTGGGAAGATTTTTCAGAAATAACATATACCCAGGTTGTTTACATTGTTCTCACCACTATTATCTTCTTCTTTTTTTTCTTTTTTAGGTCAAGCCACTATTATCCCGTTGTAGATCTAAAGTATCATACTTTCTTTTGAATTTTTTAGTAATTTTTTTCATATGACCACCCTATCAATAGAAAACAACGCTAGAGGGAACTGTAGTTGTAGCACCACTATTATCACTATTTGTTGGACATAAAAATGATCTTGGCGGTTCTATATTTTTGAACATGATAGTACCTCTTAGGTCATGGGTTATTTAGTTTGAAATTTTTTAATGTGGCATGAGATGGTATATACTGACGTGGCAAAAGGAATCATGACCACGTTCCCACTTTAGATCATAACAGGTTTTGTGGCGCTGCTCTAATATCTGTTTGATATATGCACAAATTATGTTTTGACTATCTTGTGCATCATAATAGTTTAAAATCCTGGTAAGATTGAAGGTTAGTACTTCTGTTGCATTATATATATCTATCTATCTATCTATCTATCTATATATATATATATATATATATATATATATATATATATATATATATATATATATATATAGAGTAGGTATAATTTGTGGCTGGCTACAGAATAGCAAATTCTATAGCCAGGTCGGACGACCGAGCCTAGGAGGCAGAACACGTGAGCCGGACCACTCATAAACCAACTTCCACAGGCAGGCGGACTGCTTTTCCCCGAGCCAAATCCCGATCCTTTTTTTCTCGGTGGACCAAGCCTTTTCTCTCCCCCACGATCACGCCTGGACTCCGAACTGCATACAAGTCACGCGCGTGTACGTTCAAATCGACGGCAGTTCAGATTCTGGCCTCGCAAGGCAGTTCTTCCGTCATCCACAATACACAACCAGAATAACCCATGTCGATGCCATCAATGGACAGGACGAGTATGGCAATGCCCAAAACAACGGATGCTACTCGAGAAGGCACCAGTAACGGGAGCACGTTACCTACGCAGGCCACTATGCTTCCACCTCCTTCGCTGCTTCCTACATCTCATCAACAACTTCATCGTCAGGGTTGCCATCGTCTCTTTGCAACCTACACCAACAGATCCTTCAACTCAATCCAACAGGAACGTAGTTCCAACGCCGGAGCACCAGCTAAGCTACAACAACAGAGCAAACAACACATATGGAAGATCGATGGTGCCTCCTCCAGCAATAATCTCTCGTTGATGCCAAATATTCCATCCCACAGGCCCACCGTCGTCCGTGGTAGCGAAAACAGAGCAATACAGATCATCTGGATCGACCTGTATTTTTTCTTGCTTACCATCAAAATGGACCTTGGCATTCCGTTCGGAATTGTGCATCGCCTTACGTCCATCTGCGCCTCGTCGTCGCTGATGCATTTGGGCATACAAAGGTCCTTTAATCATTGTGCAATCAGGGAGTACCACTTAATTTGGTTTCTGTTCAATGGCTGCTCCACCTGAACTGATCAACATGTGAGGTCGATTGCTGAATCAATTTATTTTATTTTCTTAATCTGTTGGGGAGACGCATCACCTGAGCCAGTTCAGAGGATTTTAGTTAATCAAGAAATAATCCGTCTCTACTGAACCCATTCTTCCTGGGAAGCCATCAATTATATTGTTTTGGACCACAATAAAATGATTGTTTGAGTTAATAAACTGTTGTGAGGTTCATAGTACTGGTAGATGATATACAAAACTATTTTTATCACAGCATAGTTCTCATTGGTACAGGTTGGAAAATAAAAAACATGGTCTATCATTTAGTTGTAATCTCCTTTGACAAATTTGAGTTTTACATCTTTTTAATACCACAATTAACAACAATAATGACTCACAAGATTAAATGTTACCATCGAAACAACAGAATTTGTCAGTGCACATATTCAGAGTTAAGTCATGTTTGTAGCTGAGATTCATTCAAAAGGTACATTTCAGGGGCCAACTGCTTCAAGTATTTGTTGCCACATAAGTACAAAAAAAAGATAAATGCACCTTCCAAGTTACAATGAGCACTACATCCTAGTTACAAAAGCACCAGAGCTTGTTCATTTCAGTCTCTTCTAACCCTATACTAACTATAAAGACTATTGTTCATCTTCACCAGATCCCCCCAGGTCTGCATAGCATGTAAAACAGCATCTCCAATCATCCTGCAAAACAGCAAGGCTCATACCGGCAAATAGTAACTGACTATCAAAATAATCAAATAGGTGAAGATTTAAAACGTTTGACAACTATCCTCAAAACAGCCTTGCTGATCTTGCCATGACCAGCTTCCCTCATACCTGAAACCGGTAAAAAGTCAAGCTACAAGACTCAACAATTGTAGCTCATATCGGCACAATTCATCAGCATCCTGAACCAAAAGAATTTCCATGGCAGAAACAACAATTATTTGACATCACTCGTTTCGGCAAATCAGTGATAAATAGCAGTTGTAAAAGATGGTAGACGTCTTACAATAACATGACAATTTCAAAATTGACTAAGAGGAGAAAGGTAGCACTAATTAATTGACAATCCTGGCTAAGTACTGGCATATCTATAGTGTTTGTTCATTCAGATGAACGGTAAATTTACAGAAAAATATGAAAAAAAACCAAAACTTTTACTGTCTCACACACTTCCTATTGGTACTCTGGTCAGCAATACTTTTACTAGCTAAGGACAGTTTCACCTTTTCCAAGTGGCTCAATTTTAATCAAGAGTGATATGCAATCGATATACTTCAAACAGGAGGACAGAACATTTCTGAAATAGAAGTACAAATGCAATACACATTATAACATGTTATCTCTACTCCACACCATATGAAACTATAAATCAGAAATATACGTGAACGGGAAAACATTGAATTATCGTAGTTTTGATCAAAGACTTAAATTCTGTGACATCGCAACAGATTGTATACCGCACCGAAAAAAAATTCAATACTATGAATAAAAATATCATCCAAAATCAACAACATTATGAAATCGGAAACACTTTATCATTGCTTCTCACCTTGCTAGTGGCAGATTCAGCCGGAGTTCTGCCTAAATTAATCTCAGTCACACTACTGGAAGCAAATGCACAGGAATATTGCTTCATGGCTTACCTAAAATCATCAACATTTTCTAGGACAGGTTCAGAAGCACTAAACTGCGCATTTTTTGTTCCTCTAAGCCGGCTGGACAGGGTGTAATGTATGCTCCTGATATGGAAACTCGATTTGGTGGGCTTGAGGCTGGCCATGTGCACCTAGTGGTGCTAGCCAAGGGGTTTTAGGGAGATCAATTTGCTATGCCTTTTATCTGGTGTTCAAAGTAATCAATTTCAGAGTTGCCTGCATATGGAAGGCCTTCTCACCTGACAACGTCATGGAAAAAAATATAATTGTTGCAAAAATAGGTAAGCAGAATAGGTTGGTGTCGTATCAGTCAATTTAGAAGGCTAGTTACAAAATGAAATGCTTTAATCTTTCAATTGAAAGATAAAAACAAAAGACGGAAAAATGGCTAGTATCCATTCACACGAGAGGAAAAAAACGTTGTGATGTCAATTCTTACAGAATTATGCATCCCGAACAGTAAAATAATTGTTGAATATTATGGCACAGATAATTCAGTACTTGCAAAGAAAATGCTCTCGCATTTGCGGAATAAATTGGAGTACATGTATCGGAAGTATTTATTTAGTGAAATTAAAAACAATTTGGGGGAGGAAATTGAGAAGCACAGCCCTAACCGAGCAAAATAAAAATCGATTTGGGGATTTGGGGAGGGCACGTACATGGTAAGCGCCTGCTCTCCATGAGTACAGTGCTCTGCTCCAGTTACTCAGCAAATGGAAAATGATTTATGGATTATATTGGGGAACCTAGACATCCGATTCATCCAATAACTAGGCAAACGTAAAAACGATTTGGGGAATCGAATGGAGAGCACGTATACACCTGCTGCTCCGTGTGTGGGACTGTCGATTCATGGTGGAGAGTCGCCGTCTCGCGTGGTACGTCCTAGCAACTGCAGAAATAAATAACAATCTAGGTCGGGACAAGAACAGATGTGTATCAAACCCAAAATTGAGAGGCAAGTAAAGGCGATCCAAATAGTCCAAATAGTGGGAAGAGGCTAGAGTTTGACCTTCTCTGGCTAGAGGTGAGCGCATCTTGTGCTTCGAGGGCGGCGGTGCTTCTTCTTCGAGGACGACGAGAAGAAAACGGCAAATGGGGATCGCGCCGTGCGTTGTGGGTGGGAGGCCTGTGTGTTTCGTGAACAGATCGGGTTTAGGGAGGTCCGTGGGCTAGGCTCCATCTGAAGCCTGGGTTTGCGTCTGGCTACAGAATTTTCATTCTATAGCTAGCTATATAATATATATTCACTATATATATATTATATATATATATTTGTAGAATGCTATTAAAATCTCTTATTACTTGCACTTACATCTATTTGAAGTCTGTTGAATTGCTTGAATTGAAAGATGATTTTGCGATGCACATGAGCTTGATTTTTATTCAAGTGATTTTTAAAGACTAACAATTCACTAAAAACGAGTATTTTCTTTGTTGCACATCTGGAATTTCTATTAACTGTATTCCTCCTACTCTTTTATTTACAAACTTTACTTTGTAGTTTTAGATATTTTGCCTCTAACCGTCATGGTTTATGAAATACAGGTGAAGGAACTGGTTTGCTTCGTCTCCATAGCACTTACAGACATGATCTAAAAATATACAGCTCAGATGAAGGCCGCGTACAGGTATGCTATGGTCTAATATGGGAACTCGTTTTCTATCAGAGCATGCTTGGCTGTAATTTTGCTTCTTCAGTTCCAGATAGTTTGAATCTTCAGCATATTTCCGTAGAAATGGGCAAAGCACCACTATGAAAATGTATTATTGATGTATAGAGTTCGTGATACTCTCAAAATGTAGAGGTACATACTTCCAAGTTTCTCTAAAATTTTGAAAATTTTTCATCCATAGTTGTGTTGATATTATGGCGGCACGCAAAATTACACCTACCATTTACAAGATACAAAAATGATAAATGTTAGAGCATCTAAAATCCAGATTTCTCATTTTTGTGTATCACAAATGGTAATCGAGTTTGAAGATGAAATTTTGTGTGCATCCATAACAATGGTGTGCGTATGTTGAGTTCTTTTTTTTTAAAAAAATAAATCCCAGTAGCAGACTGTAAAGTTTGGTCTCTGAGTTGTGTTCGGCTATGGGAAAGTGGTGAACCTTCAAGTTTGGTCTAATATGGGGACTGGGGAGGCAATGATTTTAGTTCCTCAGATTTTTATATATGGCATAATTTTTTCTTGGCACGGGAACTGGGGAGGTTGTAAAATTGAGAGAATGATATGAAATGACCATGACATCTCTGCGTTAATATCTCCGTATGAGCATGAGACACTAGGGAGGTTACAAAGGAGGATGACAGAAAAAGAGTGAAGATTAGAAAAATATGTCCCCTCCCTCTGACCCCTTTTCCTTTCATGACATAGCTTGTAATAAATGTAAAAGCTATTGTTTTTTGGCAATAAATACTTGTTTGTCATTTGTAGTTCACAACTCACGTGGTCATGAATGTGTAAATTTCAGATGTCAGCAGCAGCATTTGCTAAAGGCCTTCTGGATTTGGAAGGGCAGCTAACTCCCATACTGGTTGGTTGCTCTAGCAGATCTCTTTTATTGATTGATCTTTCCTCTGTAACAGCTTCATCTTTTATACTAACTACGTCAGGTATCTCTAGTAAGCAAGGACTCTTCTATGCTAGATGGACTGGAAGATGCCAGCATTGAGATGGATGAAGCAAAGGTTTGCTTTCATTTTTGATAGATCACTATGAAATTTCTATGATTCAAACAGCCATCCAAAGTCTTGAACAAGGATGCTAATAATTAGATGTTCTGATATACTACCTCTGTATTTTAAATGCTGCCATCCAGACATCATGCTAAGGTTGCATTTGGTTCTGCTTTGTGGCTACAGCTTTTGCTTTCAAAAAGTCGAAACGGCCACGGTCGCAGTCCACAACAGCTTTTTCACCACACCCACAGTCCACAACAGCTTTTTTTTTCTCGAATACGCAGGAGAGCTGCGTATCTTCACAACAGTTTTTTCATAGCCACAGCCAAACCAAACACAACCTAAGTCAGTTTTGAACTGCCTAGGGTGTTTGAACGACAACAAATAAAATACGAAGGGAGTATATATTTAAATCTTTGCCCAGAAACTAAGTGGGAGATGACAATATTGGCTTGTAGTTATGTAAATCATATACACCGCTATGACCTCAATGCTTTCTTTTTTTTTTATAAAAAATATCCTCAATGTTAGCAGCATCTATTTAGTAATCATACCCTTAGGTGAAGAATCTAATTGCTACCTACTTAATTTATGAGCTATTATGAAAACACTATTATAGAATCAGAAGTTTTCTATGTTATCATTAAAGGAATCCTAAGTTCTACTCTAAAGTTCTGCAGTTTTAAGGCATTCCTACTCCTACATTCCCTTGCTTGTCTTATACTCTCTCTACTCCAAAGTATAAGTCATTTAATATAGTAACATGATCTTCAAGATGACATTTTGACTTGAAATTTATATCAATATATTTTGTTTCAAGTCAAAAGACTATTTATTTGTAAACAATTCTTCAAGATGAATCCAATTACATCATTCTTTATTGTCGAGTCGCATAAATAGTTTTTTTCTGTGGTTGTCAAAGTTAAAAAGGTTTGACTTGCAAGAATCCTAAAACAAGAAATATTTCTTTTTGGAGGGAGAGAAACCGATGCTATAGATAGTTGTAGGCCCTTTTCAAGCAGTGGGAGTGCTAAAACAGAAATATTTCTTTTGGAGGAGAGAAACCGATGCTATAGATAGTTGTAGGCCCTTTTCAAGCAGTGGGAGTGGTGCCTAGTGCCCTAAGTAGACTGAGTCGCTACTTTGGCTAAGCAGCAAGCAAGGTGCTAGGCTGGAGGCCAATTTTGTATACAGTACCGATATATCATGTGAGTTTGCTCTATCATCAATTGTCATTGGAATATAAACGCCAAGTACCTTTCAGGCTAGGTTGCATGAGCTTATCATTTCAAATGCAAAAGCAAAGAAAACTGAGGAACCATTGGAGTTTCCATGGATGGTTGATGGAGCTGGATTGCCTGCAAACGCTTCGCAACTCCTGCCAAAGATGGTAAAATACTTTTGATTGGATTGGATGTATAGCTAGATGATCTTGATACACCAACATATTTAAGCATCTCCACCTCCATTTGTATGTTTCTACTTATTTCAATTATCTACTTCTAATTGTTGAATTGCTTAAATTTATTGAAATTCGTTTTTCTATTGTTTAAATATCTACCTTTTTTCATGATAGTTTTACCAGTCCATGCAAATATGTTTCTTTAGTGTCTATTTATTATTTGCAAAACTAAAAATTCTGATACATCCTCTTGCTCAGTTTTTTAATCTAATGGCTATATGGTTTGTTTAACCCCCTAACTTATTAATTAGGCCAAATTAACAAAAGAAGTAACTGCACAAGTCAAGCTACTTGCTGAAGGTGAAGATGAAAAGCTTGCATTGACAAATTCATTTTCGAAGTATGACCAAGCAAAAGCACTTGGGAAGACAACCATTGATGTGGCCCGCATTGCTGCTGGCTTGCCTTGTGGTAGTGAAAGCTTCCTCTTGATGTTTGCCAGGTGGAGGAAACTTGAGAGGGATTTATATAATGAAAGAAAGGAGTAAGTGTTTCATCTTTTAGAATAATTCTGGATGTTCAGGATTTTTTATGCTTAGAATATTTTTTATGGATTGTTGATTCCACTTGTTTTCTTCGACTATAACTCAATGGTTCTTTGTTTTATATGCAGTCGCTTTGACATTACCCAGATTCCAGATGTATATGACTCCTGCAAGTAAGATTTTTTTGTGTAACATGCTTTATTTTATAATAAATTAATCTGATCAAAGTAAAACCATGATTTGTAACACCGTCGCATATCTTTGTAGTGTACAATAGGTTCCCCTTCTTATGTTTGAATTCTTGGCATAAGCCTTGTGCCTAAACTATGTATTGCACAACAAATATGACCTTTGTGTAATGCCCATCTCAACCTTGAGGGTTTGGAAGAGTTGTAGGATATATTTTCAGCAAATCTGATTTAAAAATAATTGTTGTAATATGATCGAAGTAAAATTATAATCTGTAACATTGTCAGTCTGTCACCATATATCATCGTTCATTTTTTTTGAATTCTTGGCAAAAGATTTACGCCTAAGCTAGTGTTTTTTTTTTCATTTTGAATTCTTGCATAACTTTTGAGGGTTTGGAAGAGCTGTAGGATATATGCCCAGTAGAACTGATTATAAAGACTGCAAGTGGCATAAACTTTGCACCTAAAGTAATGTATTGTACTACAGATATGACCTTTTGCATAACGCTCATCTCAATCTGGAAGGTTTGGAAGAGCTGTTTAAAGCTTCCCAAGTAAGTGCTTTTATACTATCTGCTTGGCTGTACCTGAAAGTGGATCACAGACCTCTGTAACTATTTAGTGGCACATCCTACTATTTAAGCATGCATTTTAGAAGAGGTATCAATTAATGTGCATGTAATGATAAAAAAATAATGTGCATGTAAAGTGATATGGAAGTATAATGTAGGGTCATATTGTGTTATTCTTTTTTCAAGTCAAGTGCACAGTTTCATTTAAAGTTCCACGAAAAGGAGTGATGCTCCTAAATATAGTTGCCCCAAGTTTGTGAGGGATCTATATTATGCGATGGGATAATCCAACAATGAACATATAATTATTCCTTAATGCTATTGCATAACAAAATTTTGAGTTAGATCTGTCTAAATGCCGTGGGTGGGAGACCACACTTGGGTCGTTTTTCCTTATATAATGGCATTTAAGCAATCTCATGAATAGCTTTGGATGCTAATTTGCTATTCATCGGTCACTTATTTAATCATGAAATTTTGGTATTTGTTAAACCTGCTGTTATCAATCCATGTATGGGTGTTGAAGTAGTTTCCCTCTTGTTTGCTGATGCAGATGAGTTCTCTGTAATGTTTGTTCAACATATTTTATCACTGCTTACTTTGATATTCTTGTAGATACTTGCTGATGGTGTCATTCCAAATGAGTACGGAATCAACCCAAAGCAAAAACTGAAAATTGGCTCAAAGGTTTGTTTTGGTTCAAAGTTGTACAAACAATTATATGCTTGTGATACCATCAAGCTCTTGGCCTATTTTGAGACCAGTTACATTCGTGATATATGTCCAGTTGTCCATAATCATAATATTTTGGATTTTCGGGGGGCACTTATGCATTCTTGATATATGTCCAGTTGTCCATAATCATAATCTTTTGGATTTTTTTTTTTTACTTTATGAATCTTCACTTTTATTGGTCTAGCTAGTTTTTGTGATGGGAAACATTCAGCTTGGTAGAAGTGTCTTGTTGAAGTTGAAGTGTCATACTAGTGCCATTGAAGTGCTTCCTGATTGAGGAAAGGTGGAAAAACATATATTTAATCATGGCAAAACATTAGTAGTGAGGAGACTATCTTTTGGTCCAATTCAGAACAGCAATTTAATGGAAGGTCGCATTGCTATAATCATCTTAGTAATTTGCTAAAAGGATGATTCCAGAGAAATCCTCCTATATTCAGCACTTAGCTCTTTGGAACACCCTCCATTTCTCATGTCCATGTTTGCTTTTTTATTTCATTTTATTGGAATGTTTGAGTTCAGTTTAGGCCCATTTGATGATGATCCTAATGGTATTTGCATTTTGCAGTAGGATGTTCTGCACAATGAACTGACAACTTTTTTATCTTTCTTAGATAGCGCGTCGTTTATTGGGAAAAATCCTAATTGATTTACGCAACACTCGTGAAGAAGCAATCAGTGTTGCTGAACCAAAATTTGTAGAAGATGAAGCTCTATTCCTACCAACAAAAGAAACCGAGCATCCACAGAAGAGTCAAATCAGGAATGAGGACGGGAGAAGGTCCAGTACCACCAGTGAGAAGTCAATGGACCAAGAAGATGAAGATGATAGAGAAACTAAATATCGCCTTGATCCGAAGTCTGTGCCTGTTCTTCAATGTTTTACCAAATTAATTACGTTTTTCTGATTTACTTTTGAAGTAGCTAAAATATTTTACTGCAGGTATGCCAATGTCAGGACACCTGAGCGTCATGTCCGCACAAGACTCTACTTCACATCGGTATATTGGGCGCTTTCCTTTTCTTTGCTGCACATTTTGTTGAATTGTTCTTACCATACTTTCGCAGTTATATCCTTTTTTGTACATATCTGTACCAGGAATCTCATATTCACTCTGTGATGAATGTTCTTCGCTATTGCAACTTGGATGAATCTCTACAAGGAGAGGATAGCCTTGTCTGCCAAAGTGCTTTGGACCGTCTTCATAAAACTAGGGAGCTTGATTATATGAGTAATATCGTGCTTAGAATGTTTGAAAACACAGAGGTATGGCTGTATTTGTTATCTCTATTTAGTCTCTAGAAAATTATTCATCTTATGTTAGTTAATCCTTCGTATTTTATTTCATTTATGGTTTTTGCTTTAAGTTCAACCTTATCTCCCTTCTTTTTCTCCTCCAGTCCCTCCATTTCCCTCTTCTTTCCATTCTTTTCTTCTTCATTTGCTTGGAAATGGATCTGCCACTATCTACTGTGTATTCGAGAAAAAATGTATATCCATGGTAGCCACCTTTTTTTTTGTCTGTATTTTACTGTGTTCTGCAGTTGGGTGTCAGTTCCTAGTCTTGCCAGTATTGGAGATTTCTAAGCCTCAATTGGTTTGTACCGATAGCATATACTTATTTTGTCAGTTTGATTATTTGTGTGCTTGGTTTTTACTCTGCTCCCATGCTTTCATTTGGTAACTTTTGACAATTGCCACACAGCCTACAAGTTTCTGTAGTCTAATAGTGCAATCATTCTATCATGTTAACGAATTTCTTTCTTGTAGGTTCCATTAGAAGACGAGAAAAGGTTCCGGATTGAAATGACGTTCAGTCGAGGTGCAGATCTCAGTCCCCTGGAGGTGATGCCATCATCTTACTCACAATATACTGAATCTCAGCTGTTCTTGCTTTGTACTGATCGAGTGTATTTTTGGTCCAGGACAAAACCAGCGAAAGTTCTTCCTTGCTACAGGAGCACACCCTGCCGATAATGGGACCTGAGAGACTGCAAGAAGTTGGGTCCTACCTGTCATTGGACATGTTTGAGAAAATGGTGCGGTCATTTGCCATGCCTCCGGAGGACTTCCCTCCTGCTGGTCCTCCACAAGCTTTCTCAGGTTATTTCTCCAAAGGGGCTGGAATGCTCGAAAGGCTGGCTAGTCTCTGGCCTTTCCACAAGGGTGCTAACGCGACCAATGGAAAATAGTTGCAAACCTTGCTGGAATCAGTTCGTGTGAATATTCTTAGTTGTCAAAGCTGTTTAAAACACCAGCTCAATTTTGACAATATGACTTAAAGTAACATTTTTTCAATCCGCATCTGCTGATAGTGTTACAAGTGCCACCAGCCGATGTGCACGGACAAAACCCAGCCTGTTTATTGGCCTGCCTGAGTCTGGCATTTTTTTCCGGTGAACACTTGAAAATTAATTCACTAGATTTATATGTTTCATGACCTAGTGCACCTCACCTATAATTACATGGTCATATGTTTTTTATTCTTTTACATGAAAACAGTAGGGGAATCCAAAGGCCGCCAGTGGCCAGAATCAATATACTTCTAATAATATCGAATTGGGATTTTAGCAACAAGTAGTATTCTCTTTAGCAGAGTATTAACATATACTAACTTAAAATTTTAAATCTGGAAACATGACTATTCGAACCAGTTAAAAGTTTAAAATCTGGTTTAATGAAAAGAGCAAGTTTCAATTCAACGTCATGAGTTTTGTAGAAGGAAGATGTGTAAGCTATGATCCCAGTCATCAGAGAACCCCAATAGACTGGGCAAGCCGAATGCATCCGTGACATGTGGTCATACCTGAAACTGAAATTTAAACTTCAGAATCCAAATATGACTTTTCGCAATATCTGTGAATTGTTGCTGACAAGCCGAATGCAATATATACGAATTTGTTGCACTTTCATGTTTCAAAATTTAATGGTAATTCCTCCATGCAATTCACTTTCATTTGCTTCTGCTTTTCAAATGAATGGTAAAGATCCACAGCTATGTTCGTGCTTTGAGTTTCACTATTAAACTAGACTCTTCCCCCGAAATGTTGAAGAGACTTCTATTTCCCCCGAAATGCTCGAATCAAAGCTATAGAGAATTTTTTTTCAGAGAGAAAAAGTTCACTTTATATCGGAAACCTGTGTCGCTTCTTTCAGTCTCAAACATACATCAAATTCCGCTTGATCACTGGAGATAATGCGAATTGCTGCCTAACGTTGACAAAAACCGAACTGGAATATTTCTAAAAGTTTAGGCTCACACTCATGTCCTGTCAGCACGTAAGCCATTCAGCATCATCTGTGCTAAGATGAAGAGTCGGGAAGGAAACTGACAGAAGGATCTACATTTCTTTTTGGCGTCTGTAGATAAGTACGAGTTGTTTAATACGCTGCCGATGCAGAATTCTTGTTTTAGTGGTGATGGGACTAAGAACAGAATAAGTGAGAATATATAAAAAAAAATTTGTTTGGTGGGGGTGGGAGGGTTGAGGGACACACATTGAAGAGTTATAGGTAAAAAATCATGGTTGTGTGAAAGATATAATAGGGTGGCGGAACTGGCGACTAGAGATGAAAAGGAAGTTATTTTTTGGACATTAATTTGACTGTGACAATAGTGTTGCTATCCTTTCTCTGATAGTATAGTATAGCGAAACTAGTATCACCCTGTCAAGCAGGGCTGACTGGAGTGAGTGAGTATGTTGCTCGAGCAGAGCGAACTGAAATTCAACTCCGTCAATATGTCATGCAGCCACCAATGTACAAATCACAGAAGATCCACCGCAACGTAAAACCATTTTTCCCCAACCCAATTCCTTTACCTACCCTTTTTATTTTTTTCTACCTCCATTTCTTGTTGAGTTGCTGTTTCCTTCTTTCCTCGACACGAGCTCGTTGTCGTTGGTTCCCTTCCACCACCTTCTATTCGCACTGTCTCTAGCTCGCCGCGTGGAAACCCACTCTCTCTCCTACTTCCCCACTCTCCGGTCCTACCTTTATCCATTCCAGAGGTTTCGTCAGTTTTCTCACTCTCCCCCGCGCACACAAAACCCCTGCGCATTTATAATGCTCTAGAATTTCGGCGCATAAATCTGGAAAGGGAAGCAGAGCAGAATAGAGTCTTCTTGCGGTGGAGATTAGAGGGCGTGTCTCCATGGCTGACAAGGAGGGGAACCTGGACGCTGTCCTCAAGGAGGCCGTCGACTTGGTAACTGCTGACTGCCCTGCTCCTGGGATGGTTCTCGGGGTTGTAGTGTGCAGTGTCCGTACATGTACATGGCTGCGTCTGGGCGTTCTTGGAAGCTTGGTTGGTTCTTGGATGAGTAGCGGCAGCAGCAGCACGAGTGGTTTCTTTCTTGGTTCTTTTTTTTTTTAAAAAAATTAGGTTTTCGGTTAATGTTTCCTCCCCGTTTTTGCAAGGCGCGATTAATCTCAGTGGGAGGATCTCTTGGCCATTATAGCATTCAAATCCTAGAGCTAGCTCTGGTGCACGTCATTTGAGGGGAAAAAACTTCTTTGTATTTTGTTGCCCACTCATGAAGTGCTTATAAATGTGAGAAGGTTCATAGCATAGTAAACACTTGTCCCGCTGGAGCTCTGGGTGGCACAACTGGAGCTCTGTCTTGGCCATTATAGCATTCAAATCCTAGAGCTAGCTCTGGTGCACGTCATTTGAGGGGAAAAAACTTCTTTGTATTTTGTTGCTCAGTCATGAAGTGCTTATAAATGTGAGAAGGTTCATAGCTTAGTAAACACTTGTCGCGCTGGCGCTCTGGGTGGCACAACTGGGATGGTTATTCATTTCTTTGGTTGTAAATTTGAGAATTCTATGAGATGCCTCTCGTCCTGTTCTGTAACGCTGTTCAATTGTACATTCTACCTGTAGAGTTCCCGTTCCATTTCTTCCACTACTATTTGGTTAAATAATTTGTGTACGAGTTTTCTTCGACTAGAAATCCTTCCTTAGAGTTTCGGCTTGGTTGGTAACAGCAGTCTGTTCTGGGCCTTGCCTTGCTGTTCCTTGCCACCCCCACTGCAAAATAAAAAAAGAACTACCAAGAGAAAAGGGAAAAATATATAGAAAAAACAAAGAAACAGCTAATCAACCTAGAAGGTAACAAAGATTTTTTTAAAAGGCTAGGAGAGATGTTTTTCCGTTTTATTTTTATGTGAGTAGATTACCCAAATTGGGATGGCTATAGGACATTCTTGTGCCAGTCTTAAGCACATGAAACTGATAACTTCTTTTTCTAATGATTGAATTTGTTTAATTTGTAAAAAATGCTTTTGTAATTATTTTGTAGGAGAACATCCCACTTGAGGAAGTGTTTGAGAATCTAAGATGCAGCCGTGGAGGGCTCACCTCAGAGCAGGCGCAGCAGCGCCTTCAGTTATTCGGTCCAAACAAACTCGAGGAGAAGGAGGTCAAGTCTCTCAAGCCCAGTCAGCCATTTCATTGGAAAGATTTGAGTTAATTGCATGCAACACTAGGTTTTGCAGCTATATTGTCACATTGCATCGGGTTTTAGCACACGCTTCACTTTACACCAGGTTTTAGGTCGAGAATTCTCACATTGCACCACATTCTAGTATTGAACATGATTAAATAATTTTAAGTCCACATGGCAGCAACTCATGTAATTTTGGATAATTTAGAACACTATCATAAACCAAATGAGGCACCTAAACATGAAATTGTTCAATATAAGGGTTTCAAATTCCATCACCAATTGGGAAACCATGTATGTTTGACTGAAGTAGTTTTGTTATAACTAATTGTCACCTTTTCTTAAACAAAGTTGCATGGTGTAATTTTGTTATAACTCATGTCTGACTGCCTAAGTAGTTTTGTTATAACTGATATTCTGATGGTGTAATTAAACCCTTTTCTAGCCTCAATTTTATCATAAATTGATGTTGTGATCTAAGGCAGCTTGCATTAGTAAGCCCACTTAATTATGTTGTCTATGCAATTTGTTGTACATTTGAGCTGTTACACTATGAAATTGATTAATCAACATGCTGGCAAATTATGTCCAAACTAAAACAGTTAACCTACCTAAACATTCTATTATCTTCTGTTGTTTGCATCTAAGGCCTTCACATACTATTTAATGCTAAAAGGTAGTGCAATGTGAGAATATTTAAGCTTAAAACTGGTGCAAGGTGAAACAATCACTAAAACCTGATGACAAGGTGATAATATGACTCCAAAACCTAGTGCTCTGTGCAATTCACTCAAAAGATTTTATTCTTCCTGATCGTTGGAGAATATAATTTTATTCTTCATCCTCTATGTTACTCTTCATGTTTCATGAAGTTGGGATAGATGTTAACGGCTGCAGGAGAGCAAGTTTCTCAAGTTTCTGGGGTTCATGTGGAATCCACTATCATGGGTCATGGAGGCTGCAGCTATCATGGCTATCGCATTGGCGAACGGTGGGGTAAGAACTATGACAAAATTTTCCATTTAGTTTATTGTCGTCTTTACTTCTATGAATGAAGTTTGCATCCTGAATTGTTAACAATGGATGAGATGTTTAATGCCATCAGGGGAAGCCACCAGACTGGCAGGACTTCGTTGGAATTATCACGCTGTTGCTAATCAACTCAACTATTAGTTTCATTGAGGAAAATAATGCCGGCAATGCTGCTGCGGCACTTATGGCCCGTCTTGCACCGAAAGCCAAGGTTGTTATCCATTTACTGTATTTTGCTATTTCTCTATTTTCCATACGTCACCTTTGTTGTAGTTATTTGGAAACTGAAACTCATGTCGTGTATTGTTGTTCAAAAGGTGCTACGTGATGGCCGTTGGACTGAGGAAGAGGCAGCCATCCTTGTGCCTGGAGATATCATCAGCATTAAACTTGGAGATATCATTCCTGCAGACGCTCGGCTCCTTGAGGGGGATCCTTTGAAGATTGATCAGGTTCTTCCGTGTCTTCAACATTTTGTCACCTTGCACCTTTGTTTGGTTTATTCATTTCACATTTTGATTGCGTTTCTTATTCATAGTCTGCGCTAACTGGAGAATCATTGCCAGTCACCAAAGGCCCTGGTGATGGCGTCTACTCTGGTTCAACAGTCAAGCAGGGTGAGATTGAGGCTGTTGTAATAGCAACTGGTGTGCACACCTTCTTTGGAAAGGCTGCACATCTTGTTGATTCCACGAATCAAGTTGGCCATTTCCAACAGGCAAGACTAAAAAGCCTCAATACTCTAACATATCTGGTTTTATCCATTTGAATCATCACTATATTGTTGCACTCATTTGTGATTAATGCAGGTCTTGACAGCCATTGGGAACTTCTGTATTTGCTCAATTGCTGTGGGTATGTTTGTCGAGATCATTGTCATGTACCCTATCCAGCACAGGGCATACCGTCCTGGTATTGACAACCTTTTGGTGCTCCTCATTGGAGGCATTCCCATAGCAATGCCCACGGTTTTATCTGTGACCATGGCAATAGGGTCTCATCGCCTGGCTCAACAGGTTTGCTGTCTGCACTTCTGAGGAAACAGAGCCCAAAACGTTATTTCATACTCCCTCCATTCTGATATTCATGTCGTTTAGGACAGAAAATTTGTGCTACTCATAACTTAGTTTTCCATGTCTGAACGACATGATTTTTAGAATAGAGGAGTATAGAATAAAGCTTCCTTCATCTGAAAAGAGAAAAAAAATCTCTCTTGAGGACATCACTAGAACCTCTGTACTATATACTAACTTTTAAATTCCGCCAGGGAGCTATAACAAAAAGAATGACTGCAATTGAAGAGATGGCCGGCATGGATGTCCTTTGCAGTGATAAAACTGGAACCCTCACGCTGAATAAACTCACCGTGGACAAGAATCTCATTGAGGTTGGACTAGAGCAATTGTAACTTACTCCTCCATATCTGACCTTAAAGCACTCACTAATCTATCTTTTGTCCAGGTTTTTGAAAAAGGGGTGACTCAAGACCAAGTTATTCTGATGGCTGCTAGAGCATCCCGGATGGAAAATCAAGATGCTATCGATACTGCTATAGTTGGGATGCTAGCTGATCCGAAAGAGGTATACTGACTGACTATTGAATTGGATAGGGTTACCTATCTTGTTTATTCAATGAAATGAGCACCTAATATATTTCCCACAGGCACGTGCAGGTATTCAAGAGGTTCATTTCCTGCCATTTAATCCTACCGACAAAAGAACTGCGTTGACATACATTGATAGTGATGGGAAGATGTACCGTGTTAGTAAAGGAGCACCTGAGCAGGTAGGCAAACCTGGATTTTGTCCTAACCTCAAAAGTCATGGTTTCGTCATTTATACCATGATCTTATTGATCAACAAAATGACCTGCAGATCCTTAACCTAGCTTACAACAAGTCAGAGATAGAACGAAGAGTCCATGCTGTGATTGACAAGTTTGCAGAGCGTGGACTTAGATCACTTGCTGTAGCATATCAGGTTAGTCAATGTAAAACCTGAAGTGTATGCAGAGGCTGGAATATTTTTTGGCAGTGATTACTGTGGAATGATTTTGGTAAAAAAAAAAACATTACTGTAGGAGAGGCTCGCACTCCTACTGCAGCACTGCTCAAATTTCTTGTGGTTTGTTACGTTTATTGCACGTTTTTGTATCTTCTGTCACTTAAGCTCATACTCCTATGTCATAGGTTCATGACATTTGCTCTGTTCCATCATGTAGGAAGTACCAGATGGAAGGAAGGAGGGTCCTGGTGGGCCATGGCATTTGGTTGCTCTCATGCCCCTCTTTGACCCACCACGGCATGACAGTGCAGAAACAATTCGAAGGGCACTTAACCTGGGTGTAAATGTAAAGATGATCACAGGTAATTCTTGAACCAGATATCCTGTCATTTTGTCTTTTTGTACTCCCTCAGTCCCTCTATCCCTTAATATAGAGCGTTTTGACTGATAGACATCAACTTTGATCATTCGTCTTATTCAAAATATTTTAAAAATGTAAAAATAAATAAGTCATACATAAAGTAAACATGGTAATAAAACAAATGTAATAAAAAACAATATTTTTACAAATATTTTGAATAAGACGAATAATCAAAGTAGATGTCCGAAAGTCAAAAACGTCTTATTAAGGGTCGGAGGGAGCAGTATTCTCCTCTCCTAGATATTATAATTATTATTTATATTCCATACCATGGATTCATCGTATCTTACTTTTTGCACAGGGAGAAATTCATATATATATATATATATTGATATTATATGATATATATATATATATATATATATATATTTGATATTATGTTCTAAATTATTGTGACGTGCTGTCATTAACGTTATATGTGTTAGATGTTATTTGACATTAATGTGACGGTACATCAAAACTATATGGATAAGGATGCAATACCGTAATGAAGCATACAAATAAGGAAAAATTGTCTGTGTTTAGAAAACATGGCTTTGTCTCCAACACATCAGCAAAGTTGTATTTGATCATGCGACACACTACATTTCGATTTTGTGATTTCTTGTACGAGGCACATTATGACTATTTAACAATTGTTGTCAGCTTGTTTTATCTCAATACTCATAATACATTAGGACTTGAAACTTGGCACAAATATGCATTGTCCTATTATCTATCAATAAAAAAATAGGGCTAGATTTTGTTTTATTATTTTCATGGTTTGATGGACAAATTGAATATTAAAACAATGAGCAAGCAAGAAAAACATCTGAAAAAGTTTTAGCTCTATTTTTTAATGATAGATAAAGCAAAAAATGTATATTCATGCCAAGTTTCAAGTCCTAATGTATTATGAGTATTGAGATAAAAAGTTGAAAACAATTGTTAAATGGTCATAATGTGTCCTAGAGAAGAGCTCATAAAATCGTAGTGTGTTGCGGACAAATTTAACCTTGGTAATGTGTTAGAGACAAATCCACATTTTCTCAGTGTGTTATAGACAATTTTGCCTAAAAATAAATGTGCTTTGCTTGGGAAGTATTAGGAGACACGAGATAGGCATGAGCCAATAAATGGTGAAGATCTTAGCCAATAGCTTGGTGAACTATGAATGAGGCTAATAGAGCCATAATCCTTATACTTTGACTGCAGTTGCCTCCTTTGGTAGGAGCCTGAGGTAGGCTGAGTTAAAGATCTAAATCTTCTCGCCACCCCCTGATGCATCGCCTTAGCACCTCAATGACGTGTCAGGTCCAAGAGGCGTTAATGCAACCTGTTGATTAAAATACTAGTGTGTATCCTATTAGAGTGAGTTATCAACTAATAAAGTTGTAGATGAGTTTTTTCTTTCAATGATGGAACTAGAGTTTTCCACTTTTTGCATACTTGATGCATACAACGTGGGTCACAACAGTTTGCATGTACTAAGCATATAGATGATAATATTTTGCGAAAACAACGACTAGAGGAAAAGCATAGATGCCCTCCATTGGTGGCAAATATGCTCATGGCCACCTCCTCCAGCACCTGGCAAGATTTGATGATAACCTCCCTATTTACATATTCTGCAATAGACTCTAGAAGTCACCGTAAAGAGAATCTTCATCGAAGTAATAGTTGGTCGTCTATTAACGACAATATCATTGCGTCGTAACCATATCGACCAGAACATGGCTGCCACTCCTACAATGATTAATGTTTTATCCTTCACCACCCCGTGAACTTTGTGTTGTTGTACAAATGTATCATCTATAAATTGAATATTACTCTTCCTATTTTTGGCCACATCCTGATGCAACACTTTTCTGTAGGTTTAAGTGTTCTATGAGTAACTGGTTTAAGCATTGGATGCTTTATCTTTCATCTGAAAAGACATTGCATGCTATTTTCTATTTCTCTTGTAGTCCTATTCCTCTGGATTTGTTGATTTAATACTAATTTGTTATTTTCCAGGTGATCAACTAGCAATTGGGAAGGAAACAGGCCGTCGTTTAGGAATGGGTACAAACATGTACCCTTCCTCTGCTTTGTTGGGCCAGAACAAGGACGAGTCCATTGCCGCTTTGCCAGTTGATGATCTAATTGAAAAAGCTGATGGTTTTGCTGGTGTATTTCCAGGTATGATTCATTTACTTAGCAGTGCGAGAGGCAGGGGGATATACTAATTTTTTTCTTTATTTCCCCAGAGCACAAGTACGAGATCGTAAAACGTCTTCAAGCACGGAAGCACATTTGTGGAATGACTGGTGATGGAGTAAATGATGCTCCAGCCCTGAAGAAAGCTGATATTGGTATTGCTGTTGCTGATGCAACTGATGCAGCAAGGAGTGCTTCGGATATCGTACTCACAGAACCTGGCCTGAGTGTGATCATTAGTGCCGTTCTTACCAGCCGTGCTATTTTCCAACGGATGAAGAACTATACTGTATGACAGATGGAACATAGTGATATTGTTGCTCTAGTTTTCCTTGCGTTGTTTCACTAATCTACCTTATTATTTGCAGATCTATGCTGTCTCAATTACAATACGTATTGTGGTATGTTCTCATGACTGATTTTCTAATTTTAGATTTCTAATGTTCATTGGTCTGAAGGGCGGCCCTGGTGCAGCGGTAGAGCCTTACCGCCTGTGATCAGAAGGTCTAGGGTTCGAGCCCCAGCCTCTGCACATCGCGCAGTGCGGGAGCCCCTTTAATGTTCATTGGTCGCTGGTTACTTTCCTATTGCATGCTTGTACAAAAGTCTGCTCTACTGATTTGAGTACTTCTTATATAGGCCTTGGCTGTGTGTTTTAAGCTAATTATAATAGCAGTTTCATAGATAGATAAGCATTTGTGTTGGTATTTGAATTGGGGAGCAGGTGCGACTTCAATCTTGGATGCCCCTTTAGTTAGAAAGGCTAATGGGTTGTAAACTGTAAAGTGTAGGGTTGTTACACTTTAAGCTTTTGCTTGTGTACGTAATGGAGCAAAGGGCAGCTTCATACTGCACTGCATAATTCATCAATTTCCAGCCTCTTTGAGTTGTTGTGAGTTAAAATTCTGTCACAGTTAACACATTTAATGTGATTCCAATACACAACTTCTTTTCATGAAATTTTGACTATGAACTGTGTTCATGTTGAAATTTTAAGATATGCAAACAATTATTATTGATTTTGGTTTATCCCTGTTTGAACAGCTTGGATTTATGCTGCTGGCCCTTATATGGGAGTTTGATTTCCCACCATTTATGGTCCTGATCATAGCAATCCTTAATGATGGTATATCCTATACTCTTTTACCTCTATTGTGAAAAATGATATAATGTTGAAAGTTACAAGAAGAAAAGGAATGGTGTCCTTATCCTTTTCACTTGAACACTTCTATTGTATGACAGGTACCATAATGACTATATCAAAGGATCGAGTAAAACCTTCACCACAACCTGACAGCTGGAAGCTTTCTGAGATTTTCACCACAGGAATTGTGCTTGGTGGATACCTAGCGATGATGACTGTCATTTTCTTTTGGGCTGCATATAAGACTAACTTTTTCCCTGTAAGGATCACACAAATTGCTGAGACAAAATAAAAATTATTTTATTCTTTATTGGAAAATTCCTCCACTAATGCAAACCTTTTTAAATATTTGACCACAAATTGGCTTATGTAATTATAGAGATTGTTTACATTTACTCTTACTGTTCACCATTATTTTCAGAGGATCTTTCATGTTGAAAGCCTTGAGAAGACAGCACAAGATGATTTCCAAAAGCTCGCCTCTGCTGTATATCTCCAAGTCAGCACCATCAGTCAAGCTCTCATCTTCGTCACAAGGTCTCGTAGCTGGTCATTTGTGGAGCGCCCAGGTTTCCTATTGGTGTTTGCTTTCCTGGTTGCACAGCTGGTATGCTCTGTCACCTCTCTCTTCAGGATTTGGTAGTTTGGTAATTCAGTTATTGAAATAAGTCACATTTATAAAGCACTCTCCTTCAAGTGCAGATAGCTACATTGATTGCTGTCTATGCTGATTGGGGATTCACATCAATCAAAGGCATTGGATGGGGCTGGGCTGGTGTTGTGTGGCTGTACAATCTCGTATTTTACTTCCCCCTCGATATCATCAAGTTCCTTATCCGATATGCACTCAGCGGTAGAGCATGGGATCTTGTCATCGAGCAAAGAGTAATAACGCTGCACAATTATCTTGGCAATAATCCCTTTTTACTGAAATCAATGAAATTCTGACCAATCACCGGGTTTTGCAGACAGCATTTACAAGGAAGAAGGATTTCGGTAAGGAAGAGAGGGAACTGAAATGGGCACATGCTCAGAGGACGCTCCATGGTCTGCAGCCACCGGATGCCAAGTTATTCCCTGAGAGGGCAACTGAGCTGAATCAGATGGCAGAAGAGGCGAAAAGGAGGGCCGAGATTGCAAGGTAGGCAAAAGCAAAGCACCATTATTAGTGCCCACCAAAAAAGTGCTAATAAGCAAAAAGAAATTAGTGATTAAGGAGTTTTCTGGTCCAAAATAATGGTCATTACTGTTTCTCAACTAATGGTCATCAATTGAGGTGTTGTGTAGTAATTATACTAAATTATTATTTTTATTTATACGAATTATCTCTAATTTTACTAAAGAATTACCAACTCAATAATAATGGTGAATTAGATATATTATAACAAATTTGTACAAAAATAACTACTTATTAATAATGATGATTTTTTATTATAAATATATTATTTTGGTGATAGTCCCCTCAATAATAACCATTAGTTGTTAATTTCTAAAATTAAATCTACAAGTTATGAAAAAATAATGATCATTATATTGGACTAGAAAACTTCTCTAGTGATTTCCATGACCTATCATGCTTGGGAGTTGGGACACGGTGCCCCATCCGCGTCAATCCTTTGATACTCGCCGGTATGCTTTTAGCCACCAGAAGCTGCATCATTATCCCCTCTAAATCTTCTATGCACATCATGTGAAGCTTCATGATGCCGACCTGTATACATCTGCAGAACAATTTTGATGCTATGCCGTGGCAGTGTAAAGCTAACTATTTGCTTGCTGATCTTTCTTTGCAGGCTGAGGGAACTTCATACTCTGAAGGGGCATGTGGAGTCTGTTGTGAAGCTGAAGGGCCTGGACATCGACACCATCCAGCAGTCGTACACAGTGTGATAAGCTTATACGGCCTGAGTCAAGTATATATTTGTCTGCCGCACTGGATTACCTAAGCTTTTACCTAATAGTCCTGATAGGGTCAGTAGCTAGCTGTCTTGTTAGTATTGTGGACAGAAAAACTCCTCCAATCAAGACGTCCTTGTGGCTCCATTCGGTTACTTTTGCTTGTTAAGTTACTACTTCCTCTGTTCTTAAATTGTTGATGCCGTTGACTTTTTTCATTACGTTTGACCATTCGTCTTATTCGAAAAAGTTTGAGGATTATCAAATATTTTATTATGATATGTTTTATCACTAAATGAAGTTGAAACACAACTTATAGTTTCACATATTTGAAAAAATATTTTGAATAAGACAAATGGTCAAATGTAACGAAAAAGTCAACGGCGTCAACAATTTAAAAATGAAGGGAATATATACTAACTAGTAGCATTCAAAAACCTAAGCTAATAGAGAAAGATCTGCAATTTACTTGTGGTTCAATACTACCCCTCATATGTAGCTCTTGTGGGCACAAAATATGGAAAACATGAGTAGCGCAACAAAATTGCAGATCGTCAGGATTTGAACTCAAGACCTCGATATCATGTTAAGTTAATATACACTAATCAATTGCACTAAAATAATCTATGCTGATAGGAGTTTTTAGGTGTGTGTGGTTGTGTTGTGTGTCTAAGTACCTTTGGTTCGCTGTAAACTCTGATGTGTACACTCAAAAGGTGTAGAGGCGGGAACTCTGTTCCGTCATCTAAAAAAACTTCTGGTTCAACACTGCTATTGTGAAGATTCATGGCAGTGCTGATGTTGAACTCCTACATTTTTCTCATAAAACAGGTATCTTAGGACTAGCACGAGTAGTAAGTAACCACATTACCCTACTCTTGCAGCTTTATCCAAGTGAAGGAGCTGATCAGGCAATGTGTGTGTTGTCACGTATATTGCCGACCTAGCAGTAAAAAAGAACAGAAGGATTTGTCTGATGAAAAATGGTACTTAGTAAACACAGTCATCAATGTACTGAAAGTAAGTCTTGAGCAAAATGCAATCCGAACTGGACAGTTTAATGGGATCGATTACACAAACTTCTTCCTGCTTCTATTTCTCCGTCTGATTAGCTATCTGCAGATCGTCACCAGAGTAACAATTCAGCATGTAAGTCACATTCCACAAGAACATTGCAGTTCTGTACGCACCATCATATGAAAAAGCCACATTGTTGGATGGAATAATGTTCTTGCCATTGCAGTCTGAACCCTGTGTGCATTCTCTGTGTTATTCCTTTCCTTTACTCCATGCCGCCTTCTCTTCCTCTATATTTAGTGAGTAGTCAAAGGAATACGGCTCCTTGGTGTACCTCATAGCCATTGAGCCTATCTCCCGGTGACTCAAACCCACCTGCCGTTACCTGCTGGACATGCCGGATCTCTTCCCCCCCCCCTATGCTTACATGATGACACAGCAGGATGTACTGGATGAATGCACGGAGCAAGCTCAACCCAAAAGTATTCTAGGGAGGGGAGCTGCCCCAATTCATCAGGTAGCTGTTTGCAGCACACATGACCCTTGAGAGTCAACTACCTTAAGCACTCAAATAATGATACTGTTCTTATCCACCGTGGTAAACCACTTCCAAAGTAACCTTTGATAACAAGTTTTTTCAAGCAAGTAGGAGGACAGAGATTACCCAACACCTCCTCTATTTGTTCTTTCTCCTCCTCGGTGAGGTTGTCTCTTCCACTTCCCCATTGTCTCCGAGAATATTGGCAAATTTTAAATTTAATACCGTCAAGTGTTGTTTACTGTGAAGTTTTGCTCTAGCGGCCATATCTCCTGAAGATGTCCTCTCTACACCTATATCTAGTATTTTGAGCTTCGACAAAGGCCCTAATTCTTCAAGGCTGCACCAATCTTCCGTGCCATCTGAATCGAATGGAAACCCCGCCAATATGACCAAATCTTCTAGATTTCCAAACCCACGAGGAACAAACGTTATGTTGCTCAACATTAGAGGGTCCAACATAACCTAGACAATGCGTATAGAGGGTCCAACATAGCCTAGACAGTGTGTATGGAGTCTGGTAGCTCAACAAGATTCACACTGTCTAGGTACATTACTCCTAGGCATAAAAGGTTATTTCATAAATTCTTCAAATCTGCAATGGTGCTTCTAAATAACATCAATGTTCTCTGTTTTCGCCTGGCATGTTTGAGATAGATAGGTGACGAAGCTTGGGAACAACAATCACATCAAGTCGTCCCTCCCCCTCACTAACAAGTAGTCCTTCATCTTTTGTTACATGCTGAGCAAAGGAGCGGATAACATCATGCATGTTGGATTCTGATCGAAAGGACCCAGCATTCTTTGTTTCTAACAGGTTCCTTGAAGAGGAGTTTTTCGGTCCACAATACTTGCAAGTAGTTTTTCAAAACTACTTGGGAGTAGTTTGATCCAACGGTGGATATTTGAGATCAGAAACACACAACTACTCGCAAGTATTTTACCATATTGAGGGTATTATCGTCAAAACGATATATTTATCATGATTAATTTTTATGTTCGTGATAATATAAATGAAAATCAGTAATGTAATTAATCTTTGATGTTAATAATGTGTTCAATATTATTTTTACAATAAAGTTGTGGTTCATATATCTAAATTATATTTTTATAAAAAATATAAATTCGTTAATTATTAGTAAAATTACAAAAATACCCCTAAACTACTTGCAAGTATTTTTTAAAACTACTTGCAAGTATTGTGGATCGAAAAGCTTCTCTCCTAGAAATCCCAGGTCTTCTCGTAGCTTTGGGCTCATTCTATCCACGTAGCCTTCTGCGATCCAAAGCTGAACAACATGTCCAAATCTAATTATTTCATCTCTAGGGAAAAGCATTGTTTCAAGTGTGAGGGCAATTGTTCATAACTCCAACGACTGCATTGTGAATGTTTTCATCGATTACCGGTGTTGAACATGTGAAGTGATTACAGACATTGATCCATGCATGTCTTGTTCTACTGATACCGAGCAAGTATCCTTCGAACACTTTAATTGCTAGTGGCAACCCATCACATTTTTTTCAGAATCTTCATTCCAATGTCCTTCAATATATCAAGTTCATATTATCATTTTCACTCCAAACTACCTATCGAAAGGAAATAAAATGTCAACTCACTATGAAACATAAAAGTTATCTTGAAAATTATCTGATCTCCATAATTTTGTTTATGATTTGACAACTTGTTAAGCATATGCCAAAAAGTGCAATATTTTTGTGCCCATGTTTAGTCTCCCTTGTTTGGGTCTGAAAAAGAGTTGGAGATCACCAAACACATAGTATATCCCATAAACTATTAGCTTTGATCTAGTAGTAGATTCATGAGATTCATGTGGAGTTTACCTGCTTTTTCAGTAGAACCCAACCATCTTCTACTTGAAGCTTGTCAATTCGGTGGAAATGACGTGCATTCATCCGGCAAGCAACCTCTTCGTCTCTTGTGGTCAGCAAAACTCAACTTCCAGAAGCACCACCATTAAGTGATACTCTAAGCAGATCGTTCCACACCTTCTCGCTCCACACATCATCCATCACCAGCAGAAACTTCTTTTGCCAAACCGGCTGCTTCAACACACTCTCCATCAGAGCAATGTCTCCTGCAAGCCCATCGTAGTTGGCCCCAAAAGCAGCTATAACCCTCTGCATCACACCAATCTCATTGACTTCCTTCGTAACACTCAGCCAAATCATCTTGTCGAAGTGTTCGACCACAGAGGTGCTATTGAACACCATCCTGGCAAGGGTGGTCTTGCCTATCCCGTCGACGCTTGTGATAGTGACGGCGATAACAGTATTCTCTCTCCCACCCGAGTGTCACTACTAGAAAACACCCTTTGTAGATACGCTTTACTTAAGGTCTAGATACGTTTATTTTGTCTCAATCAAAAAATAGAGACGTTTTCCTAAATTGTGTCCGAGGCGTCTCCGAACGTGCCGTGTCAAAGCTTGGTAAATACGTTTTTCGAAAACATGTCTATTGAAATATAAGACGTTTAATAGAGATGTTATAAAGCATAGATATGTTTACAGATATGCTTTCACGAATGCGTTGTATATTGGAGTAGACACGTTTTGTGATATGTTAATAATGTTAGACACGATTTTATTGATACGTTTAGACTGTGTTTCTACCAATATAGACACATTGTATACAATGCTTCAAAAAATATTATTGTAAAACTTGTTCTAAATGATTGACTTATTCATGCAATTAGTAGGAATTGAACATGTGACCTCGTCATTTTCTGCAAGCTCATCTAACCAACTCACCTGGGAAACGAAGTTGATATTCTTTGGCCATATATTGTTTTATATGCATGTTCTCTTAGTGCTTTAATGTCTCTAGGATTTTCCATAGCGTGTCAAAAATGTCTCTAAACGAGGGTAGATACGATAAAAACGTGTCTAATATCATCTCACTTTTTATACGGTTTCAATAACGTGTTAGAAAATGTGTGTGATGTCGTGGGATACGACTAAAGCATCTCTCAATACCATATCATTTTGAGATTCCCTCTAAAACATGTCAACAAACGTCTTTACGTTGGATACTGATGGTTTAAAGCGTGTCTAAAATCGTAACACTTTGTGATGTCTTACAAAGCATGTCAAAAAACGTGTTTATCGTATTATTTACGTTAAAACGTCTCTTAAATCATGTCATGTTGACACATTCTCAAAATCGTGTCAAAAAGTGTCTCTAGCTACTGATGTAGACATGTTTATAAAAACGTAGCAACATAAACGTGTGTAGAGGCTATTTTTCTTGTAGTGTGTCTAGCTCCTTGTCAAGCAGGTCAACAATTTTCTTTGTATCTTGCTCGATCTTTTCACTTACGACATCAGATTGGATGATACCCGGACCCGTCCTTCGGTTGTCGTGGTAAGAGGAAACGGAGGTCGTGTTGGTGGAGTGGCCCGACGAATAGTTAATCTGCTGGATTAGAAATCCAAAGCGAGAGCTCCGTTCCGCGATGTCCAGCAGGCGCTTGTTGAGCGCCTGGATCTTCTTCCCGATCTCATGCGCAACAGCAGGGTGCTGAAAGAAAAAGAACTTGTCGATGCTCCACAGTCCACACCTTGAAGTGGGTTTCCGACTGGCTGCGGTGGGATCCTCTCTACCCTCCATGATCTAGCAGAGCCGCAGAGGTCAAGGATGTCATTGGCATCGTACATGGCATCCTTGAGCTCTCTCACCCGCCTCTCTGTGGCCGAGCCCTGGATGCGCCTTCTGTCGGCGTCTGCCAGGATGCAGCTCAGGTCGCCCATGGTTGTCTGGAGCTTGGTGATCTCGCCCAGGACGCCGAGGAGCATCTCCACCTTCTCCTTGGCCATGCACATCATGATGAACGCCAGCTTGGACGCGAACGTGCCTAGCACTGCCGCCATGGCAGGGGATGGGTGGCACATAAGAGCGGAAGTGGAAGAGTAGGATTCAGAAATGTGGAGTCATGCTCTGTGTGATAATCCGAGAGACGTACACATGTTAGACGTTTTGTAGAGAAGAGGAAGGCTTCCCCGGTGGATTCAAAGTCAACCAGCTGACAACACGTCTCGACTGAATACGTACTACTCAGTATACTACTGGTTTTATCTGGTACCCAATCCTAGATCCACATCGACATGGGTGTCTATGTCCATTGTCTAGTGCCGGGCGAATTTGCAAATACACCAGCGGTCCTTGAACTTGTCATTCAAGTCCATAAACTTACAAGTTACAGAAATACATTCTTGAACTTATCTTTTGATGTCATTTAAATCCACACCTTTATTAGAATGTATGAATCTTCCTATCTGGCATTATTTTTTACCACTTTTGGTACAAAATATGGTAAAAAGAACTTCAACATGTTAGATTTTTAGAGCTTGAAGATGTTATCTCGATACAGGCAAACATGAAAAATGTTGATGGTGAAAATAATGGCTAAGAGCATCCTGTGGCATGGCATGTTTTTATCATAATCGGAGTACGATCTGTATCATTTTTAGGCAAAAAAATCGAACAAACAAACAAACAAATATCATTCTTGTCATAGTATCTCGTTTGATTTTGGCGTAGGCATGTGGCCCGTTCAAACAAGGTCAAAGTTGTTTTCCGACTTTCACAAAAACGAATTATGTTTCACAGTTTTATAACCATAGTCATAATAAAGATCTGAACCTAAATAACATAATATGACAAGTTTGAGACTGCCTTGGTGCATTTTTCAAGTTTATGGAACTATATGACACCACAAGTCAAGTTTACAGATGTGTTATGCAATTTAGAAGTTTATAAACTTAGATGACACTACGAAGCAAGTTTAAAACCGCCAATATATTTTACTGGAATATCAAATACACCGAAGCTCTGTCCGCACAACAGGATGAGGATGAGTACGGATGATACAGTTGACCACTCTCTGAACTTGTTGAATCCACACCATGCGTATGTGCGCTGCAAGCAGCCAAGCTCGACCCTTGCGAGCAGCCAGGTTTTGTTCTGGCTGAGCGCACGGGTGGTGTTCTTCTCTTCAACGGTGTCGGTGTCTCGAATATTGAATGTATTTAACTCAGCTGGCAAATGCCTCACGTATACGAGCTGTTGCGAATACACCGATATGTACGTCGAGCCAAGTGATTCCGTATCATTCGAGGGAAGAAAACAGACCGACTTGCTACAAATTGGCGTACATATCTGGTTTCATTCGTCAGCGCTATGCGCCTCTGGAATAGCGCCATATCCGGATATCACAGAGTGGCCTGCAAAATGGCCGTAGCCCAAACTAGTGGCATACTCTCATTTATACTTTGAATTTAAATTCGAGTTTGAATTAGATTTAAACAATACAAAGCTTTCGAATATAGCCTAACCCAAATGAATAATTATGCCTCGATGTGCCTTGAATATGTCAATTTTTGGAGAATGTTAAGATGGTCTGAAAATTCATGAAAATTCAACTAGTGCTCTTAACAAATAGCCTAATTTATGGATTGTTAGTTTAAATTGCCAAAACCTTTTGGACTGTTATAACCTCAAATGATTGCTTCAATGTATATCTTAAGACCACGAATAAGTAGTGTTGCATTTAGCAGTTAAAAAGTATTTTTAATTGAAACTTTAGGAATCTTAACTATTAAAGAAGAAAAAATCGAAAAAAAAACACCTTCACCTCTGGTCGCTGGTGACATGTTTTCTCCTCGTCACCTCAGCAAAAGGAACTTTTCATCCATCGGCATTAGTGTAATTAGTTTTGTAAAATTTTTAAATTAGATGCTAATATTAAAGTGAAAGTAGAACAAGGAACAGTGAATCTCTTTACGATAAACATATTTTGCAAGCGTTCGTACAAAAGGAATAGAGCAAAGTCACGAACACAAACGGGATGGGTTTGTGGCCTGTAACCTCATCTTGCTTCCGTGACCTGTTAGTAGCTGATCTATCTGCTCATACAGATTAATGAAAGGTAGCTCTTTCGTCTAACAAAAAAAATTCTCCAACTCCAAGATCCTTTGGAAAACGTTTTTCTTCTCTAAATTTAGCAAATATTCCCAAAGTGGCGCTCCAAGGAACTATCCAAACCCATCTCCAAAATAGTTTCACCTCCATACCGCTTTTCTCGCTCGCTGGGCTTGGTGGGCGCGCTCCGCTCGTCATCGATGCTTCCCCGCCTGGTTCCCGCGCGCGCTCGGCCTGGCTATTAATCTCGCGCGCCCTCGGTCTCGCAAGTCCTCATCCTCCCAAATTGTCGCGCTGCAACCTCTGCCGGCGGAGTCGCATGTCGATTCCTGGTCGTCATGCAAGCAGGCCCAGCGAAATTCCCATGCCAATGCCGCCCCATCCCCGATCCGCTCCTGCTCCTCTCCAACTTCTAATGCCCAGAACCGCCGTCCAAGGAAGCCAGGTCTCCATTGATCTTGATGCCGATGATCCAACAGGAGTGGATTTACTGCGCCGTCGGGTTGTTCCTCCCGCTGGATTGGTTCGCCCGCTGTCGCAGGATTTCTTTGCAGATGGAACCCAGGTCCACGTCGAGGAAGAATTCTCTGGTATGTGTCCTTGTCTATTGAAACAGAATTTGTGTGATGCAATGTCAGATGTGGGTGTACTATGGGTTAGTTCTATTATATTTCTATGGATTATTTTACCAAATAACTATTTCTATTACTTCTATTATCTGTCCTAGGGATTAGTTCACCAATGAATTATTTCTGTTATCTGTCCATGGATTGGTGAATTGGTGCAGTCCCAGCTCGTACATGCAGTGAGAGTGAACTTGATCTGTAACCTTGGATACGATGAATAGATTGGATATTTAGTGGAACACAGTGTTGCTCTCTTCTGTACCCTCCTCCCGCCACTTTTCCCTTGTTGAAGTTGGTTTAATCATGTCAAGCATTGTATTGAAAAATGAATGAGTGATTCACTAACATTTTCTATTGTTTCTGTTTTACTCCCTCCATTTATATTTAATGTCTTTAAAAATGCAATAGTAAAGTTAAAATTTGCACCAACTATTATGTCCTAACAACATCAAAACAAACCTGAGTATTATTGGTTGGATTAAATATGCATTGTATCAGCTACTGTTTTATTTAAATATCTATTTTATCCTAATCTTGAATTTATTCCCAACAATGAAGGTGTCTGCTCCTGTTTTGATTGTGCTATGTGCACTGACTTAGACATGTATTTAGGGAGGCAGCTATATGTTAACAGTGTTTTTTAACTGATTTTTCCTGCTGTTTCTTTCCCAGTAACTGGTGCCACGAATTCAGGGTCATCTTTCACTAACCTGATTTCAAAGGGGATCACTGATCCTAATGTCCTTGCTGCTGGTGACATGGCAATGTCTGAAGAAACAGTGCCACAAGAGAATGTTTCAGCAGTTGTGAAAGGGCATCATAAAAGAACCAAAAATTTCAGTGTTGATGAGGACATACTCCTTGTGGTAGCTTGGCTAAACGTGACACTAGATCCAATTCAAGGAGTTGATCAATCACGGAAAACATATTGGAAAAGAATGCATGATTATTTCCATGCCAACAAGAAGTTTGATTCTGATCGCTCCCAAGGCTCTCTATTGAACCGTTGGTGTGGTATACGACATGATGTGAATGTCTTTGCTGATTGCCTTTCCCGGATTGAGGCTATAAACCATAGTGGTTGGTCTGTTGATGACAAGGTTTGATAGCATCCCCTTGTAACTAGAATTGTACATTAAATGACTGTTTAGTCCAGTGCAACATTTACCATGAATTGAACTTCATTAAAACGTTTACTTTAGGAATCCTTTTTTTTTGTTCATTTTTCAGCTGGCAAATGCATGTATGATGTTTAAGACAGAGGACAAGCTGCACCGTAATTTTACTTACATGCATTGCTGGAAGATACTAAAGGACAAGCCTAAGTGGATGAATCGGCACAAACAAAATGCTACTCAGAAACCTGTAGGTAAAAAGCAGATGACTACAGCCAATTCTAGTCCTTCATTAGAACCACTAAACTCTGCTGCCAATGTTGACGAGACTCAGACATCAGAAGGTGCACAAGAGAGATCTGCACAAAAGAAGAAACAGAAATTGCAGCAACATTCAAGCATGGAAGCAGTGGACTACCTTGTGGCAAAGAATAAAGAAGCAAATGCTGAGAAACATTTGAAGGAAGATGACAGGTGCCTAAAAGCCTTTGCGCTGCAGGAAGAAATGATCAGAATTGAGAAAGAAAAGCTTCAGTTGAAAAGGGAGCTGGAAGAAGAGAGAATCATGAACATTGATATGAGTACTCTGTCCTACAAGCAACAAAAGTACTATGAAGGGCGCCAGAATGAAATTCTAGCAAAACGTTTCAACTTATAGTTATCTTCAAGTCATCAAATTGTCAGATTGTCTTAGAGTTATCATTTAGTCGTGAATATGCTAGATTGTCTTAGTTACCCTTCATAATCATTGAAGTTTCAAATTGTCTTAAAGTTGTCATTTATACATCAATGAGTCAGATTGCATCGTATTGTTTAGTCATTGATATTTTATCATGGGTTTTTGTTCCTCTGGACAATCTAAAAACGTGGCTTGGTCTTCTGTACATAGCATTTCTTCTTTTGGTCGCATGGACACTAAGAAAATGTGACTTTTGTCTTCAGGACACTGTAATAGAAAAACCAGTTATTTTCATACAACTTGAAATTTTGCACAAAGTTGCATAGTTGCATTTTTCTGTCCATGTGATTTTTTACCGATTGTTTGCATAGTTTGATTTTGAAAATAAATATTTATTAGTTAAAAAATTATGTAAACGATCAACAAAAAATATGAAATAAATCACGTGTATAGGGAATACAATAATGTTTACTTGTGACAAATTTCAAGTTGCAATGTATATTGTGCATTGAGATAAAAAATGTGAAAACAATCGCTTTGTCTGCTATAATGTCTTAAAGACAAAGGGTGTGTTCGTTTCCTAGGGTCTAAATTTTATAGTTGTCACATAAAAAGAATTTTACTATTTAGGAGTACTAAATAAAATTTAATTATAAAATAAATTACAGGCCCCTAGATTAATTCACGAGACGAATCTAATGAGGTTAATTAAGTTGTGATCGGAAGACGGTTACTCGTAGCATCACTTTAGCAAAATATAGATTAATTAAGCTCATTAGATGCATCTCGAAAATTAGCACCAATCTGTAAAAAGGTTTTGTCATTAAATTAATCGAAATATTCATAAATAGTAAGATTCTCTTTGATGTGACAGTGCTAAATTTTAGAGTACGAGAAACGAACAGGGCCAAACACTCATTCGACGGGATGCTCAAGCATTTGCAGTGTGTCAATGAGTCATCCGTTACTAAGCTGACGAGCCGCCAGTGCTAAGAGTCGTTGTGCAATGGCCGGCGAGCTCGTGGCCAGATCATGTGAGGCGGTCACCGAGGTTCTTTTTTTTTTGAGGGAACGCCGAGGTATGGTTTGTTAATGAATCCCGCAAAGTGGCAGATGACCTTGTTAGAGCATCTCCAATAGTTCTCAATATTTTTACTCCAAAAAACTGGTTTTAGAGAGTTGTTATATCTATTTGGAGTAAAAAGAAGGTATAAACTCCAACAGTTCCCAATAATCATTTCCTAAATAGTTTGAATGTACTTTTGGGAGTGAGAATTAGGTGACTAAATATAGCAACCTATACACTATGGGTTGGAAGTTGATAAATTTAGCAACCTCATTTAGAAAACGGTTGGAGAATGATTTTTACTAATCACATTCTAAATTTTGATTTAACAACCTCATTTAGAGGAATGGTTGGAGATACTCTTCTTCCTTATTATAAACTGATTTGCGCACGACGGGATTGTAGCGTTGTGGGTGGCTGACGGCCTTATTACTGTTCTCTTTAGAATACTGTTCATTGGCCTGGGAAGGTCTACTATGATGACTGGTTGTACCATACGCACACCATCGCACACCATATAACTAAGGATGCACGATACACAACGGCCATGTCTATTAAGATGCATGGAAATTTCTCATCAAGTTATGAAGATCACTGAGATCCCCTCCCAAAACTCGTTCCGTCTGGAGCGAGGGAGTCATCCGCTCTTTATCACGTACACTCGGACTCAGTAAAGCAAAAATTTAAGCAAGTCAGTTTGTATAAATGCAAGCGTTTCTAAAACATCTACCTCCAGTCCTCCAGTAGCTTGCCGCCCCTTCAGTTTTCTGGCACCACGTTAATAGCAAAATAACTGAACATAACAAATCGCACATGAAAACAGGTCCGAAATCTCTGATCTTGCATAATCACAATTCGCATTGTGCAGGTTTCGTGAGCCGGCATGCTGAGAAATTCGTAATCCTAGGTTAGCACCACTGTGTCTCACAAAAAAAAAAAAGGTTAGCACCACTGGGTTTACAGCATATTAAGTGGCATATGGCTGGAGTAGGGAGCCACCAGGCAAAGTAGCATCTGGTACACAAATTCTAGAGCAGAAATCAGAAATGAGCATGACTAGGGTCGTCGATCTCTTCACAAGATTAGGTTAAGATAACGTGCGTATCCTACAAAAGGTTTCTGCTCTACCATCAGATCTTCCTCCTCTCATCAGCCAGACATATCCACTACAGTCAGCTGCAAAGCGGTAGCAGAATGGTCCTGCAAACAAGGCAATGGAAACAAGTTAGATAACATGAGAGATGTGTGATGTTAGAGCATCTCCAAGAGAATAGCAAAAAAGTACTAGCTGAATCATGCTTTTAGCTATTCTCTAAAGTAAAAGATCATCTAAAAAACAGGAGTAATCCAACAGACTAGGTTAAATCTTTATCTCTAAATGGAAAAGCTTCATGCGCTGAAATACTACAAGAAAAAAATTATCGAAATATAATCAAGTGGGGTCTCATTTCGAAGCTTTCATCGTCAGGAATACAAAGGTAAAATCAGTTTTTAACTCAGATTTTTCATTTGAGAGTTATAACATTTTCTATGTTTGAAATCAAACTTGCATGCAATGACATCAGCAAGTTTGGTTTTTTCCTCATGCATGCCTGCCATTTTCAGCTGGCCACTCTCCCATCCGCAATTTTTGGGCACATAGCGAGGTGTATTGGCTCCCTAAAGATAGAGTGGATCAAGGAATATTTTAGCTGTTTGTAAAAATAGAGAGGCATATAAAAGATCTGTTGGATGATTTTTTTTTTGTTCAAATCTTCAAATATAGACATATAAAGCTATATACATGACCTCTTGGAGATGCTCTTAGTGAACAATGCTAGTTCCTGCATGCCATTGGCAGCGGCTTGTCTCTTGTGCAGACATAAGCTATACTATGTGATTCGAATACAATACAAACAGTGACTAACTTATCCTGAGTCAAGCTCCGTGGAAGAACAGAGAAGGGTCTAAAGTCTAAACATGATAGGAGCGCATTACATATACACCATCCAGAAAGGCACGCTATGAAGAAAAGAGAATAAATTAGGATGCTTCGTGCTAAAGTGATCATCCAACATTTATGGCAATTGCTGATATTACCACTTGCCAGAAAGAAGATTGGTTTACATTTTCACACGTCAATCCCACCTAATTTAATTTTCACAACCACTAGGCTATATGGCATATTCAAAATTTAATGCAAAAAATCAAGTACCAAAATACCTATTTCCTCGAAAGCCGATCTGTTGGATGGTGGTACTTGCAGTTCATCTGAAATTTACAGTAGCCATGCTTCATGTAGTGAAAACATTCTTGTCCACCAGGCCTCTGAGGATAATCGCATCCATATTCAGTTCCATCATCATTTTCTCCCTGAAACAAACATGAGCACCAATTTACTAATAGTTGCAGTATGGCAATATGTAAAAGTAAACCCCAGGAAGCCATACAGGAATGAGTCGTGTTATTCTTTACAAAATGATAAAATGGCTCATGTATGTATGGTATGCACCTTTTCAATCTGTATTGTTATTTATTTTGTAGGGTTATTATGTAGCATAGATAAAAGGAAAAAAATTGTTAATGTATAGACTAGAAAAAGGTTGTTTTTTAAGACCGTCCCATTTCAATCTAGTGGTAGTGGATGCCGATAATTGACTGAAAATTAGCAAGTTTGAAAAGGTATATTCAGTTACCTCCTCCTAGTAGCATCTCGTAACTAGCAATAGGTACTAGTATACAAATGAGAAAAGGAAGAACTCAAGATACTTAGAACTGAATCATTAAGAAAAGAAAAATGCATACCCCTTTGTTTGAGGACCTATGTCTCGGATGATAAAACTCACATGCAGATCCAAATTGGCATGACCCAGTTTTCATGTAGAATGGGCATTCTGGCATGGCAGGAATTCTGTCTTTTGGGTGGTGAAATATGCATGCTGACAGAAATTTACATGTTCCGAATTGCATATAGTACCGGCACTCTGGTTGGCCAGGCCTCTCTGGATAATTCTGTTGCTGGTCCATATGGTCTTGTAGTGTGGTTTTAGTTTCTGGGTGGAATTCTTTATCATCAATCGGTCTTTTTGGAATAGTTAGGCCCTGCATGCTTTGAGGAAAATCCTTTGGGTGATGAAATTTACATTGTGCCCCGAATTTACAGGTCCCAGATTTCATATAGAAGGGGCATTCAGGTTCACCAGGTCTGTCAGGATAAACCATCAGTTTCTCTGACAGTGATGGGTCTTTCCAACGGTAGCTCCTTGCATATTTATCATTTGGATGATGATAATTGCATGCTGATGCAAATTTACAATTACCATATTTCAAAAGGAAAGGGCATTCCTGTCTACCAGGCCTCTCAGGATAGTCCACATGATGTTCTTGCTTGCACAAAGGTCCACCAGAACTATCAGCTGAGCAGCAACCGTCAGAATCATCTGAAGCAGATGACCAATTGGGATCCTGGTTCAACATATAGGATAAATAAAGAGATCATCAGATTAACTAAAGTCAAGTATACAAGAGTGTACAAGGTGGCACTTCAAATTGCAACAGTGATAAATCTGCTTCACTGGAATTCAACATTAGTAGATGATACTTGAATTAGAGAAAGAAGTTGGGTAAGTTGTTAATTAGTACTTCCTATCCACACACATCATACTGCTTGTTCTGTTTCTGCATCCAAACTAATTTAATCAAGTCATCAGATTTCTTCCCCCAAAAGCCCAATCCGTATACTTCCTTCAATACATGAAATGGCTACATGAAAACAGACAAGATGCTTTCACTATAGACTGTTTAGACACACAATTTCTGTAACTGTACAGGATGGCAGAAAATCTAATATTTTGCACTAGCCTGGTAACAAACTTTAACAATGTTTACATTCTTGCACCTATCTATTGGTTGGTATTATATCTACACCTAAACTTTTCTAAACAAAATGTGCGTAGTGGATTAGCAAAGCAAGTATAGTGACACCTCAATAGCACACTGAATTAGCAAACAAGTATAGTGGTACCTCAATAAAATGAAATTGGAGAGGCAAGTTAGTCATACTATATGTTCACATTGCCTTTGTTAGAAAAGGGAAGATTCAGTATGTAAGACAAAATCAAGCAACCACTAGCACCGATGTATTACCAGATAAAACCAATACAGAAAGATCGAAACGTTGAGTATTTATCTGATGCTCACTACTAACAGAAGTATATGAGAGCATTTATCTGATTTCTATTACTTTGTGGCTTGGTATTGAGTCAATAATATTCTAAAGAAGCAAAAACAAAATAAAACACATATCACGATTCCGGTGAAGATAAAAAAAACATTTGCCAGCATCCAAAGCAGATATGATATTGGAACATAAATTAGGAAATCTTTTCAAAAACAGGAGCATTCACCATCATCCAGATTATATTTATAATATTAATTGCTATAGCATCTACAAATGTACCTTTTTCACCTTCATTTCCTTTGCTTCTGTACCAGGAGGCACGGTTTGAGGAGGTAAAAGCATTCGAAGTATGTTTGGAGGAAGAATCTCTGAGCTAGATGATATATCATCTAAGTTTGCATGTTCAGAGGATTTCTTCGAATGCGGTGAAGAAGACTTCTTTGAGTGCGGTGAAGATGGGAAGTTAGTATCATCCCATCCTGTCGGCTTGTAGACCTGAACATCAAGGACATGCTCTGGATGGTTATAACAACATCTTTTCCCATATCCACAAGTACCATTGCGCATGTAGTACATGCAATTCTTTGCATTCTGAAAAATCGTAAGATTAAAGTCAGCAGCAGCTTTCAATGCAAAAGGCGATTCACAACCAACTTAGATGCCTAGAGGAAGAGACAAAAAGCATACTTCTCGGATGGGGAGGCCAACACGGTTCAATTCAAGAATTTGTGCAACTTCATGATTTCCTTGTTCAGAGGGGAAATTTGGAACTTCTCGATGTGTTTTGAGCTGTAGTGATGATATCTGTTTCAATACGAAAAGAAAGAAAGTATTAAAAAAATGTGCCATTAATGGTAAAGAATAGCAAAGGAAAAAAATAAAGAAAAACAGGTATGTCTCGACTTTCTAATATCCATGTCATGTAAATACCGCTAAATACAGTAGGTGCAGTCTAAAATGTTATGATATGCCCTTGAAATTTAAACAAACATACTGAAGGACAAAGTGCATGAACATATGCAGACTGGTGTTATACAGCAGGAGATTTTAATTATATTTGATACCAAAATGTCATATTACTACTACACAAATGATGGCACTGAAAAGAACCAAAACAATTTTGCTTTACCAAAATAATGATAATGAGAACTAAAAGATACGAACTTGGTGTCAATTTTACCTGTGGATGATTTAAGTAGCACGATAACCCATATGGGCAGCTCCCGGTTGACATATAAACACGACAGTTTGACCGACCAGGCCTCTGTGGGTATACTACGGAGAGCCTAATCTTCTCCCTCCTAACCTCCTGATCTTCTGCAGCATTCTCATCCACAGTTGTTCTCCATTGATCACTGGTGCCCTGCTCCACCACCTTATCCTGATCTCGTACAGAAATGCTATCCCCACCTTCCTCTTTAACAGCCACGTCCTCACCTTCTTGAGGCTCCAAAGCACTGCCACCTTTGATTGCATCTTGTTTTTGGGTAAGAACTTGATCAGCCACCTCCTCCTCAGTGCCCTTGGTTGCGCTTGATTCATCACCAGTAGATTGCTCGACTGCCTTCTCTTGAGCATCGATAGCAACGTCATCCACAGTTGCAACCCTTACACAAATGGCACCTTCTTGTTCCAGCACAGCCTTATATTGATCTTGTAAAGAAATGACATCGTCACCTTGCCTTGCCACCACCACCTCCTCCTGCAATCCCAAAGTATGATCATCCTTTGCTGAAGCCACTATGTCAATGGCACCTTCCACTACTGCCTTCTCATTTTCTTCCACAAAGTTGACATCCTTGGCTGCTTCCAGTTCACTAGTGCATCGCACAACTGCACAATTGTTACTCTTATCTTCCACTGCAGCCTCGAAACACCCTGTTACCCCTTCTTGGTCCAGGACCACCACCTCTTGATCATGTACTAAGCTATCACCCATGGATACTCCCAGAGTACCACTAATGCACTGCTCCACAACCTGACATTGATCTTGTATAAAAATGTCATGGTCACCTTGCCCTTCCACCACCATGTTGCCTTCTCCTTGCAAATCCATAGCAACACTGTTTTCAGCTGCCCCTGGTATCCCAAATTCACAATCTTGCTCCAGCGACTTATCCTTCGTTTCCACAATGTTGTCATCCTTGACTTCACTCAATTCGCCACTAGTACATGGTATCACAGAAGCGTTGTTACTCTGATCTTCCAGCACAGCATAAAAGTACTCGGTTATCCCTTCTTGCTCCACCACCATCTCTTGATCTTGGGCGGTGTTATCACTCATAGCTACTTCCAGCTTATCATGTGTGCACTGCTCCACCACGTTATACTGATATTGTATAGAGATTCCATCCTCACATTGATCTTCCGCCACCATGCCCTTCTTCTCTTGCGATTGAACAGTAATAGGATCCTTGGCTGCACAGAACATGTCTACAGCCTTCTCTTTTACTTCCATAAAGTTGCCACCCCTCAGGGCTTTTGATTCATCATGGGCACATTGCTCAATAGCTGCATTGTTACTCTTATCTTCCACCATAGCATCAAAATACCCGGTTACATCTTCTAGATTTGCCACCAAATCATGATCTTGGATGATGCTACCACCCATGGCTACTTCCAGTTCATCACTCGTGCACTGATCTTTGTGTTTATCTTGTATAGAGATGCCATCCTCACCTTGCCCTTCCACCACCACATCCTCCTCTCCCCTGAGTCACCATCCCCAGCTGCATCGACTAGGCCAACGGCACCTTCTTGCTCCACTGTCTTCACCTTTCCTTCCATGACGTTACCACTCTTGACTTCTCTCCCATCACTGGCACATTGCTCCATAGCAGCGTAGTTACACTGACCTTCCATCGCAGCATCAAAGTACTCGACTACCACGTCTTGTTCCACCATCACCACCGCCTCTTGATCACCTATGGCTACTCCCAACTCATCCCTCATGCCCTCCTCCACAACGTTATCTTGATCTTGTGCAGAAATGTCAATAGTAGCGAGGCCTTCCTCGGCTGCACCAAGTATATCAATAGTAGCTTCTTGCTCTACGTCCTTGTCCTCATATTCCACAACAGTGCCATCCTTGATTACTCTCAAATCATCACTGGTGTGTTGCTCCAAAGCAGCGTTCTTTATCTGATCTTCCACTGCAGCATCAAAATGCTCAATAACAGCTTCTTGTTCCACCACCAGCACCTCTGGATCATGGACAGAGCTATCACCCATGGGTACTCCCAGCTCATCACTCATGCACTGCTCCATCACCTTATCTTGATGATGTACAGAAACATCCTCTTCACCTTGATCTTCCACCTCATCCTTCTTTCGCAATCCGATAGCAATGCTATCCTCGGCTGCACCCAGTATGCAAATAGCACCTTTATGCTCTAACACCTTGTCCTTATCTTCCACAACATTGTCATCCTTGATAACTCCCAATTCATCACTGGCGCATTGCTCCAAAGCAGCATTGTTACTCTGATCGTCCACTGCAGCATCAAAATGCTCAGTTACCCCTTCATTCCCCACCACCTCCTCTATATCATGGACCCACCTATCACCCATGGTTACTCCCAGCTCATCATTCCAGCACTGCTCCACCAACTTATGTTGACCTTGTACAGAAATGACATCCTTGCATTGCCCTTCCACCAGCCCACATCCTTGTTCCATTGCCTCCTCCTTTTCTTCCACTGCCTTATCATCCTTGATTTCTGTTGGTGCATCACCAGTACATTGCTCAGTATCATTGCTACTCTGATCTTCCACAGCGTTGTAGTACTTGGTTGCCTCTTCTTGCTCCATCACCTCTTGATCTTCCATGGCAGGTTCCAATTCATCGCACTTGTACTGCTCCCCTCCTTATCCAGGTCTTGCACAGAGTAACCATCCCTGATTCCAGAGCATCCATCAGCAACAACTTCCTTCTCCTGATTTTCCTCCTCCGGTACCAGCACTGCTAGCTTCTCTTCCACACTAGCATCATGTCCGATCACCTGATCTTCTCCGTCCTCCGCGGCCCCTTGTTCCCCCGGACCTCCTGGTGCCGCTTCTGGAGATCCGCCGTCGGAATCAGGTGAAGACCGCGGGCCGAGGAATCGGGGACGAGGGAGCCCTCGGCGGAGGGATTGGGACCCTGGTGGAGCAGGAGGCCGAGGCCTAGGTTGGGGCCCACGAGCGGCTGCGGGGCCGGGGGCTTGATGCTGGCCGGAGCCGCGGATCGGCCGATGGCGGCGGAGAACGAGGTCGGGAGGCCGATGGAGGCGAGCAGCCTCCTTCCGAAGCCACCGCCGCCGGCGGGCTTGGACTTGGAGGGGGTCGAAGCCGGCGACGGGGAAGGTGGCGGAGCGGTGCCGGTTCCGTCGTCGGCATCGCGGAACTCGTCCTCGTCCTCCATGCCGTCTACGGCGGCAGCGGGAGCTGGGAACGGCGGCGGGGAGCAGGAGGAGCCGGCGAGGAGGAAAACCCTAGCGCAAAACCCTCGTGAGGTACGGTGGCGGTCTGAGTGTGATGTGATCGTCCCAACCACCCTCTCCCAGCTGTCACGCACCCACCCTTCCCTCTTGTAGGGGCGGAGGCCGCGGAGCACTGTCCCAATGGCGGGCGACTAGGGTTGGCTGGACTGGAGTCGTGGATAGGAACCCGCTCTTCACGAAAGGGCCGTCACTGGAGGCCTGGCCTGCATACCAATTCGTGGGCCGTGGGCCACCAATACTTGATACATTGATACAGCAAAGAATGAGTGATCCTCAAAAAAAAAAAAACAGAAATGTTCGACTTGAATCATTTGAATATTGAATTCAACTGATTTGAGGATGCTCGTGTATACAGTATAGGTAAAAATAGTAATTACCATGTCGGATGCTGTTATTACATCATGGATGATGAACGACCTGGAAGGGTAACATTTTGATCAGCTCGATCGTTTCAGTTTACTAGTATTAATGCACGTGCGGCACGTACGGGCGAATACTTCTAACATGAATATTATGGTTGAGAAAATATGGTATATACACATGTATTATTAAACAAATATAATAAAAAGATGTATATTGTTCATTTCAAAACAATGAACAAATATTAAAATAAGGAAAAAGCTCATTTAATTTTCTTGAGCAATTCCCTCCTTGCTTAGATGCTAAGATATCTTTTATAAATGTATGTATGTCTCGCAATATAATATACAAAGCAGGATTGATGTTAAGATATATTCTAAGATTGCATATACGAGTGATTATCATAACACTCCCATCCCTCCCCACCATCTAACCTTAAGACTCACGCATAATAAGCACATAACAATTCTGTTGTTTCGGAATTTAATCTTCCCTTCACAGACAACAATTGTGAGAATAGATAACAAAACATAATCTTAGCAGAAAATAGTGTTACAAATTATTGAATCTTACAAAAATTCTCTTAAAATCTTCTTAAATTACATGTAGATGAACAATGTGCTTGTCCAATGTCTGAGTGGCACTCAAATAATACCCCAAAATATAAAAGGACATCTGCTTTACAAATATGCACCCTACAAATATGCAGAGGAATGTCAAACAACTATGTTTAATCCTATACAACTCTAACAAATAAAAGGACATTTGTCCTACCATAAATTTTCTGATGAAACACTGACATCCGAACACTGTCCACCGTCTCCCTCTACTATGGCAAGCATGTTGTTGAGTTGTGGTCGCTAGGTCTCTAGGCCTTAACCAGCAACATTCAAACCATCATCTTGTAGAATTTCAATCCCAAAGGCAGGCTCAAAAAAGTGTTCAGTAAACTTATTAGTTTCGTGGCAGACTGTTTGGATCCACCAGGTTTATCTTCAGAGCTAACCTACTTAGTAGTTGCATAACTAAAATATACAAATGTATTTGCGATTATCTGCAAGATAGAGAAGAGTAGCAACAACACATTCTTCGACAAAAAGCAGAAAGTGATTATGTCAGACCAGGTTTGATGCAGCTCGAGGTTTTTATGGTACCATGGTAGTTATTATGAAAAAATCTTGGAAAGAAAAAAGGCTAAACTTTGTAATATTTGACCTATATGAATTTTCCTCAAAGAATTTCAAAGTAACCTGCTCGATAGATACAGAGCGAAAAGTTTGAACTTATCGTGATTCTAAAAAAAATTCTTTAATAAACGACAATGCAAAGACTTACGCTCAGCACAAGAAAAGTTAAATGTTGTGATAGCACCAACCACTCCAAGAGGATTCCATACATGTTTGGGTATACGCATCGCCATTAGCATGATGAATAGTGATATCATAAGTGTGACATAAAGCTAGCAGCCTGACATGGAGATTAAAGCCATCTAGCCAGATTTGAGGTTCTCACTGGAAAAATGTGCCCTGATTGAAAAATTACAGAAATGTACTCAGATACCCTATACTTCATGCCACGGGAAGAAACTTATGGTCTCAAATAAAAAAAAGTAACTTAAACGGTTAACCAAGCAAATAGTGTCAAAAGCTCTTTAGAATGACAATGCTTTTGCATATAATGTATTGTTTTATATAATGATGGAGCCTGAGTAAGAACCATAATCATGCATTTTTATATGATGATGAACCAATATAAATCACCATTCTAGGACAAAGAAAACACATATATTAATTCCAATGAGAACCATAACTACCCCTCCTACCAAATAAATATTAGTGGAAACTAAAGAAGCGAGAGAAGAAAAAACAAACTTTCTGACTTCTTGCTTTCGACACTTTTTAACACTTAAAACAATGGATTTCTCAAGGAGATGTCAGGACAAGTATGTCATGTTGGCTACGGATTGTCTGTGAACATTCAGTGTATTACCAAAATTAAGTAACCTATTAAAGAGTTATTAGTTAACTAAATCAGGAACCAAATAAAATATAGCCCGACTGCAGATTTTGACCAAACAAAATATAACTCTCCATCCCTAGTATACTCTTCCCTGCAAGAAAATGAAAAGATTAAGACCTTAGATTGAGCAGCCAGATGTGGAGGTTATCCTCGCTCTCGGGTGCCCTACATGCCATCTCCTTGGCCTACAAAAAAAATAAGAACAGAACTGATTACGAATAAGAATAGATCAATGTGCAACATACAGATTGTTCACATACAGATTTACATGTTAGAAAAGAACAAGCAAAAAGGACTCTAATTCTCATTAATTATTCACATACAGATTTACATTTTTTGAAAAATATCAAAAGAGTAACAATATGCAAAAAATGAAATGGCAAATAAATAATATGGTATAAGCCTGAATGAATTATATCCCAATAATAACAGAATATAGGTCGGTTGCAGATTTTACTTAAAAAGTATTTGAATATTTTGTTTTTTGATGCAATACGTTGTGGATTCTGCTATATAAATATGGAAATCCCTGCTTGTTCGAAGCTAACAAAAAACTACAAAAAATAAGAACAGAATTGATTACGAATAAGAATGGATCAATGTGCTACATACAGGTTGTTCACATACAGATTTACATACATGTTAGAAAGGAACAAGCAAAAAGGACTCTAATTCTCATTAGTTATTCACATACAGATTTACATTTTTGAAAAATATCAAAAGAGTAACAATATGCCAAAAAAGAAGTGGCAAATAAATAATATGGTATAAGCCGGAATGAATTATATCCCAATAATAACAGAGAATATAGCTCGACTATAGATTTTACTTGAAAGTGTTTGAAATTTTGTTTTTTGATGCAATACGTTGTGGATTCTGCTATACAAATATGGAAATCCCTACATGTTACAATAGCAATTGTCTTGCACAATCTTATCTTATAATAAAAAAAGGTGACGGTAATCGAAACAAAGTATTCATCATTAGTTTGCTAAGATGGCTTTGTAATCAAGTTCACACACATTTCTTATTTGCGAATTTTTTGCTATCTATCATATACCAGAACATCATGAAAAATCATACTGTATGTTTCTGACAAGAAAGTCATCTATCTAGTTTTGACTTTCCCTAAGATGCATTAGCATTCAGTTTAATCCTAGAAAAAACTAATACAGTGTTGCCAACTAAATCAAAGACCTCTATTCTTGAGACTACAGACATATTCTCTCTTAAATGAAATCGTATGGATGGTGATAAACCATATATGAGGACGATACTAACGTCCGGTTAGCTTCATTGACACTCATCTTGACAAAATCCATGATGTTAATGCCACAAGCATTATGGCAGCTTGCACATACTTGAAGCACATGAAGGGCCTAATTTTCTCAACTGCAGATACAAAACAATATTTTAGAGAAAGCGCTTAACCAAAGTTTTACACGGCTCTTCTATGAATGTTTAAAGTACAGTTAATAAACACTCTGATTTCGTCTTTTGTATGCTAATATGAACTCCCAGACCCCGCGCAGTGCGGGAGCCTATGGCACTGGGTACGCCCTTTTTATGGTAATATGAACTCAATCGAACTGCAGAGGCATAGTTCAAAATACTATTCTAGAGCAGACCAGAGAAAAAATGTTTGGTCATTTAGACACAAACAGGTGCTCCTACTCTCCTTTTTTTCATCTATGTTTGGCCATGCAATGAGAAAACATTTTTCTCTTTGGTTCTTCAAGAGCATCATGAACTGAAAAGAAGAAATCTGCAGATACGGTATAAACACAACATAAATGAAATTTGGCAAGCAAAAGCTAATCGTTCTTCTAAGATAAAAGAACACGATAGTTCCACAGAATCGTACTAAGATTGATAGTGCTATAATGTGAAAAGATGGCTAGACAATTTTTGAACTACTGTACCAAGGACACTCCATGAACCAAAGTAGAAACTGCAATGTAGCCCTCAATAAATTTAAGACAAGCATACATTCAATAGCGCAGTGAAACAAAATACCTCTGAAGTTTCATTTGTCACTTTTCTTTGATACAAAAGTCTAGTTATCATGACTAAAATAGAAGCCACAAAGCAAAAGAAAGTTGCACTAACATGACTTCATGCAAGAAAATCAAATCATGTATTTGCAGACTTCAATAGCGCCGTGAAACTTATCTATCACATATGACTTTCCAGTAATATCACATAGTCTAATACTGAATTAATAGTGCAGACTTCACTATAATATAATTACATTTGCATGAAGTTAGTTATTCACCGGCAAATCCTCCTTCAACTGCAGCTAATGGAGAAAGTGCATCGCCAATTTGCACAGAAAGCGAACCACCTGATTCTGATTCTGTGGCCTTTTCTAGACCATATAATCCAAAATAATCCCTTGACAATTCAATTATCTGTCAAGAAACACAGTCAGCTTTCAAACATGGGCCATGAAAAGCATATGAATAAAGCACAATAAATAGCGACATAAGACGGAACCATCATAATCAAGGACAGATTGCTAAGGTTCTTCTAACAAGACAATAATGGTCCATTCCCATGACTAACGTGGATAAAATTATGAGAACAATAGTGATAAATAAACAAAATGTGATCAATGAGGAGAGTTTTTACCATACGATCAATCTCCCAGCCAACAAGTTGTAAACAAGGCCAAAACTTCAGCATCAAATGTGCTGCTGTCCAAGCACCCTGTAAAGACCCAGGCAAATGAAACAGTAATTATTGGGCATATAAAATAATATAAGTATGATGCATTCACATAAAGAAGAAAGTAACTATTCCTCCCCCCCCCACAAAAGCATGTTAGGATTTTTTTTAATCTCAAAGAGCATAGCAGCTTTGCACGAAAAATACAACTATGTTACTTGAGAAAGTAGGTTGCAATTATATTCATTGACAAAGTGATTTACCAAACCTAGAAGTGCAACAGGACTGCTAGGAACGCCACTGGAGGCTCACAAAGTCATCCTAAATAAGCAAAAGTGGTCAGCATTAGCATTAGAAAGCCACTACATGAAAGATATGCAAAGCCAAAGAGTATGGAAAAATCACAAAATGCCTTGACTGGTGCGATAAAGTACCTACATGGTTTTTACTCGCATGATTTATGTATGGGTTGGCATAAATTCTGAATCTGTGATCTAATGCTCATGTTGAGGTAGGGTAAGATTGCCAAGTAGGTCACTGAAAGTAGGCTAAACTCACCAAGTATTTCTTACCACCTTTCCGTACTCGCTTCTTCTTTCGAGCTTCGGCAATGTCCTCCCGTGCTGGTGGCGACCGGGGCTGGAGCACGGCCAGCAGCTCCGTGGTGAAGGCCTGGGGATGTGCGTGGTTGGAGCAGCGCTGTGCGTGTCAATGATGTGACTCCGGCGGATGTCGTGGCTGGGCCCGGATCCCCGACGGTTCTCATCACCGAAGCTGGAGGAGGACAAGCGGATGGCGGGGCCCGGTCGTGACTCGTCGAGGGTCGACGGGGATGGGGGCGGCGACGGCATACGGCCGCGCCACGCCGAGGGTCGAGGAGGCTGGTGATGGCGTCGAGGAGGATTACGGGGAGGATTGAGATCGTGGGTTCATTGAGTGCGGCAGGGAACAAAGGAGTAATTACGTGTCTAAAAAAATGGAAAGAAATAATTACGAGGAACAAAAAAAATGGAGAATTGATTGTGTATGGAAAAGAAGAAGCAGCACGGGAGGTGTGGATTTATTCTCGTGGGTACATTTTCGAGTGAAAAAAGATGTGACGCGGATGTAACTTGAGGCAACGATTTGACCTAAAATCGGGTCAGGTGTAACATGTAACATGTAACTTGAGTGAGGTCCAAAACAAATCAAGGGTGAGAGGTTAAGGTGTTATGCTTATCTAAGGCTCCAGATTTGTAGGTATAAAATTTTGGAGGTGAGAACATGGATCGCAGGAACTCGTTCTTTATTGGTTTAGATTAGAAATAAGTGTGAGAGGCTATTGCACATCGAAGTAATTAATGTGGTTCTATGTATGGCTGGACTGCACTTGGATGAATTAAGCAGAATAAAAAAATCATATTTTGGAGAATAGCATAACAGTATTTAAAAAGAAACAAATATTTTATTGAAATATGATCAGATTTTAATATCAATGGTACACTTGAAAAATAGCGTTTTCAAGAGATACAATTATCAATGATACACTGAAAAAGAATAGCGTTTTCAAGAGATACTACAATTTTAGTTATTTGACATTATATTTTTTATTGGCACAGAAGGGTACAATGTCATGATGAATCTAGAACTAAGAAACATATAAAAGAGACCGAAAAGTATAGTTAACAAACTAGTAACAAGCAACTGGTTTTGCAGAGCGTCCTTATGGATGGATGTCTCCCTTTAGATATGTGTGACACCCCTACCTCGCGGAGCGAGAGGGATTGTCGAACAGGATCGTATCGGGAGACATTCGACAAGCGAACGTTCATTGCACATACATCGGGAATACATTCATCATTTTATTACATAGAGAACACTACTTGAGTAACAAGTTTCATACATGATCTCTTAATCATTACAAGCCATTGTCCGAATTTCAGATTTACAATACATAAGTGAAGTGTGATCTTTCAATACTTGATAATGTCTTTGCGGAAGCGTAAATATCTCGACGGTACATATATATATAGCTTAACTTAGGAGAACCACACCAGCCCATACGGCATGGTCTCACTCTTGAGTCGGTGAAGCGGGAACCCACTCCATGGTCCACTCCCGAGTTTCCTCGCTTTGACACACATACTTCCCGCAGCAATCACAATAATCGGGCTGCGGGAATCCTGAAAATAGTTTCAACACAAACCCTGAGTATCTAATATACTCCGCAAGGCTTACCCGTTAAAAATGGTTCTAAGAACCGACCCTAACATGCAGGGGGCTTGACCTGGCTTGCGGGAACTTGCAAAAACAGCATCTAAGGAATTTGTCTAACTCATATTTTTAGCCAAGTTAAGAGGGTTGGAACATGAATGTAAATTTAATGAGCATTTCTAACAACAGGGTTGCAATACATGAAGTAGCTCTTCAAAATCAGTAAGATTAATTATCATATTCACTTTGTTACTACGATGCAATCTGCTCGAGACAAGTGGTACTCATCACCGCGAGGGACGGCGATATATATCGATTTACACCCTGCAGGGAAACCCAAATGCACGACATACGCATCATTTAAGAACACGTATGGCCACCTTTCACAAGATTATCATAGATATGAGCCGGGTCCACCCTCCGAGTGTGTATTCCACATGCAACCACGGTAGCGTCGGGTCCAAGGGTAATGACACACCCTCCGTCTACTCACAAACCCGTGCATCCACCGTGACCAACACTTTGCACAAAGGGTGGAGCGACCGTCCAACACTACGACTCTCAAGTTACATCGGTTTACCAACTCCCATACGAAGGTATGCATTTGGTACACAACTCAATACTTGCTCGCGGAGTCACAACGAACGGTCCTTAACCGACACCTACGGGGCTATGGCAAACAAGGGCCAACCTTGTCACCGCATCCTACACATGCTCTTCCCCGTACGGTCTCCAATTAATCATGTGAGGGTAACCAAATTTAATCCCTAGACCGGGTGATCTCCAAATCACTCGGTGTTGCTACCGATGAAGTTATTAAGCATAGCACTAGCGATTAGGCTTATACTTAACCAAGACCACAGGATATAGAAAGCTAGTGCAACTAGGTTTCCGAGCAACTCCTAAACTTAAATGCACGAGTACACCATAGACGTATGTGAAAATAAAGAGACTTTAAAACATAGGTCATGCTCCGGGGCTTGCCTTGATTCGGCTCGTAGTCGGCACACTCGAACTCGTTTACTTCAAGTTGGTGCCCTCCTTGATCTTCGGTTCCGGTCGAAGTTCCTATATGAATGCATATGAAGTGCATGAGCAACGGATGAATTTCGTATTTATATAGTTCATGGAACTTCCTCAATAATATAATGTAACGAAACGTTTGCATAAATTAAACATGTTCTTGAGTGGTGATGATATGGTCACGATGGTGGGAAGTGTGGTTTGTTTCATGGGGACAACCTTCTAATTAGGTAAACTTTCCATCATTTAGTATAAATGTACCTGCTGGTTTTTGAGATCAAGAAAATAGGGTATAATTTCTTATTACTTAGTATGCAAGAGGTTGATGCTCATTTCTTAGGATGAAGTTTTATCACTTCGTTATACATCGTGCACCACTAGTACTCATCATTTCATGTGGGTTTGCTGTGATTAACCTACACCATATCTGACCGTTCTTGCCCAAAAAGATAAACGTGATTATGGTCTGTTTAATTGTGCCATGTAAGTGTGAAAAATCATCTAACCATAACCGCAAGTAAAAAGGGCAATTTGAGCTTAGCCCATTTTCAGCCATTTTATTTCACTAAGTCAAGGTTAACAGGTTGCTTGTGAGGCCATCTTAAGGTGTCCAAATCTTAATATTTTATTACAGAACTTAGGTGATTCATGTTGGTTGATGTAAAGTACATAACTCAAGGTTTACAACGAGCCTATAGCTGTTTCATTTGGAGCTGTATTCAAAAAGTTATTGAATTTCAAAAACGGCAAGTTGTCACGCAGGCATAACGGTTTAGCATCTTAGAGTGCTTAAATCTTCATTTTTCTACACATGAAGTACTGGGATTATGTTACTACGTTAAAGTACAAGCTATCTACTTTCCAAAGAGCCCTTGCTCATGAAGTTTGGATCCGGGGTCCAGAAGTTACATCATTTTTAAAATGCAATCTTGTTAAGCAGTTTGGTCACGATAGCATTTTCATCTCACTCAAAAATTAATTTTTACTATATAACCATAGGTGTTCATGTACACCATGTTAAAGTACATGTCACAAGCTTTCCAATGCGCTTTGAATCGTTCAAATCCGTGGCGTAAATCTCGAGATATGATTTTTTTAAAATCCTTAACGTTCACGGTTTTTGGGTTCGGCCAGCGCGCTCGAAAATTTCCTAAGTGTTAGAGCGCGGCCAGGGCAGCCGTGGCGTGCGCGGCGTGCGCCGTGCGCGGCGGCGTGGCGAGGCCGCCGGCGGTGAGTGGAGGCGAGAGAGAAGGGGCGCGCGGGCCGGTAAGCACCAGGGAGTTCCCGCGCATGCGCCGCGAGGCCCCAAAGCCTAGGAGGCTCACCGTGGTGGCGAGTCGTCGGGGAGGTGGCGGTGGGCTGCGGTGCGGCGCGACGACTCGATGGCGTTCCCGGCGATTCACTGCACGGAGCAGGGAGCCAAGCTTACAGGATGGAGATTGGGACCAAGGGATGCTACCAGCGAGAGGAATCGAAAGTTGACTCACCGTAGAGGAAATGCGACCAACAATGGCGGTCGGCGGGGTTGGTGGGGAAATCGGGGATTACTCCCGAACCTCTGCGGGATTGGGGGCTCGTGCTCCGGAGAGCTTGCTAGGGTTAGGGCGAAGGTCCCGACGCGCTAGGAGTAGGCGGAGTCGGTCCGGACGAGTGGGGCGGCGGCTAGGGTGCGGACGGCGGCGACCCGAGGAGCTCCTCTCTTAAGGCGACCGTGGACGCGCCGAGCTCTTCGCGTGAAATCGACGCGACCATGGCGATCGCGGACGCGTGGGGCGGCGCTGTGCGGGCGGGCGGCGCCTCGACCGGCCGGGATGGGCACGAACGCCGGAGCACTCCCGGCGGTGGCCCCGAGCTCCTGTGCTTGCCCTGTTGTCCGAAGGTTCTCTCTATTTACAACTCGCCACCGATGTTCTCCTCTGTAAATGGCTCATAAAATTTGATCCTTTTGACATTTTTGCAAACCAAAATTTCTGTGGTTCCACTGGATTATGTGGAACAACTTTCCTTATAGGCCAAAGTTCAAATTCGACATGTAAAAATTTATAAAAATTATTGAACAGGTGCTGTTTCTGTTTAGAGTTGGATTTTTCTAGGGATTTGTACTGACCCAAAAATTCAGGAAAAATGTCCTAAATTCAAGTCTTGATGTGTTCTACCAGATTGTGCAAAAATTTGGGTTTACCATTTTGGAGAAAGTTCGAGATCTCAAGAGCTAGGGTTTTGGGAACAATAAAACCCTAATAGGAATTTAACCTATTATTTCATGTGACTAGCCGAGATGATTTTTGCTTTGCACATGCAAATCTCCTGTTAACACAGTATCATTGTGAAATTGTGACACGGGGTGTCACAATATGTCCCTACTTCCAGCCATCTGCATAGAGTTGAGCTGCTGGCATGGATTCATAAATAGTTGAAAACCGCAAAAACTGGTCCGGTTCGGTTTCTAAAATCGATCGATTTTTCCACAAAAACGGTTTCTGCTCGGTTTTACGATTTAACACTCGGTTTTTGTTGTATGGAAGAACCGTGTGGTTACGATTTTATGACCTATGGCTGCTGGTAGAGTGTATTGGTAAGAAATAAATAAATAAACTCCTTAAAGATATGATGTACTAGATGATACTTGCAGTGGGATGCAAGTAGATGATGAAAATTATATTTAATATGATAAAAATGTAAAAACAATTAAACAAATGGAATTTTGCTTTATGAGGTCAGGATATGGGAAGAAATTTTGGTATTCTTCTACATGAATATTATTATATAGCAACTGAAGCATGTAAAGCTTAAAATTCAGCCTAAAAGGAACATGATTGGTTAAAATGCCTTTATAAAATTGAACATAAGTGAGGGAATATATTAGTAAACAAAACAAATGCATGGCCTATCATTGGGAAATTGGGGATGTCTTGTTGAAAGAGTTTGAGATAAGTACATATTGTTTCTTATATTATTACAATTGCGCAGAGGGATAATAACATTAGAGCATATCACTGATTTGCGTATGAAAGCTTTGTGTATGAAGGATAAGATTAAGGAAGAACTTGTAATCAACAATTGGGAAAATATCACACACAATTAGGGGTAAGGAAATACGGTGACCAAATAAAGGAATTTGATAGCAAAATTAGATGGGTAGTAATTTATCGGAGAAGAAAGCACCAATGCTCGGTGCTCAATATTTTTTGCTTCGAGGAACGGGAGGCAAAAGTGTTGATTTCCAAATAAGGCGGTGCTCTGTGAAAGGGTGTGGCAGCCGGAGCTTATAGCTAGTGTCATATATAGAAGATTTTACGTATATGAGCAATGGAAAATAGTACTAATGGAGAATTAAACAACGGAGATATGAGTGGGGCTGTTTCCTCATGCGCGCTAGAAACGATCACTGGAATGCATGAAAAGGTGTGATAGGTGCAGAGACATTAATTAAGAGGAAGGGAAAAGGTTTATCGGATGTCTCCGAAGAGACGAAGGGAAAGGGTTTATGAAAAGACAAGATTGTTGCCTCTCTTTTGTGGAACTGCATCATTAAGAACGTGATGTCTTTTTGTGGTGGGCGCATGTCTAGTATGGCAAGACAAAGGAGAAGAATGAACGGACTGATCGATGGTCTTGCTCAAGATCGGATGGATGAAATAATTGAGGTGATGTGGCTGGTTGTGGGTTGAGAGAAATAACTATTATGGATGGTTAGTGGGTTGCACTTTTAAAATATAAGTAAATTAGGCAATTCTCGATACAATTTTCATTTGCATTAAATAACATGTCACATTGGCAAAACTGATAACATGGCATGAAAATTATACACATTAAACAATTTCTATTAGTCACTTGAAAGAAACATTTAAGTGGTACACAAGCATATGAAATCGTGAAATAAAACTTAGCATTAAGAGACCTAATCTAATTTAGCTATTTCAAAATCATAGGGTGACGTGGCATTATTAGAAATCACACAATAAAACTTTGCATTTTTTTCTCATTTCTTTCGGTTTACACTACACTTTTCCATGGCACACGGAAAATAAAGCCTTTTGGAGAACACATTTAGCTTCATTAAAATGTTATAAATATATGCACAAAATCCCGTATATGTATGGACATGGATTTTCAAAAAGTTAATCCTTTTATACGTATGGACATGGATTTACCTGAGCAGAGAGCCTTCTGTGCTCAAGTCTTTTTTCTAATTACACTTCCGTAGTCAACCACTCGGCCTAGCGTAGCACAACTTTTGATGCAACATCACACAATTCACATTTGAGTTTATTTTTTCGCAGAAATCGTCTGGGCTGAAAATTCATTCAAATTCAAATTTCTTGTTTATTATTCAGAACCTGTCGAACGCACGTACGGCACCACCGACAGCAACAGATTTCAAAGGACCATGTCAGTGACCGGTGGTTGCAGTAGTGGCAGCACTGGGTAGTGGCCGCGCCCACTCGGCCCCCTTCCCTCTCGATAGGCCGCATCGTCCTCCCCAATCTGTTCCGATCCGACCCGAGCCAGCCGGCCATGGCGATTAGGGCTGGCTGCTCCGCCGCCCTCCTCGCTCTCGCCGTCTTCCTCCTTTCCGCCGCCCCCTGCCTCGAAGGTAACGACGGCATTCGCAATTCGCGACTCAATCCCCATCTCTCCCTACCGTTCTCTCGTGGGCATGCGGTGCGTGCTGGGAATCTCGCTGGGCCCTCGGACTCTTGGGAATGCCACGGCAGAGCGGCGCTAGATCTGCGCTATTTCCCCGTTCGTGGCGGGAAACGGGCGCCGATCACGCCGTGTGTGGCTGCGCCGTAGCGGATTGGAATTTGGGTCAATCGTACGATGATTAGATCGCCGTTGTCCGTTCAGCTCTTGAGGTGGAATGCAGCCATGTGGGGATGGGTGTTAGAGGCGGATGGCGGTCGGCGTGTATCTGAGTTGAGTGTTGGAAGGCAGCAAAATTATCCATGGGAGAGACTAGTAGTCACTGAAGTGTTACTAGTTTCATGATATTATGTGGTTTGTGTTGGTAATACTTTAGTAAAACAGATTCCGGACTGGAAGTCTTATAGTACTGTAGATTTTCGTGCTTAGTAGTAATGCCTTTAGATTTATATGTGATCGATTGGCTGAAACGCCTTCAGAAAATTCCCTATTTAGCATGTTGGGAAACAACTAAAGCTAATGGTTTATTGTTTGTTGATGTGCTGCAAAGCTGCATAGTTTACATATTTTTATTTCACAATTGCTTTGAACTGCATTGGGATGTAGCATGTTGGGAAACAGCTATAGCTAATGGCCCAAACTCAAATAAGTATCAAGAGAATTACATCTTTTTATTTCACAATCGCTTTGAACTGCATTGAGATGTATGCTCCATTAGTTGAAGGGTTTTCATTTTCCGTACTGCTTGAAGCATCTATGAGGGTTCAAGTTCATTGCATCATTCCTAGAAACCACATGAAAAAAAAAAACACTTTCAAGTTATAATGCAACACATTCAGGCATACAGTTTAACTATGATTCATCATATCACATGATTTCAGGCATGTACTTCTAAAAATAGTTACAAAAAGCATACACAGAAAGCCAAATTCATCTTATCACTTAGCAGTCTTTTTAGGTATATACATTTCCTGGTCAAGAAATTTCTGAATTATTTTGACAGTTTCAGTTATGATGTTCTGACCGATATTTATAACGTTCAGAGCTTCATGTGCTTGTTTATAACTTATATTGCCTGCCCATAAAGTTACTAAAACATGTAAAAATTATGCAGAGCAGTGCTAAATATGGCATGTTTAGTAGTTCATTCAGAAAGCTGCAGTTGTCTTTCAGATAGAAACAATATCCTTGCTTGTTTGAGAGGAAACCATCCCTTCTATGACCTGCTCAATTCTCACACTAAAATTTGGCCCTCATTTGAATTAGTGGCAAGTGGTAACAGATAAGCAACCTTAACCCTTTTGCCAACAGCGCCATCCTGTTTTGTTATAATATTTTGTTACAGGTCGCTGTTACCCATTTTAGCTTAGTAGGAACTGTTAACTTCAGTTGCAGCCTTTGAATGCCTGTTGGCATTTATCTTCATCATGTAATTAAAAAGATATAGGACGAAAATACTTACTGAAATATGTACTCGAAAGCAATAAGATCTATGTTTCTAGATGTTTTTCATGATTATAGAATCTATTTCCTTGAGCCATTCTAATGCATTTATTTTGCTGTGTGCAGCTCTCGAGGATCAACTTTATTATGTCAAACAGGTTGGTAAAGTATTATTCTGCATTTTTCTGTCTTCTTTGTAAAAATACAAGTGATTATATTGGTAGACTTCTGTGATGTTACCATTTTAGGTCCCAGACTGGAGTAAGCGACCCAGTTTTGAACTCACGCTCACAAACTTTTCCTCGAGCCGAAAGGGTGGGTATCTGCATATGTTACTTAGATATTTGTACATACATGCATCTGTTAAATGCAGCTCATTTGATATAGTGGCTTTAAATTGTTTGATATAGATGGCCGTCATCTCCTAGGAAGATCTGAAGATGTAATACACAGGGTAATGGTTTTTCTGTACTTTTTCCATAAATTGCAATATAAGTAAGCAGTAAGCTTGGTTTCTGTTGCATTTATTTGTTGTTACATACTGGTTAGCCATCTTCTTGTGTCACCTCTATTATGGATTACTGCATATTTTTGAAATGAAATATTCTCTGTTTATTTCTGACCATTTGATATGTCCTTATTGTAGAAAGTAAAGCAGAGAACTGGAGCAAGGAAGAAAATGGAATTAGTGCAGCAGGATGATGAAGCCCTTGTTAAACTTGAGAATGCAGGGATTGAACGCTCAAAAGCTGTTGATTCAGCTGTGCTGGGAAAATATAGCATATGGAGACGTGAAAATGAAAATGAGAAGGTGGATTCAAGGGTTCGTTTTATGCGAGATCAAATGATTATGGCTAGAATCTATTCCGTGCTTGCCAAATCGAGGGACAAGCTTGATCTTTATCAGGAACTACTCACAAGGCTCAAGGAAAGCCAGCGATCCCTTGGAGAAGCTACTGCTGATGCTGAACTTCCTAAGAGGTATTGCTTGCTCGAACTGCTCTTTTGGTCAAAATTTTCTGCCTCACTCATTTATCTCTCTTCTTTGTTATAATGAAGTGCCTCGGAGAGAATCAAAGCAATGAGTCAAGTTTTATTAAAAGCAAGGGATCTATTGTATGATTGCAAGGCTATTACCCAGCGTTTAAGAGCAATGCTTGTATCAGCTGATGAGCAGGTTCGGAGCTTAAAGAAGCAGAGCACCTTCCTTAGCCAGCTGGCGGCTAAGACAATTCCAAATGACATCCATTGCTTATCCATGCGCTTAACTATAGATTACTACCTTCTCTCTCCAGAGAAAAGAAAATTTCCCAATAGCGAGAACTTGGAAAACTCTGATCTCTATCATTATGCTCTTTTCTCGGACAATGTTTTAGCTGCATCGGTTGTGGTCAACTCAACCATCATGAATGCAAAGGTTAGTGCAATCAATCTTAAATTTGGAAGCATAATTTAGTTATGTGGACAATTGAATGACATAATGTAGCACCTCTGATTTTCTTTCTGTAAATCTGCAGGAACCTGAAAAACATGTATTTCATCTTGTTACTGACAAATTGAACTTTGGGGCTATGAACATGTGGTTTTTGCTCAATCCACCTGGTGATGCAACAATCCATGTTGAAAATGTGGACGACTTTAAATGGTTAAATTCTTCTTACTGTCCTGTTCTGAAGCAGCTTGAGTCTGCAGCCATGAAAGAGTATTATTTCAAGGCTGATCGTCCAAAAACAATCTCTGCTGGTTCTTCCAATCTGAAGTATCGAAACCCAAAATATCTGTCAATGCTTAACCATCTTAGATTTTACCTCCCTGAAGTCTATCCCAAGTTGAATAAAATCCTTTTCCTGGATGATGACATCGTGGTCCAGAGGGACTTAACTGGACTCTGGGAGGTTGATCTTAATGGAAATGTGAATGGAGCTGTGGAAACATGTGGAGAGAGTTTTCATCGATTTGACAAGTATCTCAATTTTTCAAATCCAAACATCTCTCAAAATTTTGATCCTAATGCTTGTGGTTGGGCTTATGGAATGAACATGTTTGATCTGGAGGAATGGAAGAAGAAAGATATTACTGGAATTTACCATAAATGGCAGAATATGGTGAGTTGGAATTAGCCTTTACTTTCATGCCTTTTCTAGAGTATTGCATCTTTTGTTCCTACAGACCTAGCCTGCCAATAGAGTGCTGGTGTTTCAGACTTCAACTTTTGACCTTTTCCATTGTCATGCATATGTAATTGTGTCGTAAATGCTTACTTAAGGGTATGATGATTAGATTGGAACCTAAACATTAATTTATATTTTAACAGATGTTTGGGTCTGCTCAGATAATTAGCATTATATGTTTCTAAAATTAGTGAAAACATATGTTCTGCCTGAGATATGCAGATTGAAAGGATGCATTTACCCAATTCCATAACTCTAGTTCACACTGTTTCCTTTTCCTATACAGAATGAAAACAGGCTGCTCTGGAAGCTCGGGACACTACCTCCAGGTCTTCTTACTTTCTACAAGCTGACTCACCCTCTGGACAAATCATGGCATGTGCTTGGTTTAGGGTATAATCCAACAATTGAGCGCTCAGAAATAGATAATGCTGCGGTCATCCACTACAATGGGAACATGAAGCCATGGCTAGAGATTGCAATGACTAAGTACCGACCTTACTGGACAAAATACATAAATTATGACCACCCTTATATTCATGGATGCAAGATCAGTCAATAGACACCTTGCTTAAAAAGGAAATACATTCTTCATTGATGAAATTGGAGTTGGACGGGACAACAAATGAAGTCCCTGTTAGTAGTATAACTCTACGACATGTTCTTTATTCGTGTTATTAGAGTAATTAGGTATTCTATGTATGTAATTTCCTCGCCCATTTGTGATGCTTTCTCCACTCGTCGCCGTGGGCTGTCAGTCATTTTCTTTTCCTTTTGAGTGATATGCAAGAACGATAACGATGGGTAGTTCAGTTGATTATCGGGCTTCACACGTATGTTGGTGATTATAATTATATCCATTGCACTACACATGCAGTTGCTCCAATCCTAAAAAGTAAATAGATAGATAAATCAAGAGGTTTTATGCCAACCTTATCGTCGGGACTGCTATTTTTCAGTGGACTGAAAGTTGGAGTAACTTTCGGTCATGTGGGTTTCAGATTTTCTAAGAGAAAATAGTGTAAACAAATGAGAAAATATAATTTTTGTCATAGAAATAAATAAGATAATTTTTTAGAATGCATCTTTTTGCTAAGACATATAACCTTACAATTTTTTCAAACTTTAAATCACATCAAAAAATTTTAGACCTGTTAGCCCTGCTCGACTCGCTCAGCGTGCCCCATGGCCGCGTGCTCCTGTGCGCAGCCAGCGACCGCACGCCACGTGCCCCGCCCAGCACGAACCGGTGTGTTCTCCCATCGATTAAAACGGGACTTTTTTCTGTTTTAGCCCTTGTCTCCCTAATATTTTAGAAATAACCTTCTTTGAACTAAAATTTCAAGATTTGATCACGCCATCAAATATGGCGTGACTAAACGACACGTAGAAAAATAGGCTTCACATGTAAAGGTTGACTAAGGTCAAATTTAGTCACGTCGAAATGTTTTGTGTGACCATATTCATGTGCAGATCTTAAAAATTTAGTTTGAGAGAGGTTAGTTTTAAAATTTTAGAAAAATAAAGGCCAAACTAAGAAAAAAGTTCACTGAAAGGTAGCATGCTTTCAGTCAACTGACCCATAGGAAAAACGTTTATTTATTGGCCAAATATATAGCTGTACAAGAAGCTGGTATAGCTAGAACTGCTACCTCGAGAGCTTGGCATGGTATGCTTGTACATTAATTAGTTTATTTCCGAGGGTGTAAACTTTGTACACCCTCTGGTTTTATTTAATGAAAAATGTCAACAAAATAGAACTGGAGTGGGTATTCTTTTCGCCTCCTGTGCCAGCCAATCCGTGGGACAAGTGTTTCCTCGCGACAAGACCACCCACCTTAGTCGTAACCCTTATGTAAAACTGCTTGCTATTGGAACTATTCGCTCTACACGTTTTGAACGTGGAAAAATTAAACAATTGCAACAGTAGCATAAAACAACAGCCGTGACTTTATTGAACCTAAAAGTTTCTGGTAACTTTATGTCTACTGACTCTTTTGACAGTGCACACTGGTATGCTATTATACTATCAAATATATAAAACCTTCCAGGAGTTGGATATTTGATGGTAGATCCAACTAGTGGAAATAAGAAGCTTGTAGAGCGTTGGCCTTTTCAGATGCCACTGAAGCATCCACGGTTCTGCCATCCAATGAGTATGCTTTCTCCTGCAAATTGAAAATATAAAAGTAAACTTTAATAGCTTAGCATGGAACTGGAATTCATACGATGATACTGTGACCCCAATAATACTCGAGTGTAACTTCCTATGAGCTGGCCTCTCGGATGCTTTTGAAGCATTTAGCACCTGACATGGCATTGTAGTTCACATCATATAATGTTGAGAAGTGTGAATTTCGTGATATGATACTTCAGTCTACAGTGACCTCATGATCCTGAACGGACGGTATCCTATGATTGAATACTATCATAATCTTTTGCCAATAATCTTAGTATATAACACTGACTAAGAGAAATGAACCTAGAGCTGATTAAGGAATAAATAGTTTTTTCTTGAGTGAGGGAGGGTTACTAACTTAAAAGTCGGAACATTTGGAAAATTATTTTTTCCGAATCCTGTCCCCATTCTACCAAGCATAGATTTACCAGGGAGCTCAACTATAAGAAAAGTTCATCAACTAAGTTTTATAGCATCCTCAAATCGTTATTGATGTGATACATTAGTTGTGGACCTAACTTTTTTGTATTTATATCGATCAGTGAGTTCAGAGTTATTATCATCTGGTTCGATAGCAAAAACAGTAAAACACAACTACTAGTACTTTCATATCTCATTACTCATTGGGATTCTGTCTATATGCAAGGGGGAATGCCTGAAGACTCTTTAAGCAGCAATATGGCTGATGCAAAGTTTTCGTTTATCCTATGAGGCAACTGGAAAATTTACCTGCAGATTGTCACCAAATAGTATTACACAAACTTGTTCTATGACCTACAGTACATAAAATTCGTTGCATTGTTCTTCGTGGAGTCTTTACCACATATCCGAATAGTTGAAATCATTGAGGCTAGAAGTTAAAATTCAAAAGAAGACAACATGATTGTGTGGGAGCTTCTTACCAACAAGCGCCACAGGAAAGGTGCACCATCTCGTTTCTTTATCTGTTTACCAAGCACCTCAATTGCTACAAACGGAAATTCATTAGCTTCTTACTTATGGAGCATCAGAACAATTAAAAGATGTTCCTGTAAGCAGTGAAGACCTACCTATGGAAGTCTCTCTAGCATTTATGAGAACAGTATACCAAACTTCATTGAAGACATCCACTTGTTCATCTGATGCACCAATCATCTAATTGTGCAATTCATTTATCTTTAGAAAAAAACTAGCAAATTTCTAGTTAAAGAACTGCAAAGTTTCAGGGTATTACTTTATAATCCAGGGCATCAAAGTCTGGACCCAGGATGTCAAAGACCCTCTTGTACTCTCCTTTTCCATATTCATAAACAGCCTCTGCTAGCTATGTGAATGAAAATTAACGTTTATCAGTCTTGCAGGGAGATCTCTGTGATATAACTGTCTTTTTTTCTTTTCTTTCGGGCAACATCAATGAAAGTCAGGGATAAAGCCCAAGTAAAGAAAGTCAGGGATATAACCAAAGTAAAGAAAGTCACAGAATTATTAAATCTATCAATAGAAAATATTGAAGAATCAATCCAGGTGTAGTACCACCACACAGCATATACCCACAGTGCACAGATATATTTGGTCATTCAGCCACCTGAATGGAACCTCGCTCTTATAAATATGTAGACCTCTGCTTCACATTATAAATGTTTCTCTTACACAAGTAACTATGAGTGCTTGTGGCGACTCTTACTTAACAAATTAGTGTACCTGGATCGCCTTTTGCATCACTTGTTGCCTCTTTCTGTCCATTGAACTTACACTGCAAATTAAGTTGGTTGTCATGGTATTGATAACACAAATGAACTCCCTGCAAGTGTTTTAGTGGAATCAGACACGGTATTTATATATCTGACCTTGATCTCAGTGATTCCAACATATTCTCTGCACTTCCAATTTCGTTCATATTTGATAGTGCCCATAGAATAAGCAAATCAAGGAGCCATTCCACATGCCATGTAGACTGAACAAAGTTTATACTGACACAGTCAAAAGAATGACACTTACAGAACTTCTGTTCAGGTACAAGAAATCATCTAACGATCTTAATTATGTACCAAAACTAATCTACATACATTAATAACACGTTTTGGGAGAATACGAAAATATTTTGCTAATGAGAGTACACATCACCTCATCCTTAAGTGCATCTACCAACAATTTTAGCCTTTCTTTAGCTGGATCTACATGGCCGCGTACATACAAACGGAGCAGCAACCCTAGAGCATTCAAATATACCTGCATGAGAAATTATTCAGTGTTTCAAGCATCTAAGTCCCTTCAAAACATGGCCCTGCATGAAGAAAAAGTAACCACCTATAATACCTCTGCTGCCTCAGAGTCACTCCTCTCAAGTTCCTTCATGATGTTATGGTCATATACCTCCAGAACTGTACATAAAGGTGATTCACCTTCAAGATAACAAACAGCTACATGCCACCAGTTGTGGGTAAACCTGTGAGAGAAGAGAGCAGGAATTTTCTAAGAAACAATTGAGTTTTGATCTCCACAAGTAGAAGATTCATTGCATGGAGAACTACATACAAAAATGAAGTGCAATCTGTCCATGATGGAGAACTTGATTTCATGAACTCAGTAGCTTCTCTGAAGCGACATTCCTGCTGAAAAACATGGCAAAGCTGCAAAAAGTAAACAAAGATGGAGCTCTCGTTAAACTTTTTATAGTTGGAATATGCATATATAAGGGCTATGACTAAAGTCTAAACTATGTTTAAGATGGAACCCTTATAAAATCTTCTCTAGTTGGAATATGCATTGATCAGCTACATGAAACTGTTATGAATAAATTATATTTAAGATGAACCCCTCATTAAATCTTTTCTAGTTGGAAAATGCAATGATCAGGATCAACTTAAGATGGTAACAGATGTGTTCTATAGCTAAATTCAAAAGGTCCATGTTTTGAAGGGAAAAAATATATATGCATGATAAACTTTAATCCAACAAGGAATCTCCTTGTTTTTAAAATGAAACATATAAGTTTTTAAAATAGGAAAAAAAAACTTAGTTATGTATCGATTCAATCACAAGTTAGAATGCTAATACTCAGTCCTGCATGAAAGCCTTAAGTAGCTATATTTACTTATTTCTACCAATGAATAGGTCTACAAGGTATGCCTTTCAGGCTCTAGTTAGCAAAAAAAAAAAAAAATGAAGGACCTACTGATGTGTATAATCGAACATACATTATGCTGTGACCAGACGTCACTCTTGTTTATAGCCAAGCCTTTCCGAGCAGCTCTTTCAGCATCATCCATCCTTCCAAGCTCTAGCAGAGGGAATGCAAGCAAACCATATATGTAATTCTGATCCTGGTTCTCTGGCAAAACCTGATCATCACTAAGTCCCATAAATCTAATGAAAAACAAAGCATGTTACAAAAATATGTTTATACAAGGGGAACAGATTGCATGAGGTAATATAAAAATTCCAAGTACTTCCAATCTGAGAGATTTAACTATTGAATTCCAAAGATGCGAAAAGAAAGAGATGGTACACCATGCGAATGTATGTTTGGTGATATAAACTCCCATTGCATCAGGTGACAGTGGGCATTCTACTCTTCGACTTTTCAACAATTCCACTATTTCGTGTCCGTGCCAAGTTCCCACAATGATATACTGCACAAAAATACAACCGAGATCCAATGACTTACTTGCTCGACAAATTTGAGGGATAATTCGGGCTGTCCCTTGTAGAAGCATATGACCTGCGCTCTCTTCAGAGACATGAGATCCCTGGGAAATTCCTTGAGCAACTGTCGCACACCAAATCGATCAATTGGTATTATTCAGCAACGCGAATGCCAGAGCTATCCAATCGCGCCCAACTGGGTTCCCGAAACCGACACACGAATCAAGTCAGTACAAACCTCGAAGTGGCGCTCGATCGCGAGCTCCTCATCCTTCTCCTCGCCCACCATCGCGTTGTGCACCCTGAACACCGCCTTCTCGTAATCCGTCGCATTATCCTGCACGCGGACGAATACAGCCCACAGGTTAAGGCAAGCCGGGAGTCGGGAACGGGCGGCGCGGGAGCGAGACCGAGCAGCACCGTCAGCGGGTCGATGAGGAAGCTTAGTTACCAGGTTGTCCGCGGCGGCGGCGAGGTAGGCGGCGGCCGCGGCGGGGTCCCGCGGCGCGAAGAAGTGCGCGGCGAGCGCGGCGGCGAGGACGCAGGCCGGGTCGGCGGCCGCGGCGCGGAGCACGGCGGCGCCCCGGCCCCGGCCGTACGCCATGGTGGCCGCGTAGTAGGCGTCGAGCGCCGCGGCGCAGTCCGCAGAGGACGTCCGGTACTCCTGCCCCCACATGTCCCGCCGCACCTCCGCCATCGGTCCCTCGCCCGCCTTCGCTCCCCGATCGGTGCCCGCTCCGGTTGGCGGCGGGTGCTCGCGTTGGCGTGGGCGAGTTGCGAGTGAGAGGAGTAGAAGTAGGAGTGGAGGGACGGGGTGGAGAGCACGGGGACCGGTTGGTGCGGAGGGTGCTTTGGCCGTTGACACTGTAGTGGTTCGGCGGTCAGCGTCTGATCAGTGCTCGCAGACGCTGATGAATGGGGTTGCTCTGTGGGACTGGGGACCAACGGATCAGTGAGTTATGAGGCGTGACACGAATCCAGGAGATAGTGCCATTTTCTGTTGTGGTTGATGTTGCTATTGCCGTTGCCGGCGATGGGGCTTGTTTCGATGGCGAGGCGCCTCGTGGGTGCCGACGCGGCGGCACGCGAGAGGCGATGGATCGAGGGCAAGCTGAGGTGGCTGGTTTGGAGTTGGGTGATTCGTTCTGAGTGAGTGAGTCTTTTTTTTGTGTCTGTCATTTTAATCAAACAGTGGGATTTGACTACCGTATAGCGGATATTTGCATGGGCTAACTATTTATTCAAATTATTATTAGACTAATAAAGTGTCAAGCACGCTCACAGATTTTTTCTGCTGATGGAACAAGATCACGCGACTTCTGTGGGCTAGGATCGGATGGTCTAGCGAGTAGCGACTAGCGACTGGTTTGTTTTTCCTCTCTTGGGAACAGCAACTGGTTGTCATTTACGGCCGGATCATAGTTTTCACCCCGTGCCCGTGTCTAATCCGCGAGCAGAGCAAGCCAAGTCCTGCCTTCATTTCACGGCGACCAAACGGCTCACCCCGTCAGTGCCGTCACCTGCGACGCGGGCAACGGTTGGTGAGTGGTGACACTTCCAACTAACCTCGATACTCCGCATCGTCGCGGACCCTCCCTGAAATATCCTGCCGGTGCCAGTGCCACGCCAAGATCCAAGAAGAACTCGCGTACGGGCGCCTGCAGAAGGACAGCGAGACGCGCCATGAACGTGGAGGAGGAGGTCGGGAAGCTCAAGGAGGAGATCCAGAGGCTCGGCCAGCAGCAGCCCGACGGCTCATACAAGGTAGCCCCTTTCCTCCCCTCGTCTTGAACCGCTGCAGATCTAGGGGCATTCGATCCGTGGCACCGCATTGTCACATTTCTCGGGTCCTCTGAGCCAGGCGAGAGCGATTTCCTCGTATTTACGAATGCTTATGTCAGTATGCTGCTCGATTCACAATATGTAATCCTTTTTTTGTGTGTGGAAATTCACAATATGTAATCATGTGATGAGTGAAAGTGGCCCATTTTTTCTAGAAAAATAATAATCTGCGAGCGAGGGCTAGAGACGGAGTCCGTTGCCCGTTCCAGCCGATCTTGCTGTGCTGCTGATAGTGTGTGTGTCAGGCTGCTGTTCATGTGAGAAAATGTTTCGGCATCTGGCCAGCCGCTGGTTGAGAAGGATGTGTTTAGTGCAGATATCCAAATTTGTCCGCCCGCCTACAACTGAACCTGCCGCGTGACTGATACCACGAAACTGCTCCTGTCTTCTTGGTTCGTAGGGTAGAGTTTCGTCTTTCATTCAAATACTACGGTAGGCCTGGACATGTGTTCAGTCTGTTCAGGCTTAGAACAAAGTCGAATGTCAGATAACATGCAACAGCGGGGGAGGAGGCTACATAGGTACCAAAACATAGGTGAAAAAAGAGGGGAAACATGACGGAGTTCAGATTTTGTTGAGTTTAGCATATCGCCAGTTCAATAAATATTTGTATTCAATGATCTTGGTGAATGCAGAAAATTTATGAAGCCTCAACAGATGTCATTGCCATTTAAGTGGTGTTATTGCTGTAGTTGTATGTTGGGTGCATATTAGATGATGGTATCAACTGTGATTGTGCACAAGAAGTGTGTGAGGGATTAAGATCCATAACCATTGGAGTTCTTCGTATTCCAGTCCTATTTTCCTTGACCACTAGAAACCTTGTCATTCAAGGATACTTAACAAAACTATGATGTCGGCTTACCTCTGTTACCCTTCTGTTTTGATTCTCATGTTAAGGTGAAACTAAATAGTACATTCTTATGTGTTTCACCTTTTAATGAACTTTTGTATGATTTCTAAGTACTTTGTTTCTTAGTCGTATCTTGATCATGTGAATATCTAAAAGTGCATCTGGTGGCTTCGAAGGGCTTGTCACTACAATTTCTTCTTCTGCCCTTTTAATTCCTGAATGTTTTAGCCTTACAGAAGCATTGCAATTTGCAGGTCACGTTTGGTGTGCTCTTCAATGATGACCGGTGCGCGAACATATTTGAAGCATTAGTTGGCACCTTGAGGGCTGCCAAGAAGAGAAAAATTGTCAAGTATGATGGCGAGCTGCTTTTGCAGGGTGTTCACGACAACGTGGAAATAACCCTCTTGCCTCCACCCGCTGTTGCTGCTGCTTGAAGTGGCCAGCCACACTAAGTCCCTAATGCCTATCGTTGATATGCTTATAATCTGTTGTGCCCATATTCTCATGAACCATTTTGTATTCGTAGAAGACTCTATTCTGTGATGTATTAAATTGTGGTACTTCAGAAATTTGTCTTGTCTGCATAATGCTGGATACAATGCCAGTGCGAGATGCAATGAGATATGCAAAAAAAAAATGTTATTTATTGCTGTGGGTTAGACTCTTGACTGTTTGGTGGTTTTTTATGCAAAGTTCATTCCATTCTGCTCCTCCCCCCCACCACTATACTTACTTTTTTTTACAAGAGATCAATATCTACAATTACTTTTCCCATAAGCATCTACTGTGACCTTATTTAATTGATGCCTACTTTGGAATAAAGGCATCTATATTCTATAGTACATTTGGCTTAGTCCGCATGGTCTAATTGTTTCTTTTTAAAAAAATCTATTGTTTCTTATGAATATCCCAAGTGTGACATTACATGAAATAAACTAACAGAAAATGAATATATTTACAGAGAGCTGTGCAAATTTTGTTCTTTTACTAAAATCGGTGTTTCTTGCTGGTTCCACTCTATTATTCCCTCAGTTCGTCAAGTACGCATCTATTATTCCCGTTCATAAGTGGAAATGGATGTATCTCGAATAAAAAATTATACACTAAGGACAATACCTTTAATAAAAAATGGGATAAAGCCAGTGTTATAGCACTTGCTTCTTCACCCTGCCGCTGTTGCTTGAATGGCACGTCTCTAGAATTTTCTAATGATAGCAGTTTCAATGCTTTGCATGTTGTTGTTCATTGCGAAAGAGTTTTAGCTCAATGGTTAAGACTTTCCGAATAGCATCGCTAATGACTTGGGTTTGAATCCCAGGTGGACTGGGTCAAAAGATTCTGCTCGTCTGAGCTCCACATCAAAGCACGGCGTAAGGCCAGACCTACACTAACATGAGCAATGTGGCCACGGTGTAAGGGTGGAGGAAAGGAGATTAGGATTTTCTTGATCTGCTTCAGAAATCTTCTTTATCAGGCAATGCTCGGGGCCGTCTTACCCCGCAAGTCAAATTTTTATTATATGTTGTTGTTCATAGATTGTCACGGACCAAATGGAAAGTATATTTGTGTTGCAAGAAGACTTCTTACTCTACGATGCATACAGTAAGGGATGGCTTGCTTGTATTGTTGCGTTAGAATTTCAAGCTTTGCATTCAGGACAGATTTTTTTGCCCAGCCCATCCGGGATACATTTTTTTAGAGATGCATTTTATTTTTGGGACAGATTTATCTTCTTAATTTCCTTGCTTTGCTCATTTGGTTGAAGTTGGAACCCATCAACAGAACTAATTTTCACTCGTACCTTACATAAATTATCCCAATCAAAGCAAACACCTAACTTCTTACAATACATGAATGTGCCTCATCTCATTTTGGTTATATAAACGTCCGAGTGAATGCGAAACCCATGAAGTAAACGCAGCCGTGACAATGCCGGGTTGTATTTTCGTGCAGAGCAGAACAATGTTCCATACCCAGTTTTCTCCATTTCTACTAGCATGAGGATGGGAGGTTTTAGGAAAAATACATGCACAAAGTCTGGCAAACCAACTATGCATTCATACTTTCAACTGCAGAGAAGGCTTTTTTTTGCACTAGCTCAAATCTGGACTATTTACCTGTGACTGTGAGTCCAAAGTAGCTGTCGTTGATTGGCCCTCGTCGACCCATTCTGATTTCATTTGCTCTGCTTGCATCTCGCGTCGTACGGACTCCTAGGCAGTCGCGGATGGCTGACACCTTATGATCTTATCAAGTTCAGCGGCAGCTAGATCATGGTGGTCCTCCGCTTCTGCTCCCGCAAGTCGCCGGAACCTCTGATGTCTTCAGCTGCGGCCTGCTGGCCTGCTACAACCAGCTGTGGAGCTAAGTTGTAGGTGGTGGGTGCAGACTGCAGATGCATCCACGAAATTCAAACTGTTGCTTGTAATTGGTTTCACCATATAAGCATCCATGGACAGCTAAATGAGGTAGTTTGCACCACTATTACTTTTCTTCTAGCTCCGCCACTGGCTGCAGCCCCTGATTCACCTCTGTCACGCTTCTTTCTTCAAGCCGCTGAGCGCCAGATTAGTTGCGGAGCCGTCTCAGATTTTTTTTTCTATTTAACAGGACATGGAACGATTATTTTGAACCGTTCATTATCCGATTAACTATTTTTCCAAGAGTCGCTCGGGGCAGTAAGAAATTGTTTACACCGATCATACATTCATTTTTTTAAAAAAGAAACAAGAAGTTCAACTTTGATATCCATATAGCCTGAAGCTTATTCATGCACTCGCACGATGAAGTCATCCGTTTAGAGCTAGTTCATTATTTACATACTACGCTTCACAAAGATGCAGACATGCAGTAGTCGATGTTCGTGTGCTGCTGATGGCCAGGATTGACGGTCCCCTGCCGCATCAGTACTCCATCGCCTTGACAATGACTACCAAGGAGAACTACAAGCTTCAGTCCTCGCTAGCGGCATCCAAATTTGTAGATGATAATTAACCGGAGAAAATCATGACCCCGGACTGCTTTAAATATAGGAGTTTTTTTCCAAAATAATGACCATAATTTCTGTCAACTAAGGGCCACATGTGTGCTTGTGGCCCTTTTTGGTGAGCCTGAGGAGGCCGAGGGACATCAATCCTAGTGTGCAGCCTGACATATGAGGCCCGATGGCGTGAAGAGCACCAACACCACGATGGTGGTGTCGTGGTGATGTGCTCGAAGAATGCGGGCTCGCAGCTACCGCCTTCTTCCTCCTTACGTCTCCGATCCTTCACCCGTGGTTTCATCCCGCCGCTGCTCTGAGATAGCGACAGGGACGAGAGGACGAGCCGTGAACTAATGAACACATGAGGCTTCACGAGAAACCTAATTAGATCATAAACCATAACTTAATAATAATGATGAATTAGATTACAAAAATATAATAGTATAAATATTGTTTATTTATATTTCATTAGTATAAATATATTATTTTGATTATATTATCCTCACTAATGGTCATTAGCTATTGATTCGTAAAATTAAATCTAGACCGTTAGATCTAACTAATGGTCATTAGTTTAGAAAAATATTAGCCATTATTTTTTTTAAACACGGAGGAGAACTACATATCATTGTATATTAAGAAGAAAAGCAGTTCCCCTTACAGAGCCAGACTGGCTAATTAGCAATTACATTCGTGCGAATTGTGCGCAGCCTCCGCGCTCCTGCAGCTGCCCACAACCTTGCTTCCTGTTTATGGCCATTATTTTAGACAAGAAAACTTGTCTTTAAATAGCTGTACAATCATCCTTATTCTCAATGCAATACCTACTTGTCTGCCATCTTGAACGTGGCATTCATAGCACATTTGCTCTTCACGTTTGGTTACACTGTCTTATATAAACATATGCGGGTGTGAAGCCGGTTAAATAAACAGAACGCCAGGAATGTCGTATGGTTAGCTTGCAGAATGTTTCATACGTTCCACTTTTTTTCCATTTCTACTATCATGAGGATGAGAGGTCTTGGGAAGGATAAATGCAGCAACATTTGCCTAGCTGGCTTCTCGTCCAGCAACTGCTAGCCGCACTTGTCTGCATGTGGTCGTGCAAGACTCCGTGCTTGTCGTGGGCATGCCTATGCTTCACTGCGTCCGCTTGTCGTTTCAATTCTCTCGTTCCCGCCAAGGCCATGGTGCGCCAAATTCAACACAAGCCTCGCGACCAAACACGTCCCCGCCAATGTCAGCAGATCAGCGACCATGCTAAATTGTGTGATCCTAGAAAGTTTCCCGTTCGTCGCTAATGCCTAATGGCCTAATGAGACCTTGTGCAGACAGGGGAACTTGGATTTGGTGTGAACGCTTAATATGGTGATACTCGTTGTATATTGCACGGGCCAAAGTTTTACACCGTAAGTGATTGGGAGGAAGCTGCTACTGTACAAAATAACATTACACAGTTTATCGGTTATCGGTAGCAAGCATAGCTTCATCGAAACAGTGTTATGTTTGCTAATGGAATGTGGCTTCCCGGCTGGTGTGTAAAGACTAACTTACCCCTCTCGAAACCGTTTATGGTATGTCATCAATATAATAAAACCAGTACTGCTAGAGTTATTATGAAAATACATTTACGTGTTCCAATTCCTAATCAGACGTATCTATCACGTAAATGTATTGGTAGCTCTAGCATTATTATTGATATAATGAAAGGGTCACCTCTCGGCAGGAGAGACTCTTTCAATACATCACTCCCAGTATCGTAATACTTATTATCACTGGTTCCCTCCGTATCAGACTCCTTTCTCCTCTTCTCTATAAGTTTGGGCTTGGAGCAGATTGGTTGCCCAGTAGCTACGAACGAGATTAATCTCTGTGGCCGTAAGGATAGGAGGCCTCGGGAAAGAGGTATGTCAACACTACACCGGTGCTGGATGAGGTGTCGACCGAACGGACGACAGCGAGCGGGAAGAAGCCGAGAAACCGAACACAGAAGCACGCCAATGTTAGCTTGGCTGGCCTAGAGTGAGTCCTACCTCGGGTTAAGTCCACGTAATAGAGTATAAAGGAGGGAAAGGAGAGAAGAGAAGGGAACACTATGGTAACGCAAATATTGAATCAGTCAATCATACCTCCGGCTTCGTGCCGCACAGAACCTATCTTCTTCTCCAAGTTCTTAATTCTTCCCAAATTCTCCTCTCAATTCCTCCAATTCGCTGCCTCTCTGCTAACATTTGGTATCAGATTCACTACACCGGTGCTGGATGAGGCGTCAGTTCGGACGACAGTGAGTGGGAAGAAGCCGAGAAACAAAAGACAAAAGCGCGCCAATGTTTGCTTGGCTGGCCCAGAGTGGGTCCTACCTCGGGTTAAACCTATGTAATAGAGTACTCTCTCGTCCAAAAATATAAGCATTTGTTGACTTTCGAACTCTCATTGACCCTCGTCTTATTCAAAATATTTGTAAAATATTTATTTATTTTGTGATAATTTAATTTATTCTTAGATATATTTTAAATATGACTTTTTTTTTTATATTTGTACAAAAATTTTTCAATAAGACGAGTGATTAAACGTAAACTCGAAAGTCAGCGAATGCTTATATTTCTGAACGGAGTTAGTATAAAAGAGGGAAAGGAGAGGAGAGAAGGCAACATTATAGTAACCCAAATATCGAATCAGTCAATCATTCCTCCGGCTTCCTGCTTCTTCTCCAAGTTCTTAGTTCTTCCCCAATTCCCCTCTCAATTCCCCAATCCGCTGCCTCTCTGCTAACAGATTGGTTGCAGATTAATCTTACCACCGCCCTCTTTGTCTATTTCTGTGGTTGTAAGGATCGGAGGCCTCAGGAAAGAGGTACAATCTGAAAACCTCGAATATGTTACGAGAAGCTCGAGCAAGCGAATATGGAAACGAAGGAGCAGGGTTATTATGGAGGACAAGAATGGAGGGAGACTAGCGCAGCATATGTAACTCCCTATTGCGGAAAGGAATAGAGCTCTGTGGTGCATTTGGGATTTTCAACCGTTCGATACGTTGCCTACTCGCGTTTTAACCGCTCGATGAATTTCCAAGTCGCGAAGAGGAGACGCATTGTTGCTCGTGCTTGGTTGCGTTCGGTCTACGCAGTCCCCAGTTCCCCACGCGACCCGTGAGCTATACGGCCATCCTCAGCCACGGAATAAATCGTTGATCACCCAAGAAGCCATGCCGGAGAAGGGAAAGTTAATGGATCCACCTTGAACAAATCGTTGATCACCCAAGAAGCCATGCCGGAGAAGCCAGGCCGATGCCCGCCGCTGCGGTAGTCAGCAGGGCTCCCCTCGCCGCCTCAGTTTAACTAGCGGTGGCAAGCGGATCGGGGCAGCTGAGTGACGGGGCTCGGATAGCGGCTGCAGGTAACTGCTGAGTGACGGGGCTCAGATGGCGGCTGCAGGTAAGTGCTGAGGCCATGCCATCCTTGTGTTTGAGAAAATATTGCCAATGGCCCCAATCCACTCTTCCTATCTAAGATTCTACTTTCCGCTGTGTGCCCCATCAACACCCTCTCTTGCAGCTGTCATGAGGCGCACGGAATCTTCATCTGTTGGCTGCCTAATCGATTCTCCCCCACCAGTCCCGGCCGCGTACGATGAAGGTATACTACATAGCTCACCTCCCGACGAGTACATCTCTAGAACACTATCCTCCCTTTCGTAAATAGTTTCCTTTTGTTTTTGTCAGCATAGATGTGTTTCCTATGCTACATCCCATCTGGATCAATTCTGCTTGCTGATTATAGTTTTTCCTTCTTTAGGTGAGCTTAGCCCTGCCCATGTGAAGCTGATCCGAGGACCAAGGTACTGGCCATTTAATAATTCTTGATTCCTCTCCCATACTGTTCATTTGGTTTACTGAGTGACTGTTGCCTAAACATAAGCATAAATTCACTACGTAAGAGCATACTATGACACACTCTATCCTTATTCATATTATTAGAGCATATTCCTTTAGCAAGAAATTTTCTAGCAGGATAGTCAAATGAACTCACCATTCCTTCATTTTTCAACATTTTCATTTGTATTTGCTTGCCTCCATATTATTTTCGGCTCTTATATATCAGTCATTTGGTCTACTATGATGCAGATGTATCTGCTGTCCATCGAACCAAATGGTTGGAATTGGAAACAAATATAATATAGTCGCCATATTTCAGGTTCAAAACATGATGTGTGTTTTCATATCTGCAGATCACTACTTTGGTCACCAGCTACTGAAAGAAATATCTCAAGCGACACACATAATTTTACAGGTGAAATTATTTCTGCTTAACTCTCCCATGTTTCTCTTCAAATCTGAGAAAAAAAAAGATGGAATTGAAGAGGAAACTTAGGGAAACCTCACTGTAAAAAATTCTCGATGTTAAAACAAATATAGGTTTGACAACTGCTTGATGTGTTGTAGTTTCATTTTGCTGACTGAAGGGCATAAAGTATCATAGTTCCTATATATGTTGCTAATCAGTGAACACTTGTGCTACGGTTTATATGTCTCAAAGTGTTTATAAAATTAATAGTTTGATAATGAATTGTTTTATGCTTATGTGAGAAATTTACTATTTTTTTAAGGATCAGTTATTTGTTGAGCTGTGAAAAGTTACATTTTGAAGGGGTACATCTTCGTGCCCGCCGTTCGCTCCTTTCACAACAGCCCTATGATTCTAGGTCGTCACCACATTGATGCCCTATCATTTTTTCCATCTAACACCAGCTGCTCTATGAGAGAAGAAAGGAGATTGAATCATGGACTCTCAGGTAGCTCTACCGGTTGTACGTGCCCCCATGGTGATGCACATCTATGTGCTAACAATGACGTTGGTCATTTTCCACTGCACCAGAAAGATGGTGAAAGGTTATACAAACCATGAAGATCTTCATTCTGCATACCTGCGCATGAATGCATGCTGCAGAAGAGGAGAATGAGGAGGTGCTTCGGAAGAGGTAAATTAGCTGACTAAGAATTGTGCTTTATCAGATTTTGATTGATATAGATAGTTCAAAGCTCAATGATATTGCGATACACGATAATGTCAGTGGAATCATGGTTTAAATAGTTTCATGTTCTACATGTGGCTTCTCTCCATATAATATACACTGGCAAGATTGCTTTCCATATTTACACATGTTAAAATTTTTTTCCCCAGTTTGAATATTCCTTGCCTGTGCAGACAGGAAAATGATAAAAGTTCAATTCTAGAATGGCAAGCATTGCAATGTGCCATTTACTATTTTTGCCACCCCGTTGATATTGCTGAAAATAAATATCAAACATATATTAACATGCTCCTATCCACTTATTTAAAACAGTAGTAGATTGATTCACACTCTCGACAGTCTTTGGCACTAAATGTTTCTCTATTGCAGAAAAAGAGATGATAATATATGCTGCAACTGCAACCTCAATGCCTTTTTTCTTAATTAGAATTGCTCAGTGTCGACAATATAAGCAATACTAGCATTATTTGAATTTTTTTCCAACTTATCTGGTCTCATATGAATATAGGCTATGTGGCCATTTGTATATGCCTTTTATTCTCCTTCAATATCGCTTTGTTTCCGTATATGTGTCATGCTTTTCTATGCTATCGTCCGGACTATAACCAATGCTTAAAAAAATCTGGTTTTGAGATAATTTTATTTGCTGAATGATATTACATCTTATCCAGCTTGAACAAATTAAAGTGATAGATCTCCGAACCGTACATAAAACTTTAACGATGTGGAATTTAAGCCTATTGGTTCCTTTCTTTTTGTTGCTACCAGTCTATTTCCAACCTGAAAAATATAGAGAAGCAGTTTCCCTAATGAAGTGACAATGCTAAGTTGGCACTGAAGTTTCCCTAATGGAAATTTTGCCCCCAGCTCAGGTTCCTAGATGTGTCTCCTTTGATTTATCGAGCCTTCACAGATTGATCTGTCTTTTGTAAATATGTAAATACAGTCAATTTGGGGAACTTATTCATTGGGAGCTGTTTCTGTAGCAACAATTGAACTTGCCAGCAGCCCTTACATGTCCATCCATACCAACCGAAGGTTGATTGAGCATAAAAAGAAAGATGAATTGAGCTCATTACACAAATATCATTTACATATAATTACCATATTGTACTCTTTGGCATACTTTCTATTTCTACCTACCCTTTTTAATAGTTGCCTGACTGAGAATTTAGCTGGAATACCCTAAATATATCAACAAAATAAACAGTAGCCGTACTTGGACCCATTGACATAGGATGAAATTATTAACTCTGTTATAGTTTGAAGATGGATTATATTTAGTTACCATCATTAGTTCATGTGCAAGACAACCCTGCCCTGTTTTCTATGTACTACATGCCCTTACTTCATGATTTCAATGTCGATCTCTCTCTGGTTATAATGGGTAACATTTTCCCTCGAGCGGGTGCCGGCCATACCATGGTGCACATGCAGCTTATCGCCCAATGACTTTGTTTTGAGCTGTTATCTTCACATATTCATGTTATTTGTACCTAAAATGATTCCTTCATTTACCATCTCTTAAATGAAGAAGAATGGGGTGATTGAAAAAATTATCTCTGCATCCTTTATCCATGATCTAATTTCATCTGTCCAAACGTCCAACCATAGAATCATATGTACTCATAAGGGTTTTTGAAACCAGTGAACTGGCTGGTTAATCGGAAAACCAGTCCAGGCCGCACCGGACGACTGGTTAACTGGGAAAAACCAAAGATTTTCCCGGTTCCAAACCGGAGCGGTCAAACTGGTTTTTAAACCTTGGTACTCATCAGCTATTCAATTACAGTTGACAGGAACATTTCACATGAACTCCTCCATCCGCGTAACTCCAGATCAAAGTGTGAAGGCTATGCTTCTAATGGCTGAAGTAATGGCCTATTATTGGAATAAAAAATTCATGTTCACCTGTATGTAGAGGAGGGCGCGGCGATAGCGCGCCTCTCACCCTAGTTCATTCATAGGCCACGCATATGAGTACATCAAAGCGAATGATGAAGGAGGGTTGACCACCAAGGGGGCTTGGTAACTGACAAGTGGATGCAATGGTTCTTCTATTTCTGCATAGTATGATGGTCGGGCTTTAGCAGAATGTTCAGCATAACTTCTGACTAGTTTTGCAAATAACTTCTGACTAGATCAGACCGGCAATATCATAACATGCCACGAAGTAAGAGAAGTTTTTCGGTGTTTGCGAGGTAACTAGAGGTATGAGAAGATATTTTGATTTGGACCGTTGATTGAGCGAGGGGCAAGATATGAAATAAAAATAATCATTATCAGTAACATGGGTAAGGAAACCTTAGCAAGTTATGGAAAAAAAAGTGATATCACGTACAAGCTCAATTCAAGCAATCCAAACCTTAGTAAGGATTGAATAATCTGAGTAAGACAAGAAATATGCGTTTTCACGATCAAACTTCACATTTGACAGGTCATCATCTTCTTCGGTGATTCCTTTCTTCACTTTGTCAACTGAGGAGCTTATCACGTCAACAATGGCGACACAAGCAATAGAAAATTCACTAGACAGGATGTGCTCAAATATTATCATTGACGATATGTTGTTTACATAATTAGTGACACAAGAACCCTTATCAATCACGATATAATAAGTAGATCTAAATCATGCAATGTAAATTTGATCTGAAAGGATGCACTGCCATGACCTAAGTGTTCATATCTCTTAGCGCGGCATGGTCCATATCCTACGTAGTATATGGGGCCCAAGAAAATCAAATCAAACAACATAAATTACATGTTTCCGGTCTACTTGACAGGATCGGCTCAAGCCTGGACTGGTTCAATAATCCTGAGTAAAATCAGACCAAACGATGTAAATTATATCTTTTCTTTGATTGCTCGCGATCTATTTTGGTCACCATGTAAAATTACTTTTATATCCTTAATACTTAAGTATTTTCATCAATATTGAAGTATCTTTTAGTTGATACTTTCTATCATGGACCATTGGATCGAGGCCAACCGACGGTCTACATTCTTTGCAAATATCGGAAAACATGCCACGAAGTAATGGATTCAAGCCCAAGTACTTCCCACTGAAAATGATAACTGGTAGGGAAGGGAGCTTTCGTTCTCAGCCCAGCTACTAATTAATTTAGAAACTATCTACGTAGATAAGACACTTTTACAGCCAGTTCGTATACGCCACCTGCTTCATCAAGACTACATAGAATGCTGCACATATCTTTTTTGTTCTTCCTTTTACAGTTTCGCATATTTCCTGAGAGCAGCACCAGCGTTCTTGTGTTCTTCGGGCAACGGCAGGTTACACAGGAGCGTGACCCTGGATTCGGCGATCTGAGGGCCCTTGTCTCGCGTGGACGGGTCCATCTTCCACAGCTTCACCTCCCACACCTACTACAATGCAAAATTCAGGAATTAATTAATTTAGCACTGACAGCAACAGTTTGCTGAAATCTGGACAGTTCACTGTTTCATGTTGACATTTGCAGGGATGGGTTATCTTATTTCTACGTGATAATAATCTCTTGAAAGAGTCAACAATGGATGACCGGAGGTAGTAGTACGCCGTGCAGAGAGTACTCACAAGAAATTGACAGTACGGCCGGAAGCAGTAGTAGGCACACCGTGCAAAAAGTACTCAGAAGAAATTGACAGTCGTTGCTACTGATAGCGTACCGGGTCAGTTGCTCGTAAGACTATCCGCACTCCTGTTATTCTATAATTTTACTCTAAAAGAAATATTTTAACCACGTCAACAAGATTTTTTACTCTACATTAGTTTTTCTCGCACTCTTGTTGCTCTACATTTTTACTCTATATCCAACAACCATATATTTTATTCATCTTCTGCAACTACCATCTTCAATTGACTATTTATTTATTACATCTATATAGGGACCATAGTGTGAGGAAATATATTTTATTTAGACTGCAGTGTCTACCGTAAAGGTTTGTTTACGCCAGGAGTGCCGCAAGGTTTCGTTTACTCTTGCCTGCCGTAGCTCTTGCCGCACAGCGCTGCAGCAAAATTTACTCCAAATCTTTACGCTTCCTGCATGGCGGAGGAGATGACGTTGAGCGCTGCGGATAGTCTAATAACAGCGAAATGCATTCCTGCTGACAGCGAAGACTAGAGCTACGCACGCACTCACCACGAGCAAGCACCAGGCTCCATTCAAGACCTCTTCAACTGCTACATTGATTCCCAGAAATTAAGTCTCTTAAATGGAAGCTAAAATTTACTTGTAGCCATCTTTCATCTGCCAAGTCTATCTCTATCCTACTCATGTGAAGTGCGGAGCACCGCAAGACGAAGAATTTGCAAGGTCACGACTCACGACAGCCGAATCGCTGGTTTCAGAAAGGTGATCAGTGGTGAATTGTTTATTGGATCGAAAAGAATCAACGTGATCGTTGCGGTGTAGATAGACAGAGACTAAGGAATTAGCCACTTGCAGTTGCAGTGGGCAAACTAAACGGGGCCGTTGACTATAGTCACCGACAATGCAAGCCAGTTCTAAGCGATGGATAGAGATGATGGACGATCGACGGACCTGGGTGGACCTGCCGACGTGGACGGGCAGGGCCTGCGCGATGACGGTGTCGCCGGCGGCGGCGCTGCGGAAGTGGTTGATGCTGAGCTGCACGCCGGCGACACGGCGGAAGCCCCCGCCATGTGCGCGCCCATGCTCGCCAGCGCCTCCGCCACCAGCGCCGACACGCCGCCGTGCAGCACCATGAACGGCTGCACACGCCACACCACACGGGGGAACAGCGGCGTCAGGAACAAGTCTCTGCTGGCCGCAGCGCGGCAAAAAAGGTCGGGAAAAGGGAATTAACTGACCTGGCAGCATGTGGGCGTCACGAGGAGGCGGCCGGTGAGCCGCGACGGGGAGAGCTCATCCATCTGGAACCCGAGGGCGTGCAGCGGCGCGTCCAGCTCCGCCATGTTGATGCCGCTCGACTTCTCCGGTGCGGTGGAGTCCATGGCTGCCGAGAGCAGGAGCAGGGGCAGTTGGGTCCGGAATGGTGCGTGGAATGTCAACACGCTGACTACAACAGCAAATGGGAAGCTGGCGACTCGCGTGGTGCCATTTCTAGGTGGTAGCCTGGCGCCAGCCAACCATCTTCGTTTTCAACTGGCATCAGTGGAGCCATTTGTAGATTGCGACTTGTGGAGCCGTGCAAGATTCGAAGAATAGCTACCGTCATCTTCTTCCTTTCCATCGTTTTCTTCATGACCGCGGCCACAACCCCGCGACCCGCCACCCCTCCTGCGTGTATGTTGAATCCAAACATTTGGATTCGTCAACAAACAGGAGTGTTGTGTGCCTGAACGAATATTTCTCATATTTTGGAGTGGTTGTGCTGGATTAGTCTCCCAGGGTGGTATGGTAAAAGCCTAAAATAGCCTCAGTTGTGTCCAGTGTACTGTTGAGTGCCTGAACGAAATTTTCCATATTTCGGAGAAAAAATTCCTCAACGCAAGCATTTGTGAAAGCACATCATGAACAATCTACATCTTTGTCCTAACATCTAGCAAGCTAATATACAATGATTGTCACTTCAATGAAAGGTGTGTTGCAAGCTATAGCAAAGTCGACCACATTCCTTCTTCCTAGCAGTAAAATATAGCATTTGATTCAGCTTAGTAGCAACAAGAACAACTCTGTTCTCATGGCCCAAACCGGGAGCAGGAAGAACAATCCATTTTGCTCTGCTCATACTGTATGTAGTAGTAGTACTAGACGGTTGGCTGCTGCAGCAGCTGCAGCGGATTGTGCTACTACGTCCACGTGATTATCAATGCAGCACCCGCTTTCTGATAATTTTTCTCCCTTCCACCACTTTTTTTTCTTTAATGTGACCAAAGTCTGCACGAGAGGGCAGAGGCCCCCTACCTATTTATTCTTTCCTCCCGTCCAAGTTTCTTCCCTCATACTATATGTATGCACAAACATTTGTAGTGGGAAAAGAAACAAACAAGTGGGGAGCGAAGACTCAAGCACATTTTAGATAGCATCTAGCCGACCATACATGGTTCTGAATTTCAGTTTATACATGATAAGGATGGGAGGCATTGGGCCATTGTGTAAACAGTTCTCAGCTATTTGAGGAACAAATGCAAAATCTTGTTCTGGGGCAATTCTACCACCGTGTACCAGGCAGTTAATTTTACTACGTACCATATTGTGATCTTGGAGCCCCTTGACAATGGATCGATCTTGGTACATTATATTGTTCTAGTCACTGCCACAATCCCCATACTCTGGACTACATTGGCACACCATCACTAGCTTGTTATGTTTAGGCTGAATGAAATATTCTTAGCCCAGAAAACATGATGATATGTGGGTCCGTGACACTGCTACACAATAAACAACACTCTGCCACAGTTTGAGTTCTATGCATGTATCCATCCAATGAACAATACTGTTGTTTAAATTGTTTCGACAACATTCTCAATGTTTATCCTAATAACATATCATTATAAGCCTCCTTTGGCTGCATGATATTTGTTCTTCCTGAATCCCATTTTATTCCTATGAAATGTGATTCCTATAAATGATTCCTTTGAATTAGTATAGGTTGTGATTGGATACCTGCATGAGTGCAGCCTGCATTGCATTATTGAGTCAGACTCACTTAGAACTAGGCTAGGGGCATGCAACATCACTTTGTTTGATTAACTGAATAAACAGAACGGGGCTGAGAAGAGAATGATTGGTTGCTTGCATTAGCACCTAGATAGGAAGCTTTACACATGCAACATCCGCTTGCATGTCACGGGCCTGGCTCGTTGGAAACGAGCTTTTCTCTTCCATCGTCTGTCGGCCAAGCCGCGGAGACATCTTTGCATGCGGTGAGCCAGGTCCAGGAGCATGTGCAGGTAACCAAAAGACACAAACTGCATCTCACAAGCCTGGTTGGGGCTTATGCACCCAACCAATCGCACCCATTGTGTTACGGAGCCTATGGTTTTGAATGTTGTAAAAACCCACACATTGGGGTTTGTTTGGAACGGAGGAATGAAAAATGCAAGAACATGAAAAGACGCAGAAATAAAGAAAACACAAGAATGAAGAAAATAGAAAAATTGCAGGAATCGAAAGCAAAGGAATTAACAACATTTGTTGTTTGGATTGTAGGAATTCATAATACAGGAATTGATAATAATAAAAAATTATCAAAGCTAAATGTTGGATTAACTTAAAGAAGAAGCGTCCAAATACACCTACTTATATGTGAGGCCCATCATGAGCCTAACCATATAGCAGTGTCTCTCTCCTTAGCCGACTAGAACTCTCTTTTTCTCTTGTACTTAGTTCGGAGACAATGATTAGCACGTATTTTGATTATATTTATTAGAGGCATTATCACCAATTTTGACGGATGAGAGAGAAGAACTAGCTAGCAGATGTGAGGGCGAGAGCGGGCAAAGGATGGTTTCATTTTATCTGGCTAGAATTTTTTTTCTTTCATCTAAAAACGTAAACCGGTTGCTTCCTTTAGGCTGTGTTTGGATTGAAGGAAATTCAAAGAAATTTTATAGAAAACAATTTCTTAAGAAAGGAACCGTATATGAATGTTTGGAATGGAGAAATATGGAGAAACACATGTTTCCTTTCCTGAGGAAAGGAATCCATCAATGTACAAAACGGAGGAAACAAAAAATCCAGTGAAAGCTAAGGAAACGATGGTCGCTGCACGTGTTTCCGCCCTTTGCTTCTCTCTTTTTTTTCTTCCTCACCGTAATCTCACTGTCCCTCATACTTGTGGGGAGCATGTACCGTTCTATGGTGATGTGTTTACAATTTTGCACTTTGCATCCCATATTGCAGTGGGTCCCACACAATAAAGCAAGTACAATAAATTATGAGCAAATGAACGTTAGGCATCTAAAGAAGACAAAATGGTAAGTAAACCATTATTGTTGTTAATAAGAAAATGACCCATTGCTTAGTGTTAGGTAATTACTATCATATATGGTTCCTGTATTATACTTTCCTCCATTCCAAACATCTCATTGTGTATCTTCGTGTGTTTTTTCTTTTCTCTCGTTTTCTCATTTCACTCATGACTTGTTCCTGTGTTTTTCTTTCTGTTCCTGTAGTTTTTATTCCTCCGTTCCAAACACGCCCTTACTCAAGAAAGAAATGAAGATTTCCTCCATTCCAAACGTGTCCTGAAATGAAGATTTCCTCCATTCCAAACGTGTGGGCATCATTCCTTTCCACAGGAAGGTATTTCTACAAAATTCCTTTATATGAATCCTTTCATCCAAACAGAGCCTAAACATCTACACAAGATGAAATTAGTGCTTGCACTTTTCAAACACTCTTAAATACAAATACACTACAATAAATATGACATTCTACGACGATTTTAGAGTAACATTTAGTAACTAATTTCATCCATATTTTATTCTTCATCTTCACGTAGCTCTGAATCTCAATCCCAAACTTTTATGATGATTCATGTGAATCATAGCACATGCAATACCGGAGAAAAGGTCTGAGAATATGTACCCAAAAAAATATGTGGGCAACATTCGTGTAGACAAAATAGAGCATAATCTTCTTCTTTCTAGTGAACAAAAAAATACAGTTTTACCATCAAAGTAGGGGCAATGGTGCAAAGACTTGGTCAAAGCAGGGACAATAATGCAAAGTTGTAGAAACAAGGATAAATTTATAATCCATGCATAAAGTAGGGACACTCATGCAATTATCTCAAAAAAATTTCCTCAACGCGAGCATTTCGGAAAGCACGTGAACAACCAACATCTTTCCCGTATCAGATCAGGTGGCGGTGGCGATTAAGTGTTATGACCTTCCTGGAGGCGCCATCCTGGAGCAGCTCCTTATTCTTGTGGACTCCATGTCGTGTGGTTGTTTATGTGTGTTGTGTTTGTTTGTTCGAGTGCACGTGGGTTGTGGGAGTGGTTGTGTGTGTCGTCGTGTTTGTGGGTTTGTCTGGACCGTTACGGGTTCTTATCTCGTTTTTCTCCTTAATACAATGAAGAAGCACAACTCTCCTGCGTTTTCGAGAAAAAGAAGGACAATTCATTTTTCTCTGCTTTGGTGTGGGAGCAAAACATTAAATATGTAGTAGTAGTACTACGTTAGCGAAGTTTAGCTGCTGCTGCAGCTGCAGCGTACTGTGCTACCACACTGCTCGTCTGATAATTTTTCTCCCTTCCAACATTTTTATTTTAATGTGACCGTAGTCTGTACGAGAGGCCCCTACCTATTTCTTTCCTCCCTTCCAAGTTTCTTCCCTTGTACATATATATACACAGTTGCATGTATTGAGAAAAGAAAACAAACAAGTTGGGAGCGAAGAATCAAGCATGTGGAATAGAATATAGAGCGTTCATGTCTTAGAGCATTTTCAAGCGTTTCCTAAATAAGTTTGCTAAATCAAAATTTAAGATATGATTAGTAAACAACATTCTTCATGCGTTCCCTAAATGAGATTGATAAATTTATTAACTCCTAACCCATAGCCTAAAGGTTGTTACATTTAGCCACCTAATTCTCACTCCCAAAAAGATATTTAAACTATTTAGGAAACGATTATTAGGAACTGTTAGAGTGTATGTTTTTTTTACTCCCAATAGATATATCAACTCCCTAAATCAGTTTTTTTGAGAGTAATTAAAATTATTAGGAATTGTTGGAGGTGCTCATAGATAGCATCTGGCCGACCGTACATGGTTCTGAATTTCAATTTGCATGATAAGGATGGGAGGCATTGGGGCATTGGGTAAAAGGTTCTTAGCTATTTGAGGAACAAACGCAAAGTCTTCATATGAGGGAAATCTACCATGATGTACCAGGCAGTTAATTATACTACCATATTGTGACCTTGGAGCCTCTTGATTGTAACAAGAATTTATATCCTGGAAAGGTAAAATGGATCTAGAAATCTTGGTACATTATATTGTTCTAGAAATCCTTGTACTTTGTATTACATCCGCGTACCATCACTTAAGTCCCTTGGGAAACTGGTTGATTCTAGTAGTGCTTGTTGTGGTTAGGCTGAATGACATATTCTAGCCCGAAAAACATGACAATATGTAGGTCCGTAACCCTGCTACAATAAGCAACACTATGCGGCAGTTTGAGTTCTATGCATGTATCTGCACAATATTGTTGTTAAATTGTTTGTAGAAAGCATTCTCAATGTTTATCCGAAGGTTATGTACTCTTCGGTGCGCACATGACCGCGTGCCCACCCTGCCAAAACGCAGCACCTGGCCTTCAAAAATTGTGCTAATCCATGCCGTTACATTAGCAATAGGAATAACGCAATGACCGTTATATGGTACGGGCACAAGCTGCAATGGAACATGCAACTAGGTGCCATAAAGATGCATAGAGGACCACACAATCATCACACTGGTGCAGCAACAGTCATAAAGACTTGTAGTTATTGAAACCCTCTCCATAGCCCATAGATAGCACCACCACATCCAAAATCAGTAATAAAGATCGGGATCATCGCCCAAATCGAGGTAGGAACCTTCCTCGTTGGGCACTCATGCCTTGAAGTTTCAAGGAAGCACCTAGCGAGACGAACTCATATCCAAAACATTATTAGCTTTAACATTAACTTGTATTTATATGTTATATATTACATATAGTGCTACATCAAACAACATCTTTGATAAGGCAATAGACGCGGAGGATGAAATTCATCACGACTTTCTGAGGCTGGTATGGCCATTTCTCCTCTTCTATGCTGGTGCTGTATGTTTAACCAGAAAATTAGCGATTAACCAATGCCTATACGTGTTGCATGTTTCACTGTGCAACGAAATATCTGTTTTTCGCAACATGTATGCTTTGTTTTAATTTGCCGTAATTACTCACAACTCACCCATCCTCTAGCAATAGGTTGGGACCACCCTTCCTCTAGCAACAGGTTTCAGAGCTAGCTAGCTTAAATGCATCACTGTAATACTGTGATTTCAGCACAACATCAGCTGTGGACCTAGTTGGATTCAATTCTAACAAAACCCGAGACATGATTTAAGTCTCTCCAACTGTCCACAACCCTAACAGTCCAGAAATTTAAGTTCCCCTACAATTTAAGACAAATTGGTGCAGTATTTAGATATTCAATAATTCCAGTGACACTATGTACATTTTGGTAAAAGTTTCTTAAGCATGGAAAAAGTATTCAAAAAGAAAAGTGAAAGGATACAAAGATTTGATCAGGCATATTTACAAAAGGCATTCCACGTCAGTAAATATTTAATAGGTGGACATCTTCAGTCACCATATGCATCTTTAATGCTCGTTTTGAAACTGGGGTGTATCGTTTTGAATCGGGTGTTCACCACATTAAATAGAAAGATAGCAATCAACACTCCGTATCCACTGAACAGGCATTTATTTTCTGGGTTGCTAACAAGTAGACAAATAAGTTACTACTCGGTGGATTACAGTGAATCAAGTGAGTTACGGTTCCTACTAATCCTGATTTGCACGAATCTTAAACTGCATTCAACATCCAACGGCAATGGCCATGGTGGGCACATGGCAATGTGCGCACAAAAGTTGCTCTCTTATCCGAATAACATGTCATTATAAGCCTCCTTTGGACTGATGATTGGGAGTATATAGGGCATGGTTCCTTCTTCAATTAAAGATAGAAAAATCAATGGCTGTATCTGCAACTTTATGCTCGGATGTGACCCAGCTCTTCAACTTTATAGTTGCTAAGAACGGAGAGTATGTTCGTAAGGACGGAGGCATCAGTGCATCACGAAAGAGGTGGCCACTTATAAGCTCAAATCTGCAATAGGACTCCATGGTTGTGCACTCGAGCAAGCCACCATCGAAATGGAAGAGGGTGACGGACAACAAGTCTGGAGAGAGACTATCCAGTAGTCCTCAATAGTCCATGCGCAATAGCACATTGGCGTAGGGTTGAAGTGGAGGATACGTGCAAAACTGCGAGAAGAGGGACGCAAAGGTTCTCGCTGGGAAGTACTTGGCCGTACGGCTTTCTTGGCGTTCCCTTTGAGGCAAAGATGAAAGGTTCTGTACAGCATGGTCCGGCTTGTGCAAAGAAATGCGGATTAGATCAAAGAAAAACCAAGAAAGGCCAAGAAAGGCGTATAAGCAAGTAGTACTTCCTTCAGAGTACTCAGCCGTGATGATATGAGCTTTCTTTCCCCAGCCAAGGCCTAAAAAGAAAATTTTATTTATGAGAAGATAATATGGTTTAACATATTGGATATACTTTTACAGCCAGTTTGGTATAGAGCACTTTTACGGTGCTCCATGATACTGGTAATAACCACAAAGTATTATGGACACCATCTTACCGTTCATTACAAAGGATAATAGGAGTAATTAGTCCCTTGACCAAATAGTATGATGAGTAACATGATCCCCCTCTCATCCTTGCTCAAGCCGTCATACACTCGCACTCCGATCGTTCCCGATCCAGCATTATTCCTCGACGCCGTCAATCTGTGCAGCCTTTTACCTGTTCTCGATCAGATCGCCGGAGGCATTTTCTGTGGTGGTCATGAATCAGCAGCAACGACACAACAATAGGCTTAGGAATTTACACGGCCTTGTCGCAGGCTTGCAGCCAGTGTTGGCAGCTGAAGGAGAATGTTGTGCAGTACTGCGCCCTCCGTTCAGTGGCGCAGCCGCCGCCGCTAGATGGCTAGTCCTAGCCGCTACCGTTGCTAGAACTGAGGACCAATCGTGGCAGGCCACACATTCGTGCGAGGTGGGTGACAAGAGGATCTGTGTACCCTCCATCCAGTGATGCCACCACAACCAACACCACCGGCACCGGTGCCATTGTTCCTCGTCGTCGTCGAAAAACTGCCCAACCGTCGTTGCCGCCTCATTAGCCAACATTGCCAAATGAAACAAACAAGTAGTGTCGGATTTACATTTCACCCCTTAGAAAACACGAAAATTTACAAATTATCAAATTGATTGATTACTAAACTACCCTTTGATACTTATGATACTCCTTAATAATAATACATATGATACTAGTGGAAATTTAAAGTATCATGATCATGATCTAAACTGTTGGATCTAGAAAATAAACTATGGACATTTAATTTGGAGGTACCGTTAAAATGATTTTCGTTTATTCATCAAGCACTCTGTCACTCTCCACGAGAAGTTAAATGATCCCTATCTGGGTTAATTAGTATTTCTTTACAGTTTCGAGTATTTCGTGAGAACATCTCCGGCGTTCTTGTGCTCCTTCGTCATCGGCAGGTTACACAGCAGCGTGACCCTGGCTTCTGAGATTTGAGGACCCTTCTCTCGCGTGGACGGGTCCATCCTCTCCAGAGTTTCACTTTCACGTCCCACAGACCTTGCACGTTGCATAAATTTCAGCACAACCGTTGCTATGAGTCATCAGTGCTAAATAATGCTGTCATATATATAGTACTTAAAGGGAATAGTGACGGTAACTAATGCAGCGCATGCATGTTTATTGATCCATAATAATGCTGGCCTGGCAAGTTTGAAACTGAATTTGGGCTAATCAGCCCAACAGAGTCCAACGGCTCCATTCACGTTAGTGTTTGGATTGTCAGTCCTGAAACCTGGCCTGCCGTTCGCATGAAGTTGGCGGACAAAGAACTTCATTTTTGAACAAAAATTCTTGTCCTAAGGACAAATAGCATTTTTCTTTTTGTATTTGCCACAAATTGCGTACTAACATTGCATCTAAAGGATTTCCTCTGTTCAAAAAATTGAAATAAAATTCCTATGCAACAATTACTTCGATTGTTCAATTTTCACATAGTTTTCCAGGGCGCCAGCACTTGTAAACTTGTAATGGTATACGTAGGCACGCCCCGAAACCGTCATCAATTTGTTCAAGGCCTTGGAAAGTGGAGTCTCGTTTAGGCCTGCATAATCATTTTGGCCCAGGACGAGTGAAAAGAAGTCATTGTGGATCAAACGCCATCTGGCCATCTGGGCAACCTGATGGCAAATGGGCCCAAACTCTTGCGTCCGCTCCCAGTCCCCACTGAGACAGGCTGACAGCAGCCAAGCCCGGGCACCCAGCGCCGCCACCGCGCAGCCAATTTCAAAACCTGGCAACGGCGAGTTTCGGTGAGAACGGAACCCGCCCCGACTCCCAGATCCGGTCCGCCCCTCGCTGCCGCACCATCCTTCCCGACTGGTCAATTCGATCCAGGTAAATCTCCCAACCCAAATTTGAAATCCTTCTGTCCTTCCCCTCCCAACCGCTAGGGTTCGCCACCACCGCCGTGCCACTCTTGCGGCCGATTGATCGCCGCCGCGCTCGTCCCCCTTCAATGCCGCGTCTCTAGCCCGCCCGCCCATGTCCCGCTCCTTCTTCCCGACCTGCACGTCCCAGAAAGGTTCGCCTGCCGGAGCACTCACCTCGGCGAGATCTGTCTTGATCGGGTTTTGAATTGATGGTTTGTTTGCATTTCTCGCGCAGGGGAAATGGAGGAGATGCGCAAGGAGCTGGACGACCGGCGGGCCGAGGTGGAAGCGCTGACTGCCAACCTCCGAGCCAAATCCGAGCTCGCCGACGGGCTCAAGCGCGCGTCAGCCGACCAGGCCGCCAAGCTGCGGGAGGCCCGCGCCGAGGCCGAGCGGCACGCGCGGGAGGCCGCCGCTCGGGCCGAGGATGCCGCCGCCGCCAACGAACTGTGCGGCCATCTCACGGCCAAACTGGCCGAGAAGGAGCAGGCGCTGCGGCAGCTTTGCGCGGCGCACGAGAAGCTGAAGGGCACGCTGCGGGAGACGACCGAGGGGTTTGAGGCCGGGAAGAGGGAGCTCCTCGCGGCGCTCGAGGACTCCGAGACCAAGCGGCAGGAGCAGGAGGCCGCTCTGCGCGCGCGCGACGGCGAGGTCGCGCGGCTCAGGGGGCTGCTGTCAGAGAAGGAGAGGAAGTGCGGTGATGCTGAGCAGAGGGCGCGGGCGCCAAGGGAGGTGATGATGAGGGACGACATGCTGGTGAAGTTGGAGGAGGAAAAGGCTGCTGTCGAAAGCAAGCTCAAGTGGAAGGTTGAACAGTTTAGGCATCTTGAGGAAGCGCTCAAGAAGGTACAGGATGACTTCAGGGTGGCCAAGAGGGAATGGGGAGCTGATAGGTCAACCCTGGTTGATCGGATTGGTGCTCTTGAGACTGAATTGGACTCCAAAACCAGGGTTGCAGAGGATTTCCGATCAAGGCTTGAGATGTGCAGTCAGGCCTTGGCACGGGAGGAAGGCCGAAGGAAGCAGGTTGAAGCGGAGATGTCTGACCTCCGCCACATGTACGGGAATGTGGTCTCAGAATTTGAAGAGGCCAGATCAACACTTGAGTCGCTGACCGCTAACAGGGATGGAGAGATTGCAGCTTTAAGGAGCACACTGGCTGAAAAGGCCACAATGCTCAAGGAAATGGGGTACAATAATGCACGACTTGAGCAAGAAAATGATGACTTGCGCTCTTCGTTGAAGGAATACCAGGAGGCTCAGATTTGTGGTTCAGATGCTGTTGTGTCACTGAAGGGTCTGCAGGAGAAGTTCCGGGCTCTCGAGCAGACACATAGAAGCTGCGCTGAGAAGCTGAGAATTAAGGAAGCAGATTGGAGGATACATATTGAGAAACTTGGGAGTGACCTTGATGGATGCTTGTCAAAGTTGGATTCCAGAGATATTATGGTCAGTGAGTTGCAAAACGAGTTGCTGCATAGTACCAGGTCCCTTGAGCTGCAAACTGTTGAGAGTTGGGAAGCTTCAGTTCTTCTTGCAGTTTTACAGTCTAAACTTCAAGATTCCTGCTCATATATTGATACTATGAAACTGAGTCTACAGCATCGTTGTGAAAATTTAGAGAAGGAAATTGCTTCTTCCAGAAAGCAGTTGGAAGACAAAAACTGCATTGTTGTCCAATTGCAGACTGAGCAGAAACAGCAGTCTGAGGTAATAGCAAAACTGCATGGAAGAATTGAGGAGCTAGAATTTGTGGAACAAGAGCATGAAAAAATGCAAATGCAGCTCAAGGAATACAGAGAGATGCTTGAAAACAAATCAAGAGACGTTCACTGCTTAAAAGATGAAGCTTCAAGTAAGGAAAGGAACCTGCAGGAGGAATTGAGGAAGGCATTAGGTGCTCTTCATGAAGCAAACTGTGCCCTTGCTGACAGGAAGAATGAATTTAGCCAACTAGAAATCAACCTTCATCAGCAGAAACAAGCAATTGAGCATTTTGAAAATCTAAAACGCGATATGGAAACTGAACTCAAGGTTTATATGGATGATAACTGTATACTGAAGAGAGATCTAAATGCTGCTCTTGCTGCCAAAATGCATTCTGAAGAGTTCCATAGAGAAGAAAAGATCAATCTGCTTGGTGCTCTTGATGAAGCAAACTGTGCTCTTGCTGACAAGAAGAGTGAGCTGAGCCAATTAGAAATCAACCTTCATCAACAAAAGCAGGATTTTGAGGATTTGGAAAAACAGAAGATTGTTATGGAGACTGAACTCAAGGGCTATATGGATGACAACTGTACCCTGAGGAGAGATTTGGATGCTGCTCTTGTTGCTAAATTGGAAGCTGAGGAGTCACTTAAAGAAGAAAAACTGAAGTTAGCTGGTGCTCTCGATGCAGCGAACTCTGCCCTTTCTGAGAGGAAAAGCGAGTTGAGTCAATTTGAGAACAGTTGTCATCAACAAAAGCAAGCTGTTGAGCATTTGGAGAAGCTGAAAATTGAGATGGAAACTGAACTCAAGATCTGTATGGATGAAAAACGCGTACTGAAGAGAGATCTAGATGTTGCTCTTATTGCAAAGTCAGAGGCAGAATCATCTCATGCAGAAGAAAAAGAGAAGTTATGTGATATAAACAATAAGAAAGAAATGCTAATTGATGAGCTTCAGAAATATATCACCACACTAGAAGAAGAAAACGTGGGCCAGAAACTTGATTTGGGCAGTCTTATAAAGTTGGAATGTGAGAAATCCGTTCAAGAAGTGACCAACAAGTACTCTGAAATTGATGAGGTGTTTAACAACAAATTTTTGGAGCTCGGAAGAAGGCTTAGTTCCATTGAGCAGAACTTTTCTTGTAGGGAGCAGGAGCTGATGGAGATGTTTGATCAAGAGGAAGCAGATTGGTATGCACTAATTGCAGATAAAGAAATTGCTATCCGTGATATTCAACAAAATGTTGAATCTGTTCAGCTGGAAGTCAAGCAGCTTCTCGAAGCTGCAACAACAAAAGTCACGGAAGTTCAGGTCGAGGTCAAGCAACTTTATGGTTTTGCAGAAACTTTGAATTCACTTTATATCATCCAAGAGCATGACAGTGTTTTCAAGGATATCCTCATTGCAGAATGCGAAAAAGAGCTTGACACCCTGCATGCAAAATTTTTGCTAGAGAAAGAACAGTCAGGAGATTTGAATTATAATCTTGAGCAGGTCAAAGCTCAGATTACTGCAGAAATGTTACAAAAGGAAAAGGAGCAGCAGGAAGCTGCAACTCGTTTCTCATGTATTCTTCAAGAGAGAAATGACCTGGTTCATGAGCTGACTGGGCTTACCAATTCTATTGGAGAGGCAATCCGTCAAGATGAAGATTTACTATTGAATTTGAAACAGATTATGAAAAAGTTGATGACAGGGATCCTTGCAATGGTAGTCCAATCTCTGAGAAAATCAGTGCGAGAGGTTCTACACCTTTGGTCAGGAACAAATCAGGGCAACTCACAGATAAAAGACTACCTCTTAAGGAGAATAACTATTAATCTTGGTAGGTAGGTCAGATTATTTACTGACGTTGTTGTAACATCTGTATTCTATCTCCAAGAATCGTAGATGCTTCATGTGCTGCCTGTAGATTTTTAGGTTTTTTACCCCTTCCACAAATGCCATGAGTCATGTTATTTATATGCAATGGCTGTTGTTATCCAATATTTTTTTCTACATAATGCATTTCAGTTAATGACATATTTTCTCCCCACTGGTGAATGAAATGAGTCCAATTACTGCTGCTTTTGCTAATGTGCACAGCTGGGTGCTTTTGTTAATAATTTCCAGTGTTTCTTTCTGACCGGATACATTTGGTATTCAATCCTGCCAGGAAATATACTAGAGCCTAACTTTCTTCCCGTCTACTCTTGGATCATTATAGCCGAAAACATTGCATAAGCTCTTTCTTGTGAAGTTATGATTAGCTTTTGCTAGTCCTTATTCGCTACTGTTGTTCATCCAGTCAATCAAGGTTTTTAGTTTTGCTTGTACTATTCATGCCCAGTTGGAAGCCAGAAATCATGGTTGCTGCTTCTGGAATCACGCAGTGCAATGTTGTAGCTATATATTAAACTCCCCTGGATTCTTACGACGGCATGCAGTTGCTCGAGAATCCGTTTTCTTGCTGCAATTGTTGTTCTTTTGAAAGAAATTACTGCTGTGATAAAACTCTTTTTAGATGCATGATCAGATCAGATCTGTATTTGCAGTTTTGCACAGTTGGAACTTGCACTGGTTGCATGAAAGATTAGTAATTAATTGAAATTTTCACTATGCCTGACATACAATCAACAACTCGTCCGGAATTAATCATGGACGAAGAGACAGGTCATTAGCAACTACCAACACGAGTTTACACTTTTAATTTACATCGCCATGACGCCATGGTGAGCCAGCAAGGTCACCACAATCTCTAATAAGCCCTAGCAGCAACAAACTGCTGAACTGCAGTGAAGACTCCCCGGCCTGCCGTCTTGTTCTTGCACTGGCTTCCAGACCGCACGCCGCCGGTGTACTTGGGCATGTTGGGCGGCACCGTGTACATCAGCCGCTCTGCCGCCACGGCCACGGGCGCGCGCAGCAAGCCGCGGCAGTACTGGTGGTGATGGTGGAATGATGACTTCAGCAGGCCGCTGGATCCCGCGATCAGGTGCGCGCTCTGGACGCGCGGCATCGGCGCTGGACAGGCGGGGCACCGGCTGGGCAGCTGCGCCCGCGCGGGGAGCGCCTGCTCGCTCTGCACGCGCCGCATCTTCTTCGGCGGCAGAGGTGGGAGCCCGGCCGCCGCTGCTCGTCGAGGACGGGAAGCAGCATCCGCGGTGGTGGTGGAGACGACGAAGACCCGGAACGCCGCGTTGGGCCGCGCGGCGCGGAGGCAGTCGTGCTCGTGGACCATGTGCGCGAGCTCGTCGTCGCAGGTGACGGAGACGATGACGTCCTCGAGGCCCGCGCCCGTGTCGGCGAGGCGGTGCTGGAGCGCGCGCACCTCCGCGCCGCCGGCCATCTCGGAGGAGAGCCGCGCCGCCAGGTCGCGGAAGGACGCGGAGCGGGGCACGGCGAGGACGCGCGTCTGGCCGCCGACGTAGCGCGGCGCGCTGCCGTTGGGGCCGGAGCACACGAAGCGGCCGCCGTGGCTGCACGTGAGCTTCATGCGGCTCGGGTCGATGGCGGCGCGGGACGATGCTTCCGCCGCCGCCGCCATGAGACGAGAGAGTTGATTCGGCGGAATTGTTGGGGAAGCGCGAGAGGAGACGGGCTGGGGCGTAGCGGCAGGTGGCCAGCATATATAGACGACGACATGGCCGTGCGTTGGGTTCACGCTTTCGCGGCGCGCGTGGCGCCGAACATGAGTCCGAGTCGGTCCGAGACTCCGAGTCCGAGTGACTGCGTGGCGGTACCCTTTTTTTTCTTTTTTCACGCTGGGATCGGGCCCTTTTTTTTGCGAAACTGTAAATATCGATTTTTTTTGTCTCTTCGGAGACATCCGGTAAATATCGATTTTTTTCGAAAGAAGAAATTGGACTTACGCCGGACATTGCGTGAATTCGTTTGATCAACAGTAACAAAAAAGGGATCTCGCTCTGTGTTTCTTCTTCTTTTCGACCAGCCTCACTCTGCTTGCAAACATGCTTGCTTGAACTACGCGACGGTAGTTCTTCACAGACCGCGCAGATTTCGATAATCAACAGTAACAAAAAAGAAAGGGATCTCACTCTGTTTTTTAGCTCGTCACAGGGGTAAATCGCCGATGAAAACTCTATGCGCACGTTCGGAATGCTGATCGACGAGATAAATTACAGAATGAATGTGTCTACACGAACATCGGAATTTGCATCCACTGCAAAAAAAAACGAAGGAAAAGAATCAACAATATTTGCTGTGACTATTCCATTAATCTTGAATAGGAACAGATTTACAGAACATTTTTACAGTGTTCTTGCCATGGGATCATGACAACAAAGGTCACCGGCACGAAAAACAATGCCAAGAAGACTTAACAAGTACCACTAGAACACTCATGTTTGCAGGTAGTTCTTCACTCGAACTCCCAGATGGCCCTTCTGCTCTCGATGCCTTCCACGGTGCACTTGTTGGCGTCTCTGCTCCTCGCTTTCCCCTCTGCTGCAACGGATGGCACGCCGGTGACGTTCCTCGTGGACACGTGCGGGGCCGCGCACGCCGGCGGCGGCGCGGGCGCGGTGGCGCGGCGCACATCTTCGCGCTGGCAGACGAAACGGCTCTGCTGGTGGGCCCGGTGGTGGAAGCACGGCTGGCTCTGGACGCGCCGCACCGGCACGGGATAGTATGCGGGCAACCGGTGGAGTCGTCCCTGCGCTTTCACGGCGAGCGCGTGGTCGCTCTGCGCGCGCCGCATCCTCGTCGGCGGCAGGGGCGGGAGCCCGGATGGCGCCGCTCCTGACAGCTGGCGGCGGGCGGTGGAGACGACGAAGACCCGGAACGCCGCGTTCGGCCGCGCGGCGCGGAGGCGGTCGTACTCGTGGATCATGTGGGCGAGCTCGTCGTCGCAGGTGACGGTGACGACCACGTCCTCGAGGCCTCTCGCGTCGTCGGCGAGGCGGTGCCTGACTGCGCGGACCTCCGCGTCGCCGGCCATCTCGGATGAGAGCCGCGCCACCAGGTCGCGGAAGGACGCCGCGCGCGGCACGGCGAGGACGCGCGTCTCGCCGCCGACGTAGCGCGGCGCGCCGGCGGGGCCGCAGGGCATGAGGCGGCCGCCGTGGCTGCACATCAGCTTCATGCTGCGCCGGTCGGTGGCGGCGCGGGTAGACGCATCAGCCGCTGCCATGAGACGGGAGTTGGAGTTGCGTCGAGGCCTCGAGGAGTTGTTGGGGAAGAGGTCGAGGAGGGGTGGAGGCGTCATGGCATGTGGCCAACATACTAGTATATAAGTAGACCTGTGCGTTGGGATCACGCTGGGCTTGCTTACGCGGCGCGCGAGACACCGAACATGAATCCGAGTCGGTCCAAGTCTGGGCCAGTCCGAGTGACAGCGTCGTACTACCGCCATTGTTTTTCGTTTCTTAACTTTTTTGGAGAATTATTTTCCATCGGGGAAAGTTTGTTACGAATTCGTACCTACGTCTCGTGCAATTCGGCATCGGGCCACCAAATCCAGTCTCTTCCAAAGAATAGTTGCTCAGCTCTCGAAGTGTCGAATCTGTGTGCAAACATTCACGCTGGAACTACGCCGAGGATAGTATTCACATTGCGTAAGTTTGGTTGATCAATGCGTGGCGAAGGTAACCCGCCGATGAAATTGTTCCGAAAGCTGACTGATAAGGCGAGTGAGAGAATTCACATGTAACAGTAACATCGCAGTTTACATTCGTTGCAAAGAAAAGAATTGATAATCTTTGCTTTGCTCGTTCCATTATAATCCTGGGCAAGGCAGTATTTACATACAGTTTCGCACCATGGCATCAGGACGACAAAGGTCACCGGCAGGAAAAACTAAGCCAGGACGACCTAACAGGTTCTACTGGTGCTCGTGGTTGCAAGCGCTCCTTCACTCGAACTCCCAGATCGCCCTTCTGCTCTCAACGTCGTCCATGGTGGCGTCTCTGCTCCTGATCTTTGCCTCTGCTGCAAGGGGCATGCCGGTGACGTTCTTGCTCGTCATGCAACGATCGTCTTGGCGCTGGCAGACGAGACGGCTCTGCTGGTGGGCCCGGTGGTGGATGCACGGCTGGCTCTGGACGCGCCGCATCGGCCCGGGATGGTACGCGGGCCAGCGGTGGGCTCGCCGTTGCGCGCTCGCGGCGAGGGCCTGGTCGCTCTGCACGCGCCGCACCCTCGTCGGCGGTAGAGGCGGGAGCCCGGACGCTACTGGTCGTCGAAGCTGGTGGGCGGGGCCGGGAGCGGCGCTGGTGACGACGAAGGCGCGGAACCTCGCGCTCGGCCGCGCGGCGCGGAGGCGGTCGAACTCGTCGCGCATGTGGGCCAGCTCCTCGTCGCAGGTGACGGTGACGATGACGTCATCGAGGCCGGCGCCCGCGTCGTCGGCGAGGCGGTGCATGAGCGCGCGGACCTCCGCGCCGCCGGCCATCTCGGATGAGAGCCGCGCCGCCAGGTCGCGGAAGGAGGCGGAGCGGGGGACGGCGAGGACGCGCGTCTGCCCGCCGACGTAGCGCGGCGCGCCGGCGGGGCCGGAGGAGACGAAGCGGCCGCCGTGGGAGAACATCATCTTCATGACCGCGTCGGCGTCGCTGCTGCCGCTCGCGGCGCGGGATGAGGGTTCCGCCGACATGAGGAGAATTGGGGAGGAGGCGGTGGGGGTGGTGTGGAAGGTGTGGCGTGGCGATGAGATGGAGTGCGTGGTGATCAGGAAGGCGGGTGCCGGCATATATATAGGTGATCGGGCGAGTCCGAGGCTCCGAACGTGAATCGAAGTCGAGGCGGGAGTCCGATCGAGTGACTTGGGCGGGTGCCGCCAGCTTCTTCTCTCCACTCCAGGCTATGTCCGCCACGTAGATCTGCCAGCAAATCTGCAATTTCAGAGTTGTCCTGTCCTAATAAGCTCTCTTTATTGAGCAGCAAATTTGGATTGTTCCATCCTATTCGTAGTTTTTCGTTTCCTGATCTAACAGATGCAATCAATGTCTGCAAGCTCAAATTGTCACAATCTTTTATTTAGATGATAAATTGTCACAATATTTTTTTTAGATACTAAGTTGTCACAATCTATGTAGTAGTTTTGTACTGTGTAGGATTAGCTTGCTAGTTGCAACCTTTCTTAGAATGATTTATCAGTTTCTATACTTTCAGTTTCAACTTTTCTGCAGCAGCCGCAAATGAAGATTCCGCAGCCTGAAAGCATTCTGGATGTTGTTGTTTTCAGCTTATCTGAAGCACATAAGTGAATCGCCAGTGATTTACAGAAGTGAATCTTCCATCCTGTTTATGTTAATCATCCGATCTAAACCAATGCAAATAATACTTGGAACCTGGAAGTCCAAACTGTAACGATCTGCGGTAATTTGCTTCTGGCAGCAGCAGAAAGCAAAAATGATGGACGGATTATTTTCAGCTTAACTGAACTCACAGACAACAGTGAATGGCCAGTGATCTTTACGAACTTATTATGGCATACATAAATACTAGTACGTCATGAGCAACAGTCAAAATAATATGCATTCACTTTCTTGGACGGAGTTTGAATCGAAACAATCTTCGTTCTGACTTGTCTGAATATGATCGAAATACCGAGAAATTGAGTTAAACGAGTCCCATAATTTTACAGCATCTTGCAACAAACAACATTTACAGATTTACAGATCCAGGCACCACGAACTTAACATTCACCAGGCAGCAAAAGAACTCGCTCCTAAAGAACGTTGCTTGCGTGCGCTTCACATCACTCACTGCAACCGTCAAATGATGGCCCTTCTCTTCTCCAAGTCCTTGGTAAAACGCCGCTCGCGCCTCATCGGGGCACTGGGTGCGGCGGTGGCAGGAGCAGCGCCCCTGGCCAAGCAACCGGTGCTCGCTCTGCACGCGCCGCATCGCGATCGCCGACGGGATCTCGAGCGCCGGCGGTCCCCGCCGCCGATGCTGGACGCCGGCGGAGCTGCTGACGGAGGCGGCTGAGACAACGAACACCCGGAACGCGGCGATGGGCCGCGTGGCGCGGAGGCGGTCGTACTGATCCATCATGTGCGCGAGACCCTCGTCGCAGGTCACCGTCACGAGGACGCCCTCGTCGCCGGTGAGGCGGTGAATGATCGCGCGCACCTCTGCGCCGCCGGCCATCTCGAACGAGAGCCGCGCCGCCAGGCCGCGGAAGGTCGCCTGGCGCGACACGGCGAGGACGCGCGTCGTGCCGCCCACGTACCGCGGCGGCGCGTACAAGGGGGCGCAGGGCATGACGAGGCGGCCGCCGTGGCTGCACGTCAGCTTCACGCGTGCCTCCGGGGCGCTGGGACAGGGAGGCGCCGCCGCAGTCGCCATGGTGTTGATCTGGCGATCGGAGGAGGAGCGGTTTGGGGATGGGGAGGGGAGTTGGATGCTTCGTTGGGTTCTCGTGGGATGATTAGTGGGGATAGTGGCGGTGTTAAACCCGTATATACCCGCAGATTAAACACGTGGCCCCACTCGAAAACTATGCAGGTGGTTTCTCTCTAGTCTTTTTTTTTATGAAACAGTTTCTCTCAAGTCTCAAGTGGCTAGGCCTGAATTATTCGTTTGGGCCGAATCGCTGGCCCATAGAGAATGTAGCTTGTAGGCCTAAAGGTCTAACCCGCAATGCTGTCCAAACAGGCCGGGCCAGGCGGGTTGGTCCGAAACACGAATTTTTTTACCAAATAAAACACGGAATTTTTTGTTTGGCCTAAGCACGACACAATCTGTTTAATTTCATGCCGGACCGGCATGGTCTAAGGCTACGGATGGTGCTCGGGTCGGAGGTGCAGCCCCACGAGAGCGACACGGGTAAAGAACAAAATAGACCTAGTGAAGGTCCAACCTAAAATAAACTTTATTAAAAATATATATGTTCTTTGTACAAAAATCAACGCTTTAATGGTCTAGTGGTAAGCGAGTCTATCATTTCTCGCGGCTAAATAGAAAAAAATAATGTATTAAAATATCTGAAATACTATTATAGCGAAACTCACCTATTAGGATTGCCATTTTAGTGAACCTTCAATATTAATGCTATTTAAGCGAAACCACTTGTGCATAGTGTTAAAAGAGCAATTCTCTCGACAAGATGAGAGAGGAGGGATCTACCATCAATACCTCAAAGCAGGACGTCCCAGCTCTTGGATGGATCGGACCTGGCAATTCCTAGCAAGGGCAAGGCAGCTTATCTACAGGCACAACGTATTGGCAAAGTTGACATCGAGGCTTTTGGCATGAGGACCGTCCGGAGGTTCTGCTCCTTGCGGCCTCGGCCTCGTCCTTGTGCGCGACGGCTTGCGTTTCTGCGGCCACTGACCAAGACCGGCCGGGGCGCAGTGAAGGAGGTCACACTTTTTGGCGTGGGTAAGCATATCGAGGCCAGGAGGCCCAGGACTCTGTAGATTTACGCCCAAGAGAGCGCTTACGGCTGAAGAACGCCCCTCGCCGCCATGAGTGTGGCCCGATAAGACGGTGACGGCCTCCCAGCCGAGCCTAACGTGTAGCAGGTGGCGGCGGCGAGAATGGAGAGAGGGAGAGCGCCGCGAGATTGGAGAGGGCCAGGAGAGCGTGGAGACGTCGAGCGCTCGACCTAACACGATGCTGCTAGCAGTCGAGCACGGCAGCGCTCAGGAGGAACGGTCAAGCGCGGCAGGCTCCGAGCTGAACGGATGGAGTCAGCCGCAAAGAAAAGACGACGTAGCCACGTTCCTTGGCGTGAGGGCGGTGCAAACAAAAAACCTTCACACTCAGCCTTGCTCTTGGTTTAAGAATTCGGCCCCGAAATCCTTTTTTCATCTGATTTTATTTACTTGGGTATGTTTGAAGCCACGCCACACCGTGTGCCTACTTTGATGTAGAGATGTTGGACTCAAGACAAGCCTACGGTGCTATGAGTGCTTGGTCTCTTCCAACGAATCATACTTGAACCGACTGTCCGGAAAGGTTTTCCAATGTCCAGCGAGGCATGCATTTGTTATTTTCAACAGTAACAGCAAAATCCTAGAGCATATCCTCTAAGTTTTTTTGGATTCCTTGCAAAAGAACATTTGTACTAAACATGAACTATAGAAGACAGTGCAGGAAAAGAAGAACTTTATACTCAACATCAACTACAGATGACCAAATATCAGTGGAATTCTTTAAGTTGAACACCCAAAGACAATGTAGGAAAAATATATGATTGCCATTTCGATAAACTGTCTTTGAGATATTTTAACACATCTAATAGAAGTTTCTGGTTCGATAATCAAACCGTTTGAAGCACAAAAGTCGAAGAAATTAGATGCAAAAACTACTACTAGTCTTGTAAGGTTCATGATTTGACTACATCAAAGGAGCATGCCATGCAAACACAGAAGCCTTGATATACGATATTAATTAAATCAATCAAACATTACCCCTCGCTAAATTTTGGAACACCTGGAGCAACAAGAAAGCAACAACTGCGAAAATGAAGATACGTCAATTGGATGTTTGGAGGCATCATGTTTTGTTAGTTCCAACTCCACCGAAAAGCTCAAGGAATACTAACAGAATCTTGGTTTGCAAAACTACTTTTGTCAAAAATCCAGGATGTAATTCATCAGCTTGCTCTGTGGCTGCAAACGCAAAACAGAAAAAAATTACAAGCTGACCAAGCAACCGAGGAAATGGTAGTGGAAAGAACTAGCTGATATATCTTGTAAGTTGAACAGAAAGTCAACGTACACGACCAATCCCGTGACTTTTAGCAGAGACATTCAAAACGTAAGTGCAGTTTATACAGACAATAATCTTTGGAATTTAGTCAAACTTATAAGAGAAAGAGATGCGAAGAAAGAAGTTGGCACCATCAAACGTAGATACATAAATAGAAAAACGAGAGAGGGGTTTATTTGAAAAGTGCCGAAGAAATGGGCTCGAATAGCAACTGCTGGTCTGCTGCTAAGTGCTAACCACCGTAAACTTGGCCCAGCCCATCCAGGCCCATTGGTATCTCCCTTTCTGCGGCCTCCGTCTAAACCCTAATTCTGGCAAGCGAACGGGTCAGATCCCTCACTGGCCTCGCATCCTACGCCCAGAAATTGTCCACGTCGCCCCAAGGCTTCCTTTATTAAACCACCAGTCTGCTTCCGAGCTTCGCTCGCCGCCTCTGCCCCCGCCTCGCCGCCCTCTCCCGTTGGGAACACCAAGCTCCCCTTCGGCAAAATGGTACGTGCGTCCTCGCCGGCGATTCGCCGGTTGTGCCTGTTGGTTTCCACCGTTTCAATCCGTACTCTGCGAAAACACCTGATTTTTTCGTGATTTAGTTGGTGATATTTCATTCTGGTTTCGTGGATCTTGGTGCACTAGCTTAGGTTCTATGTTTGGCAGCTGATCTTTCTAGTAATCATTACAATGCCTCGGGACGCTTAGGCAGCGCCTAGGCGCGCAGAGGTTCACCGCTCGCGTAGCGCCTAGCGCGGACTTTTTCCTGGTGTTTTGCTCTGTGATCCTGAGGATGGCTTCGTGTCTATTTTGTATATTCATTCGTTTATACTGGGTTTCCAGGCAGGAGCGTTCGTCAAGACCCAGAAGACCCATGCCTACTTCAAGCGTTTCCAGGTGAAGTACAAGAGACGGAGGGGTATGTCTTCTGACCGGAGATGATGTATCGATTTCTGTTATTTGCATTCTTTTTCACTTACGGAGTATACTTTGTTGCAGCTGGTAAGACCGACTACAGGGCCAGGATCCGGCTCATTAACCAAGACAAGAACAAATACAACACAGCGAAATACAGATTCGTTGTTAGATTTGTATCCTTCATGCTATACAACCTGTCTTTGATATCGGATTTGTGCAATTAATATGTTTCATTTGACCATTAGAGACATTGTATCGTATCACTTAACTGAATTACCTTAGACCAACAAGGACATCGTTGCCCAAGTCATTTCTGCTACCATCACTGGTGACATGGTTCTTGCTGCTGCCTATTCACATGAGCTGCCCCGATATGGTCTTGAAGTTGGTCTGACCAACTACGCTGCAGGTATAATTTCTGCTTGCCTGCAGGAATTTGTTGAGTACTAATATTTTGTTGTGTATTGTATCTCATGTAACTGTTAAAATGCATCTTGCAGCTTACTGCACTGGTCTTCTTTTGGCACGTCGTGTCCTGAAGCTCAGGGATTTGGACCAGGAGTATGAGGGTAATGTTGAGGTAATGGTCAATCAGTGACATAGTAACAGTCTAATATGTCCTAAAGTTTCTTTGGTCTCACAATTCGAATGTTGGTTACTTTGTGCAGGCCACTGGCGAGGACTACTCTGTGGAGCCAGCTGATGAGAGGAGGCCTTTCCGTGCTCTGTTGGATGTTGGCCTTATTAGGACTACCACTGGAAACCGTGTCTTTGGAGCTCTTAAGGTACAGTGGATTACACTTGTTTTTAGAAAGTTTTGGTGACTTATACAATGTGAAGATAGGGCTGTTTTTGTTATTTACTGGCTATATGACTAGTCATTTCCTTAGTTTCCTAGAAGTCATTTAGACAAACTCAATGACATTATCATCTAAACAGTGTAACCATCTGTTCTTCTGTTGAACCTGGGCTTTCTACCAGATTCATTGAACATTCTCTGAACCTGGACACCGTCTGTACAGATTCGTTGAACATTCTATGAATATACACTCAAAAACACCTATGACAAATAAATTAGGACGAAGGGAGTATTCACAAAAACAATCACATAATTATGAAAGACTTCATTTCTTTGTTTTTAGCTTTTTGGTGTTACCATTTCATATTTTATGCTTCTGAGTAACTTTCAAACCATTTTAACATTGAATTCTATTTGCTGGTGCAGGGTGCTCTGGATGGTGGTTTGGACATTCCTCATGGTGAGAAGAGGTTTGCTGGCTTCAAGAAGGATGACAAGAACTTGGATGCTGAGGTTCACCGCAAGTACATCTATGGTGGCCATGTTGCTGAGTACATGAGGGTGCGTGATGTGATCCTTTGTCCTGAGTTTGTTCGAGATATCTAGATAATGTTGGTTGTTTTCTTGGATTCTGGATTGATGTTCATTTTTTTGACCAGACACTTGCTGAGGAGGAGCCCGAGAAGTACCAATCCCACTTCAGTGAGTACATCAAGAAGGGAATCGATGCTGATGGCATGGAAGCTCTGTACAAGAAGGTTCATGCTGCCATTCGTGCTGACCCTACCATTGTCAAGTCCAATAAGCCAGCACCAAAGGAGCACAAGAGGTATCCAGATCCATCTGATGTCTTTATGCTACATCTTGATGCAATCCCCATGTTTTGTTGACACTTTTTTGTTATATGAAGGTACAACCTCAAGAAGCTTACATACGAGCAGAGGAAGGCCAAGCTTGTTGAGAGACTTAACCAACTCAACTCATCCGGTGGTGCTGATGACGAAGAGGAAGATGATGAGTGATGCTTATACCCCTGTAGTAGTGTGATCTTATGAAGCGAGCCAAACTATTGCATTTACCTGTAGTCCTGCAACAGGCAGTTTTGTTTATGTTCGGTTATATGATCAAAGAACCTGTTTCTGTTTTGAGATTCAAGCTGGAGTTCTGGATATTATTAGGATCTGCTTGTGTTTGCCTGTTTGGACATGCTTTTGTTTCTGTCATCGTCGTGCCTGCTAATTTTTTCTTTCATCCTGCTGGATCTTTGTTCTGAATTGACAGTTCTTTGTTCTTTGTTCATACTGTACCAATTTGATTTGATGGAGGCTGTTCATAATGGGCTCCTGACAGTGCTTGGTCAAATCCGCCCATGAGACTTTGCCAGCCTTATCTTTTTAGTTTATAATTCACTCTGTGCAACCTAATAACCAGTTTCAAAATTGTCTAAATTCCACTACCCTCGCCCGTTTAGAGTGCTGACTCTGCATTAAGCGCTTTGTAGTCAAGAGAAGAAACGAGACGTTCATTTAGAAGACAAACAAGTCACATTTTCATGAGACAAAATCATGACATCCGAGAGTATAATATTTTTTTATAGGTAGGCACCGGGCACAGCAATTATCCAGTCAGAACTTTTTGAAAAAGTTTATTTTAGTCTTCTAAATAATCTACTTTGTCCAAATTACACCATACAAAATGTTTTGTAGTTTATCAAATCAAGCGAAGAAACAAGGCGTTCATTTAGAAGACAAACAAATATTTTTTCCACCGAGCACAACAATTTTCCGTCAGAACTTCTTGAAAAGTTCATTTTACTCTCCAAAACAATCTACTTTATCTAAATTACACCTTAAAACAAAATACTTTGTAGTTTATCAAGTCAAGCGAAGAAACAAGACCTTCATTTAGAAGACAAACAAGGTACATTTTCATGAGACATAAAAGCATGACATCGGGGCTTTAGAAAATTTCTCAGCCACTGGAAACTTCCTTCTCAGCTCTTTACTCGGTGGACGAAAACAATTACTTATCAAGCAGTAAAATTTTCTTTTCCTTTTTTTGTTGACAGAGAGACACATAAAGAACAAATTTTGTTTTCCAAAGTTTCAAATTCATTTCACTTTTGAATTTAAAGTTCTCAAAATTCACAAAAGCATTAAGATTTTTTTGAATGGTGAAGAGTGGCATAGAAGGGAAGGAAAAATTCATTCACCGACACACAAGAGAAATGAAGTTTTCTAGTGGCTGAGAAGGGAAAGGAAGTTTTTTCTGTGGCTTTTAAGAAATTTGCCCATATTTATAGGTAGGCATCGAGCACAACAATTATCCAGTCAGAACTTCTTGAAAAGTTCATTTTACTTTCCTAAACAATCTATTTTGTCCAAATTACACCTTAAACAAAATCTTGACATCCGTCAGGGCAGGACGTGGACATGTTTATGCAAAAAGGCCACGAGATTAGAATTTCGTCTTCTTCATCTTGATTCTAGCGAACTGTGAAGGGGCAATATTAAAGAAATTACTGTCTTTGTTACAGTTGACACGAGAGCCTCTTGGACGGTGGGTTGATTACAAAAATGAATAAGGGTCTTTTTGAAAAATTTTGTGCATGCATGGTGGTGCGCGAGTGGAACGGATAGCAGACGACCACGAAAAAAGGACGACGTCTCCAGTCCGCTTCAACGTGAGAGGGGTGTAAAGTTGTAGTTCTGCACTACTGCCACCCTCGCCCCCTCAGCCGACGTTGCTTCCTCACCCAAGAACCGTAACCCCTCGCCGCCATGGAACCGCCCGCAGCGAGGCCTATTGGTTTTTTAGTCTAAAGAAAAATTATATTAATATATAGTTGAGTACATACTCAAGTTACAATCACTCTGTAAGTCAAAGAGATTATAACCGATAGCGCTCAACATGTAGCTCCAAAACTCAATTACAAACCCGTGTGACGGTCCGTATGGATGACTGCACGAGCAAGTGACCTTGGTGCGCCATAGACGACTCAACCGGAAGTTATGCCACAGCCTAACGAATGACAACCAACATTCCTATAGGCGGAATTGAGCATCATCTTCTTTCTCATGTCTCCCTCCATCTTGCTTCTGCCACCGAAGAAGTAGAGAGACTAGACCCAAAGTTCTCACTAGGACTCCATCGTGATTGGATCTTATCACGACAAAAGGGAGGACCCGGAGAAATTTATTCCATGGCGGCGACATCATCCCCGCATCCATGTCAGCATCTGGAAATCTAATTCTTCATGCCGTCATGAAGTTGTTGATGTTGTTGTCGCCGCCTTCATCAAAGCCGCCATGGAGAGACCCAATCCATCCTTCCCCTTCGCCGTCGTTGTAGAAGAAGAGGAGAAAACAAATCTCTAATATCAAAATTCTTAACATGAGGGAACTGAATCCTAATTTAAGACTCAATCTAGTTCTAGACTAAATTATTATAGAAGACAGGACCCTCGCTCTCTTCGGCCTCGGCAAATCGCCGGAGGGAGAAAGGAAGGGGAGCCAAAGACGAGGGGGCGACGGCTGCTCCTGGCAGCTAGGGCAGGAGTGTCCTCTTCGGGCGTTACTGTTCGGCCGAAGCGAGCATATCCAGAAGAACTGTCCAGCTAGGCCTATTGTTGGCTTGTGTGTTTCGCCTCCTGGACGCACGGCTGCCTACGGAGACGACGTTACTTTTTTTTTTTTTGCCCAACCGAGCTTTCATTCATATTAAACCAGTATTGGTTACAATCCATTCTGATGGTATTCAGCATAGACTCCTGGGCTATCTGCCACTCGCTCGATTGTCTATACCTGGAGGCTAACTTAGCACATTTATGTGCCGCTACATTACATAAGCGATTAGCATACACTATATTAAACTCCATCGATCTCCTACTCAGCTCCCTCATGTGATGCAGGATACCTGAGACTTCTGATCGTTGTCCTTCCTCTAACAAGTCTACGAGGATTTTGCAGTCATTTGACACTACAGTTGTGATTTTTTTTGACTCCGTTGTGTTCTTTAAAAGACAAAGTCAAGCGGTTTCTCTCAGCCATCAAGCGTTCGTTGAATGTTAGGTCCTGTTTGGATCTACTTCCTAAACATTAATTAATTAAACTTTAGCTATTTTTCTTCTAAACATGATCTCCTAAACTTTAGCTAGGATCCAAACACTTCCTTAGACTCTCACGAGCCAACGCAGGTGGATGAACCGAACATGAAGACCCTCCAAAGAGGACGACCGACGATGAAACATAGTGCTGCACTGTTGCTGCTGCAGTTGCAGCCCGGCTCGCTTATTGATCAGTCAACCACTTACAAGCTTTTTTTTCAGAATCCCACCTATATCCAATTGTCACATTGACCATTGCACGTGGCAGCCACGTATCATGAAACATGTTGTGGTCTCGGTTCCAACTCATTTACTAGCGTGGTGGCTCAACTAAATCTGAGCGTCTCAGCCTGAGATCGACTCAAACACCCCTAATTCTGCGGCAGAGCCAGCAATCGTTCTCGTGCTTTCATTCAGGATTTCTTTGTCTCTGAAACCAACATGGGTTTAGAGTGCAGCGATCATCGACAACTCAGATCTTCAACGGTTTCCAATAATTTTACTCCTAAAAAACTGGTTTTAAAGAATTCCTATATTTATTGGGAGTAAAAAGAAGACATGCACTCTAACCGTTCTCAATAATTATTTCCTAAATAGTTCAAATATACTTTGGAGAGTAAAAATTAGAACATCTCCAACAGTTACTAATAATTTTACTCTAAAAGACTGATTTTAGAGAGTTGTTATATCTATTGGAAGTAAAAAGAAGACATGCACTCCAACCGTTCCCAATAATCGTTTCTTAAATAGTTCAAATATTATTTGAAGAGTAAGAATTAGGTGGCTAAATGTAGCAACTTTTAGACCATGGGTTGGGAATTGATAAATTTAGCAACCTCATATAGAGAACGGTTGGAGAATGGTTTTTATTAATCACATCCTAAATTTCTATTTAGGAACCTCATTTAGGGAACGGTTGGAAATGCTATATCACATCCTAAATTTCTATTTAACGACCTCATTTAAGGAACGGTTGGAGATGCTCTAATGCTTGAGACCAGCCAAATTAGGGAAGATGGCGAGAAGAATCCTTCAGAGTTGGGCATGGAGCGAAGGACGATTCAGTCTCACAGGCTAGTAAGCTTCCCCCTGTTGTTATGCTAATCATGAAACTGGGCAAATTAATAATCGATTAAGGGCCTCTTTGGCATGGCTCCTTTAAAACAGCTCCTCCACCAAAACAGCTCCTCTAGAAAACGGCTCCTCTGTCAAAACGGATTTTCTACCAAAACGGATTCTTAGGGTGCTTGGCAAAACAGATTCTCAAGTCTTTGGGAACCAAAATAGATTCTAGAAATGATTGAGAGCTGTAGGAGTTATGTTTTTGAAACTTTTAGCTCCTAGTTCATTTTGGAGAAGTGCTTCTTAATTCTAGGAGCAGAATCTGTTTTGAATGAAAGTGTTTGGACAGATTCTTGACCTAGGAGCAGAATCCGATCCAAGAGCTGCTCTAGGAGCCCTGCCAAACAGGCCCTAAATCATAGTAGTGCACTACGTGGTGGGTCTCATGGACGGATTTATCCAGTTTTGTAACAACTGAATTTGATGGATCTACGTTGATGTATCTCCTCTTGTGTGTAAATGTTCTGAAAAATCAGTAAACTTCCTTGAATTGCTCCACATTCTTTACCAGGTTAAGAGTTCGAGCTGACTAGCAGGGTGAGCAAGCCAATCGGATTAGCATCCCAGTCCTAGCTGGCACGATAGAAATTGAACCCGAGACCACGACATGTTTCGATGGCACGTGGCTGCAGTGTGTAATGGTCAATGGGAGGAAGTGGACACAGGTGGGATTCTGAAAAAAACTTAAAACTTGTAAGTGGTTAACTGAACAACAAAATGTTGTAGGTGGGTAAATGTACCCCCTCATTTACAAGTGGGTTTTTACAATTTTTCCTTAATTTAGTCATATGCATAATGTTGACAGACTTTAGTAAGAAGTTCAGGGATCAGGGGTTGGTGTTAGTTGGGACGGGAAAACCGGTGAGCTTGACTGCATACATTAGCGGTAGTCTACAGGCCACCACTCTTGACTCTGGGCACACATAACATTTGCTAACAAGATCACTCTTGGCATGCATACAGGTAGAACTGTAATACTACGACCTCGCCATGTTCTGTTGCTACACTACTCACTTGGCTTGATGAAATGAGTCGTCGTCTTCCTACGCTGTCCACACGTTCGACTGTGAAAATTGACATCCCTGCATTTCTCTTTCTTTCCACTCGATCAAGTGTAAACGCGGCGCCCCACCCTACTCCTACCTGTTGTAGATAGCGACGGAGCGACAAATGTCTTACCTCCACTAGCCACCCGTATTTGAAAAAGCCAACTTGGGTCAACACTCACATGTCAAGCCATGCCGCCGCGCCTCCTTGCGCTCCCATTAAATCCACCTGCCCCTGCGCCGTGGCGCGGACCAGCCATGCCCGTGCCCGGCAGGGATGGCGCAGATGAGGCCTCTCGCTGCCGCGGAGCGCGTCCCGCGCTTCCTCCTCCTCCTCGCCACCATCTGCAGCTGCCTCGCCGCATGGTCACCACTAGTCCCGGCCGCGCGCGCCCTCCCGCTCTGCACTGACGGAAGTGAGTCAGCGCCGCGCTTCTCCTCTCTCTCCTTGCGCCGTGCTATATGATCCAATTCCATGTCTTGCCTGCTCGCAGGGGCGCCGGTGCCGATGAACAAGACGCTGGGCTTCTGCTCCTCCTACGGCGGCGGAAATAGCAGCAGCTGCTGCGACAACGCCGCGGATGCAGCGTTGCGAAGGCAGTTCCAGGCCATGAAGGTCTCTGACGGTGCCTGCGCGGCCGCCGTCAAGTCCATCCTGTGCGCGGTAACGAACAACTCTGCTTAATGACGACTCGTCCACGTGGCTGAACTTTCTGCGTTGACTCGGGTTGCACGCCAACAGCTCGATGGTTTGCCTGATCGGAAAGCTGGGGATGTGGGTAGCACTTGTTCCTTTCTGTTTTCGAGAACGTTAGGTAGTTCTTTTATGTTGCCAATGACATCGATCCGTTGTATGTATGCTTCCGTCAAATACTGTTGGATCTCGTAGACATGCACAAGTGGTTTCCTTTTTTATGATAAAGTAACAGAGCAAGTAGTTGGATTTTCATTGAGAGATGAGCAGTTTGTCCACCGCTACCAGGCCATGTTATTACCAAGAATCTTGAAAACATTATAAGAAATGCCCTTGTGGCCTCTGGCCCGTGTATCCCGAAAAAGAGGACGCAAAACAAATTAACAAAGTACAGCATGTTGCGAATACTTAGTACGCTGTGTTTGCAAAAGTAGAGGCGCATGTTTACTGATCCTGCTCAGTAATTTGATAAAACTGAGATGAAAATATATTCCTGCAGTTGACAATTGACTTTTCATATTAATTTTTTTTTTATCTATAAGAGATGTTCATGCTGAAATGTAGAGAGTCAAATGCTGAGCACACTACTTGATAAGCACTATGCTTTCTGGGCATAGATGGGAATTCTGTTGAGAAATAGAAAAATATTTCATGGTACAATAAATTTATTAAAAATGGTTTTATTTCGTAATCATTACATCAATTTAAGTTCACAAACTATTGATCTGCACTATATTTAAGCTTACAATTCATTGAATATTTTTATCAAGTGATGTGTTACTGTTAGTTTGTTTCTTATAGACTAACACATGTTGGTTTTATTGTCAGAAATGTAGTCCGTTTTCAGCTGAGTTGTTCAACACAAGCTCTGAGATTCGGATGGTTCCTCTCCTCTGCAATAATACTTCTTCAGCAAGTTCTGCTCAATCAAAAGATTCCACACAAGACTACTGCAAACAAGTATGGGAAAGTTGCAAAAGCATGACAATAGTGAACTCTCCATTTCAACCTCCCTTGCAAGGCAAGGCAAGGCTACCTAGCTCTTCATCATCAAAACTTACTGATATATGGCAGTCAGAGAAGGACTTTTGTACATCATTTGGCAGCTCATCCGATGCACAATCAATATGCTTCAGTGGCAACACGGTTTCATTTAATGATAAAGAGCCATCACCATCACCTAAAGGGATATGTCTTGAGAAAATAGGCAACGGATCTTACCTGAACTTGGCTCCACATCCAGATGGATCCAACAGGGCTTTTGTATCTAGCCAAGCTGGAAAGATATGGTTGGTGACCATCCCAGAACGAGGCTCTGGAGGTGTTCTTCAAATTGATGAGGCTAACCCATTTCTTGATCTTACTGATGAAGTGCATTTTGATTCTGAGTTTGGACTCATGGGGTTAGCATTTCATCCGAAGTTCGCGACCAATGGGCGCTTCTTTGTGTCCTATAACTGTGATAGGACTCAATCGCCTAGCTGTGCTGGTAGGTGTTCATGTAATTCTGATGCTGACTGTGATCCTTCGAAGCTCGGCACAGATAATGGTGCACAGCCATGCAAGTACCAAGTTGTTGTTTCGGAGTATTCTGCAAAAGTATCATCGAATATTTCTGCGGTATGCTTTTGTTTACTTTCTCCTGATGAGTATTTATATTGTAGTTATGGTGGTTACTGTTGTTTTGCTTTCTAGGCAACATCTGCAAATCCGTCGGAAGTTAGAAGGATATTTACAATGGGACTCCCGTTTACAGCTCACCATGGAGGACAAATATTATTTGGACCAACAGATGGATACCTTTACCTTATGATGGGGGATGGTGGAAGCAAAGGCGATCCGTTCAATTTCTCCCAAAATAAGAAATCACTTTTGGGGAAAATAATGAGGCTTGATGTTGATGGAACACAACGTAAGTTATCATTTATATGCATTTTTACATTGCAGTTCACACTGAGATACTGTTGGAAATTCATTTTCCCTTTAATTTGTGTTCTTGTAGTCTTATGTTTATATCTCTAAGTTAGTTATTACTTTACTATTCCGTTCTGTTAGAGCAATATTACATACTATTGCTTAAGTTTGCAGTTGTTAGGCTTACAGGTTATTCATAGTGGTCAGTTATTTTTTAATTCATGGTATTATGGCATTTCATCAATGTGTGCCAGTAGGAAATATAGTTCATAATTGACAGGTAACCACTTTACGGAAGACCTTAAAATGTTTCAGTTATATACATTTTTATGATGCTAAATGAATCTGACTCACATTAGAATGATAAAGTTATCATAAATTTACCAGGTAGTTGTGAATTGTGGCTGCAAAAATCTAGGTGGCAGCAGAAGTTTAATGTCTGACAATTAGTTTTACTTTATATGAGAATGTCCAAGCCATGTTATTGACTGGTGTGGTGCCAAAATAAATTAATTGGTTTCTGCCATCCTGATGGCTAGTTACCATTTTAGATTGTCAGTTGAAGTTATTGTATCAGATGAACATTAATTAAATTTTTTTAATAATGACATCAAGTTGTTAATTTTGATTAGGTTTTGGTCGATATTTCTAACATTGCCTTTTTCTTTCAGGTCAGAGTGAAATCAGCAACCAAAGTTTGTGGGGTAACTATTCTATTCCAAAGGATAACCCATTTGCTGATGATAGTGACTTGCAACCGGAGATATGGGCCATGGGTTTTAGCAACCCATGGAGATGCAGTTTTGATTCTGAGAGGCCTTCCTACTTCTACTGTGGGGATGTAGGTCAGGTATGATTCCAAGCTTGTCAACACATTTGGCCTTTGTAAAATCAGAAGAAAAAAGAAACAAAGCAGTGACAATCTTCTTTAGGCCTCTTACATGCAGGCAAAATCTTATGTACCCTTTGTTTTCGGTTAATGATTCCATGAGCCTAACATTAGTTCCTGAAATATTAGTATATCTAACTGTAGCAGCATTAAGATCTTGCCCTATTTTATCAATTTTGGTAGTTTACCAAAAGAAATATCCTTCCGTAAGAATTAGTAGTTCTTAAACTGTAGGAGTTAGATGCGCTTATGAGCAAAGGTATATTTATAGAAGACCTTTTGTCATTATAATTGTATTCAACTGTACATTATTTGCATAGGATGCATACGAAGAGGTCGATTTGATCTCCAAGGGTGGAAACTATGGATGGCGTGTATATGAAGGCCCATCTATTTTTCATCCACAACAGTCACCTGGAGGGAATACGTCAGTTGACTCCATAGATGCCATCTTCCCTGTCATGGGCTACAGCCATTCTTCTGTCAACAAAAACATTGGATCTGCATCAATTACCGGCGGATATGTTTATCGAGGGTCTACTGATCCTTGCTTATATGGGAGGTATACTTTTACTGCCAAGCAACCACTTCTAAAGTTTATTGTTTTGGAATGAGAGCTAGGATTACAGGATTTAGCCTATATTTTTCTTTAGTCAGCTTGAGTAATTTCTGACTATTTTTATGGTTTATTTAGGTAAAAGAACTCAGCTTGAGCTTGTTCTTGTGCTTGCTGACACTTATTTCATGATTTAAGCAAACTGTATCACTTTTGATACCCCTTGATCATATGGCCCAGATTTGAGTTCTCATAGTTCGCACACGAACCTGATTCACATAGGATACGTTGCCTATCATAATATCTCCTTGACAGAACAGTAGGGGCTTCCCCTACTGTATTTACCTCAGAAAAAAAATCTTCTTGACAACACAAACTGAGTCTTTTAGAAGTTAAAATAAGATCTACAAGGGGCAATGTGTATAACAAATGTAGGACATGCTAAAGTTCGATATTTTCTCCCTGACTTTGATTCCATAGTTCATCAATTCACAACCAATTTTGGTTTTCAAAAGTTCTGCAGCAGCTTTGGATTTGGTTTGACAATCATATCTGCCAATGCTATGCCAGGTACCTTTACACAGATCTGTACTCATCGGCGATGTGGACCGGAACAGAGACCCCAGAGGGCAGTGGGAACTACATCTCATCTTTGATTCCATTGAGTTGCTCCAAGACTTCTCCGATAGCCTGTGAGTCCACTGCTGGGAGTGATGGCCCCTTATTCGGTTACATCTTCTCCTTTGGGGAGGACAATAGCAAGGACATCTTTATTCTGGCAAGCAAAGGTGTGTACCGAGTTGTCAGACCTAGCCTGTGCAACTATATCTGTCCCACAGAGAAACCAGCAACCAACAATGGAACAACGTCGCCGGGAACTTCGTCGTTTGCTCCAGTGACGCGGTTCGGGAGGTGGATGGCTGCAGCTTTGATGCTTTTTGTATTTGCGCTACACACTTGAGATGCTGATCTGCCTTGTCCTTCGGTATAGTTCCTCTCATATGTATAGTCATTTGTAATATATAGCTTTGGTTTTAGATGGTGTACCTATGAGATATAGTAAAATGTAATCGGGATATATGTTCAGGCATCAGTTTGTGGAACTTATTTTTTAAATTACTGATATTCCTGTAGAGTAAGAAATATCATGTCTTTATGTATATCGACTTAGGAACTGGGCTTATCCCAGTTGGCTAGGTGGTGGAGGATGTAGTTATACACCCCTAGCCACCCAGGTTTGAGCCCCCACAACCTCGAATTTGGGTGCCTATTTCTGGTCGTTTTCTTCTCCTTAATGAAAAACCATCTAGCTCCTCCTAGGTATGGTCTTCTTTTTTTTTATGTATATCGACTTATAATATGCTGCTGACCTTCCGTGATTCGGGAGATGTTGCAGTTGAGCATGGTATACGGTAAAACTCTTCTAGAATTAAGGCTTTTTTTTGGGGTTTGAGCCAAAGGTTGAAATTAAGTGTATACACAATGCGTGTGCTGGGGTCCTAGGGATCATCGGAATGGTTGATATTTTTCATCATGTCATCTTCATTCAAATTCAGTTTCAGGTGAACTTACCGAGTCCGTGGCGTAGTATGGCTGTGGAGAGCATCTCTCCATTGTGAGGAAGATGAGAAGAATCAGAAAAGTTGGAAGCAAAAGCAAAGAAGATTCAAATCAAATATGGAATAAGTCTATTTTGCCTCTCTCAACTCTTGGTAAAGTCCGATTTTCCTTCTCCAATTATAAAACTAGGTATGTAACACCTCTCAACTATTAAATCCGTTCGATTTTCTTCTCTTGACGGTTCTAGATAGTGGTTTGATATTTTTTATTAATGACATGTGGGCTCCACATGTTGACTAGGTAAACTGCTGTCTAAAATCGTTCATAGAGGAAAAGTGAAGAGTTTTAATAGTTAAGGGGGTTAGATACGCGATTTTATAATTAAAGGAGGAAAATTGAACTTTACCGAGGTCAAGGAGGAAAATACTAAAATAGACTTCTTCCATCAAATAATGGCAGTATTTTGCGCACAGCCCATGTCGTGACAGCCTGGTTCGCCCATCTTATCATAGGCCGCGACAGAATCGGCCTTCCTCAGGCTAGCCCATCGGCCTATGCTCAGGCTGCGGCCCGTGGGTCCGAAACCTGGCGCGCTGCAGCGAGCGAGTGGCGACTGGCGAGTGGCCGCGCGCGCTTCTTTCCTTCCGTATTTAAAATTCACTTGGTCAACCAACACTCACATGTCAATGTGGCCTTCTCCTTCTTCCGCTTCCCCTCTCCCATAAAATCGCGCACGCACCCGCCACATCACACCGCCATGCCCGGAGAAGCGAAGCGCACACTCGCAGGAGAAGGACGAGATGCGGATCCCTCTCCTTGCGGCACTAGGGCGCGTCTCGCTCCTCTCCATCCTCTGCAGCTGCTGCCTCTTCGCTTGCTCTCGCGCGCTCCCGCAGTGCACCGACGGAAGTGAGCCATTAACTGGACAGCGCTTGCTCAATTTCTCCTTTTCCTGGTTCCTGTTACGCCGTGTTCTCGTTTGACATCTTTCTGCTTGCTTGCTTCGTTGCAGGGGCACCGGTGGCTCTGAACACGACGCTGGGCTTCTGCTCCGCCTATGGCCGGGGCAGCAGCAGCTGCTGCAACGCCACCGAGGATGCCGCACTGCGGAAGCGGTTCGAGGCCATGGATGTCAAGGACGGCGCGTGCGCCGCCGTCGTCAAGTCGCTCCTCTGCACGGTAATCGCTGACGGCTGATACAGCTATGGCTAGTCAGGTCGCTGTACTTTTAGTGTTGACCGGGGCTCTCTGGGCTGCACGTGACTTGCTCGATGATTTGCGTGAGTGGAAAGATAGGCATGTGGTCATCATGTGTTCTTTATTGTCCCAGTTTCGAGAATACTAGGTAGTTTTTTTTTAAAAAAAATATTGACACCGGGATTGATTGGTCATATTACTTCAGTCTATCTGATACTTCTTTTTTCTCGGAAGAGATGCACAAGTAGCTGGATCCTTATAGAAACATGAGCCTGTTGTCTACCACCACCTTAGCATTGTTGTTACCGAAGAATCTTGGAAATACTATAGAAACATTGATGTGCATCCCGAAAGGAGAAAATCAAAGATAGTACTGCATCTTGAGGTATATTCAGGTATCTGAATGTTTGCAGAAGCAGGGTAGCACCTTTCAGAAACTAGTACCTAAAAAACAAAAAGGACTCGTGTCTATTGAGCAACTTCGGTGCAAATAGATACAAGTGAGATGAAAAGATATTTCTACATTTGAAGAAAAATTGTCACCTGTTTTGTATGAGCTAAAAGATTGTCAAACTTCCGTGTTCAAAGTCAACTCTTGAACACATAGTCCTAATTACTTAATTGCCACTATAATTTCTTGGTTTCTAGTTGGATTCCTGTTGGTAAATAGAGAATGGTCATTATACGGAAAGAATAACTAGCATAAAAACATTCTTATATTTGGTAATGAGGTGTCAGTACAACCTTTAAGGTTTACAAAAAAATGTGAGCAATATTGCAGTTTAACTTATTTTAAGGTTTAAGATGTTATTATCTTTTCTTCCAAGTGTGTTACTGTTTGTTTATTGCTAACAATTTCACAGTTTTCTCTCCAGCAATGTAATCCATATTCAGCTGAGTTGTTCAACACAAGCTCTATGATTCAGTCAGTTCCTCTTCTGTGCAACAATACTTCAGCAAGTTTTTCCAAGTCAAAAGATTCTACACAAGACTACTGCAAACAAGTTTGGGAAACTTGCAAAAATGTGGCAATATTGAACTCTCCATTTCAGACTCACTTGGAAGGAAAGGCAATGCTACCTAATTCGTACTCGAAGCTTACTGATACCTGGCAGACAGAAAAGGATTTCTGTAAATTATTTGGAGGCTCATCGGATGACTATTCTCTCTGTCTCAGTGGGAATGCAGTTTCGTTTAATCCTACAGAACCGCCACCAACACCTAAAGGTGTATGCTTAGAGAGAGTAAGCAACGGATCCTACCTAAACCTTGTCCCACACCCTGATGGATCTAACAGAGTTTTCTTGGCGAGCCAAACTGGAAAGATATGGTTGGCAACTGTCCCGGAACAAGGCTCTGGAGGCATTCTAGAATTGGATGAGGGAAGCCCATTTCTCGATATAACAGATGAAGTACATTATGATTCTGTGTTTGGACTCATGGGCATCGCATTTCATCCAAAATTTGTCACCAATGGGCGCTTCTTTGTTTCTTATGATTGTGACAGAACTCGATCGCCTAACTGTGCTGGTAGATGCTCGTGTAATTCTGATGCTGGCTGTGATCCTTCAAAGCTTGGCATTGATGATGATGATGATGATATTCAGCCATGCCACTACCAAGTTGTTGTTTCAGAGTATTCTGCAAAAATCTCCTCTTCAAATATTTCTATGGTATGTATGTGCTTATCTTCTAGTAATATTCTTCTTGGTATAATAGTTATGTATGTTCATTGTTATCATGTTTTCTAGGCAACATCTGCCAATCCCTCGGAGGTTCAAAGGATTTTTACAATGGGAATGCCGTTTACATCTCATTATGGTGGACAAATACTATTTGGTCCGACAGATGGATACCTTTACCTTATGATAGGGGATGGAGGAAGAAAAGGTGATCCTTTTCATTTCTCCCAGAATAAGAAATCCCTTCTGGGGAAAATATTGAGGCTTGATATTGATGGCACACAAAGTAAGTAACAAGGCTTGTGCCTCAAGTATTGTACTTGTTCATATTGGCATCATGTTAGATATCGATTCTCCTGCAATTCGTTTGTTTGTAATCTTACATTTCCAACTTCAACTGTTCTCTTAGTTTTATTTATCGGATTGTTACATTAGAATGTTTTTGTTTGTTTAGCTTCTCACAGTGGTAAGGTTATTTTTTGTTTTGTTCAACGCATTGTACTGTATCCTCATAGTGTTATGCTGTTCCCATTCAAGTTTTCCAATATTTTAATAGTTTGGGAGTGCTGTCTAGGTTTGTTTGTTGTGATAAAATGCTCTCCAACTGAATTTTGGAAGCTCTTTGTCATATAGATGAACATTAAGATTTAGAAGCACACGCGATTTTATAAGGTTTTGTTTAATCATTCCAATGCTGTTACTTTTCAGGCCAGAACCAAATCATTAACCGGAGCATATGGGGTAACTATTCTATCCCAAAGGACAATCCTTTTGTCGATGATAGTAACTTGCAACCAGAGATTTGGGTTATGGGTTTGGGCAACCCATGGAGATGCAGTTTTGATTCTGAGAGTCCTTCCTACTTCTACTGTGGAGACTGTGGTCAGGTATGATTCCAACTTTCCAAGCTTATGAACATACATGTTTCAGCCTTTAGAAAACATGACCAGATTGAAGCATCGATGGTTCTTTAGGCATCGTATTGCATGATTGTTATTATTATTATTATTATTATTATTTGTTACAATGACACGTACATGGGATTAATAATAATTCTACTCTACAATAATCCTTATTAGCCACAGCAATACAAATATCTTTCTTTATTCTCACCGAGTTTGTTATTTTACAATAACCAGTATCCTATATATTAATTGCTAAGATAGTTCCTTCAATGCCATTACAATTTGTCCGGATCCCTTATTTACTATTGCAAAAGTGCTTATCCTTAGTACATCAGATTACAATTTCTTACCATATATGCCGCTGTTGATAAGGTCCTATTTGGATCCACCCAACTAATTGTTACTCTCTTCGTCCCAGAATATTTAGCATTCTAGCCTCATCCAGTTTTCCTAAAATATTTGGCATTCTCACTTCCCGAGACACATTTCTCTCTTCCTAGTACACCTCTATCTCTATATTTCTCATCCTCGTTTCCTACGCACCTACTTTATTCTTTCTCTTTTAATCTCCGTGCCCAGAGCTAGAATGCCAATTATATTGTGACGGAGGGAGTAGCTCACTAAAAATTGGTCCTGAATTCTCCAAAGAGGTGGACTAATGGAGGGGCTAATTTTTAGTCCACTAGAAACTAATTATTTTCCTGTTAGTCCATCTAGAGGTGCTAATTCGGACTAATGATTCTACAAGAACACAAAAGACTTAAATGTCCCTTCTCTTTCCTAAATCATCTAAACACCCATGAGCTAATAATTATTCTAGGATACATTAGACATTTCAATGTATATGTGACTAACAGCTAGTCCAGCTCACCGTTTACAAAACCGTTGGAAACCGGGCGGTAACCGACAAAACCGGTCCGGCTCGCATCAGTTATGGAACCAATGCGCTTCGCATATGAGGTGTTGCAGAATAAGAGCAGACAGGGATGGTTGCTGTGTTGTGAAATAGGAGCCGTTTCTGTGAGATGTGCGGAATCTGAGTCGTTTCAGTGGAGGATGTAGCGTGAGGGCTGAGGATATTCGGATAGCTGGAATCTGAAAAGATGAATGCCATACGTGGTGATTGGATGAAGAATGGACGACCAGATTAGATGATGAAACATAGATCAGATGCCTGAGAATTTCAGGTGACGTGGATGCATGAGGTTAGCTTTAGAAAGATTAACTATATTTAGGGGACCTGACTAATATAGATATTATAGATTATAGATGACTAAAATGTCCTACTACCTTCTTCCCTCTCCCCTTTCTTCTCTTCTCCATGATGGTGGAGCTAGCTACGCCCGTCCGACCTTACCCACACACACAACAATGGCGGCAAGGGCTTGTGTGCCCGACTGACCTCACCCCCGCTAGTGGCCATGGCAAAAGGGGTGCACTCGCAGATGGGGCGTGCTGCATGACACCACCTGCAGTGCACCCTGTTGAAATTAGGTGGCCCTAAAACCCACTAATGAGGACCTAGAACTATAAACTTGGAGACCGGCACTTATACTAACAAAGCTTTATTATAGCTGAAAATACTTTACACACACGAGTGTCCACAACACCGAGGTGGCTGGCTGGTGACTCTCACCTCACACTCACACTCTCACACTTCTCTACCTAGCACTCTCTACCATGCCCCTTGTATGGGATGCCATGGCAAGGGAGGTGGCTCCTCTATTTATAGGCCTAGGTGAGCCATGACACTAGGACAAGTGTCCAAGCTCTAGAACATTTCCACTAAATATCTAGGTTCCACACTATTCCAAAGTTACCATGATACTAGCTCTAGAATACTCCTAGTATAAATATCTTGGGTCATGAATAAGATAGAAGTTTCCGGAAGTTTGCATTGCTATTTTCAACACTCCCCTCAAGGCAAACTTCCTCCCAAAGCTGTCCTGCAGACCATGCCAAGTGCCTTTCGAAACTTCTCGAACTTTGCCTTGTTCGGACTCTTTGTGAGAATGTCAGCAGTCTGCTCATCGGTTCTTGTAGGCACCATCTCAATTTCACCTTCAAGGACCTTTTCTCTTATGTAGTGGTACTGGACTTCTATATGCTTGGTCCTTGCATGGAAGGCTGGATTTTCTCGCCAAACGAATAGAGGATAGATTATCGCAGAGAATCCTTACTTGGTACTCGTCGACTGATGAAAATCCTCCATTAGTTGCTTGAGCCAAGTACTTTCTTGTGCTGCCATAGATGCTGAACGATACTCGCTTCAGCACTTGATAGAGCCACCGTAGGTTGCCTTTTGCTACACCATGATATGGCTCCCGATCTAAGGTCGAAGCAATATCCGATAGTTGACCTCCTTGTGTCACAGTCTCCAAGCATAGTCGGCATCACAATACCCATTCACCTGGCATTCTTTTGTCTTCTTATATAGAATACCAAAGTTAATGGTGTCTTTAACATACCTCAAGATACGCTTGATCGGATCAAGGTGAGGCTTCTTTGGCTTGCTCATATATCGACTAACCACACCAACCGAGTAAGATATATCCGGTCGAGTTAGTGTGAGATAGATAAGACTACCGACCACCTGTCGGTACATGGTCGCATCCTCTAGGTCTTTCCCTTCATCTTGTCTCGACCTCACATTAGGATCCATAGGTGTAGACATAGGTTTGCAAGCATGCAAGACCTTTAAAGAAGTTCCTTGGCATACTTTTGTTGGCCTAAGAATAGCCCTTCCTTTGTATGCTCCACCTCAAGTCCAAGGAAGTGTCTTAATTCTCCAAGCTCCTTCATCCGAAATCGGACAGAGAGATTTTCTCTTGTCCTTTGTATTTCCTTGGTGTAATCTCCAGTGATGATCAAGTCATCAACATAGACAAGGACTATTGCCAACCTTTCTTCCTTGAACTTTATGAATAAACTCGAATCCGATGGAGTAACTTTAAATCCACTTTGTATGAGGAACTCACCGATTTTGCCGTACCATGCTTTTGGAGCTTGCTTCAAGCCATATAGGGCTTTCTTCAATTTGCGGACATACTCGGGGTGAGTCTTGCTCTCAAATCCTCGTGGCTGCTCCATATAGATGTCTTTGTCAAGCTCGCCATGTAGGAAGGCATTCTTGACATCCATCCGCCACAACTTCCAAGACTTGCAAGCGGACAATGCGAGCAATACTCGGATAGTTGTGATTTTGGCAACAGGATCGAATGTTTCCTCATAATCAACTCCATATTGTTGAGAGAATCCCCGAGCAACAAGCCGAGCCTTATACCTTTCAATTGAGCCATCCGGACGAGTCTTCACTTTGTAAACCCATTTGCAAGATATGGGTTTCACATCCTTTGGCCTTGGTACTAGATCCCAGTGTTTGATTTTCATTTAGTGCATTAATCTCGTCCTCCATTGCCTTAAGCCACTCGGACCTTTTGCTGCTTCTTCATATGAGGATGGCTCAACAGTATAGAATCATCAACAAGAGCAGCATTAGCATACATTGGTTTATTTCTTCGGTATATACTTTTATCGGTGGTTGTGTAGACTCATCCATAGTTTCCGAATGTACCCCGCTCTTCCCTGGATCTCACCGGTGATCCTTCTTTACTTTTACTTGGAGTCGAAATTTCCTCCTCAACCATTCTTTCTTCTTCTTCTTTATTTTCTTCCTGGAACCTCCTCTAAGGCATGAGAGTCTCGGTAGCTCAATCTTCTCGTGTGTCCACCACGCAGATGCTTCATCGAATACCACATTTCTTGAGGTGTGACATTTTCCCGTGGTTGGATCACAACACCTCCAACCCTTTCGTGCATCATCATATCCAACAAAGATGCATCCGATCGCCTTCTTCTCAAATTTGCTTCTAAGGTGATCGAGCACAAACACGTAGCGCACACATCCAAAAACCTTAAAATGACTTACTCGTGGGCTCCAAAGCAACTCATGAGGTGACTTGAAACCCAACTTGTCTTGTGGTAGTCTATTAATCACATAGGCGGCTGTCCTCATGCATTCGGCCCGTAACCTTCCAGGAACATTTTTAGCATGGAGCATACTACGACAAGTTTCAAGCAAGATGGCGATTTTTGCGCTCTCGCTACTCCATTTTGTTGTGGAGTATTAGGCATGTCAATTGTCTTCTTATCTTGTTCCCTTTAAGATATATGGTGAACTCATTTGATAAATATTCTCTACCATTGTCGATACGTAGGCATTGAATTTTCTTGTTGAGTTCACCCTCTACCTTCTCCTTAAACTCTCGAAACTTTGTAAATTTTCATATTTTTCCTTCATAAAGTAAACCCATACATACCTTGAGAAATCATCAATGAATGTCACCATATACCGCATTCCTCCAAGAGATTTTTGCTTGATCGGTCGAAGACATCCGAGTGTATAAGCTCCAATGGTGTCTTGGACCGATATCCCGACTCCTTGTATGGCAATTGATGAGCCTTGCCATACCGACAACCAGCACAAACCACGTCTGTCCGGATGTCCAATGGAGGAAGCCCCTTTAGTACTTGTCTCTTCATCATCTCCTTCAACTTAGTATAGTTCACATGGCCAAGACGAGCATGCCGTAGATCACAGCTTCTCATTCTTCCTAGTCTTTTCCACATATGCGGACTCAGCGGAGAGCACATAAACTGATTGTCTCCTTTTTCCCTCCATGATAGGTGTACCTATCACCTTCACTTGTCTAAATATGGCTACCTTGTTTGGCCCAAAGAGAACATACTTTCCCTCTGCTGTTAGTTGAGGTACCGACAACAAATTCTTCTTCAATCCCGGGACGTAATAAACATTTTCGAGTTGGAGCTGATGAGGACCATACCTTGGGATAGTGGCTGTCCCAACATGCGAGATTGAATGCCTTGAGTTGTCGGCTGTTAACACCGACCTGCTTCCCTTGTAGTCATCCATATCTTCCAGCTTCTCATGATCACTTGTCATGTGGTTGGAGCAACCTGAATCAACTATCCAATCCTCTTTGTAGTTTAGTCTTGGACTAGTAGTTGCTGCAAAAGCTGGATCTTCGATGTCCTTCTCCAACTCCTCAACTTCTAGGGAGAGTGCAGCTTCAAGATCCCATTCTTCTTCACTCACAGATGTCTCCTCTTCCTTTTTCTTCATTGTGGTAGTAGCCATGTTTCCTTCAAAGCGCCTCTTTAGCAGCCAACAATCTCGAGCAAAATGACCTTGCTTACCGCAATTGAAGCAACTATCATTTTGCTTCTTCATGTACGGCCGGCCTTCTCTTTTTCCTCGTGCTCCCTCTCGAAAAGTGGCTTCTTTCCTTTGGATGATGCTTGTCACCTTCTCGTCCATTTTTGCTTATGCATTCCTTGCCTCCAAGATTGACCTTTTTTCTTCTTTGTGAAGAGTGCCTCCTCTTCCTCCTTTATGGTAAGGCTACCCATTTGCTTCGCTAGCTCCTCTTGATTAACCAATAAATTTTCCAGCTCTACCAATGAAGGTTGAGTGGGCCATCCTCTCACCGCAGCGATAGACCCACTATATTCGGGTCTAAGGCCATGTATGACGATCCTTTTCATACGGGCATCACTAACCTTCTCCTCTCGGTTCAAGCTGGGATATCTCTCTACAAATTGATTTAACCTTAGTAAAATATTGAGAGATTGTCATATTACCTTGAGAGATACCAACAAGCTCATTCTCCAACAGCTGGAGGCGCGCTTCATTTTTCTTGGAGAATAATTTCCCTAGAGTCTCCCGGGCTGCCATTGGAGTCTCCGCATCTCGAATATGCTCTAGCAGGTCCTCCTCAATGGTTGTCTTCAGTACAAACATAGCCTTGCCAGCTTTGATGCGCCACTTTCGTAGCTCATCCTCCTTGGACGGAGCCGGGGCACTCTCTCGCTGCCTTCAATAATCTCCCATAAGTCCTGACCTTGAAGGTAGGACTCCATGCACGTCTTCCGGTAGCCATAGTTGTGGTTGTTGAGCTTCCTAATCCCACAACTTGAGCCAAACAGATCTGCCATAATGATTGACTCCTCTGTCAATAAGCTTATTTGGTCCCGGACCACTCAGCTTCACAGTCCCAGACTATGCACCGGTAGAGTCTCCCTTAGCATGCTAAGCACCCCCAAAATAACGGTCCCGGACCGCTTGCTCTTAATTCTCCAAGCTCCTTCATCTGAAATCGGACAGAGAGATTTTCTCTTGTCCTTTGTATTTCCTTGGTGTAGTCTCCGGTGATGATCAAGTCATCAACATAGACAAGGACTATTGCCAACCTTTCTTCCTTGAACTTTATGAATAAACTCGAATCTGATGGAGCAACTTTAAATCCACTTTGTATGAGGAACTCACCGATTTTGCCGTACCATGCTCTTGGAGCTTGCTTCAAGCCATATAGGGCTTTCTTCAATTTGCAGACATACTCGGGTGAGTCTTGCTCTCAAATCCTCGTGGCAGCCAGAAGTTAAAAACAAGGGTATTTTGGATAAATATTAGCAGTAGAAAAAAAGAAAAACTGACATGGATGTCATTTAAAGTAAGAAATTGTAACTTGATGTCGTATAAGAGTTTTTTTTTAGAATAGATGTCATATAAGAGATAAACAAGGGTCTAAAGAAAACTGCAATGGAAAATAGGAAATTATTAGCTGGCCTTTTGGTTTTGCCGAGAATCTTATCTTACAGATGCTCACAGGATATGTATGAAGAAGTAAATCTGATCACCAAGGGGGAAACTATGGATGGCCTGTTTATGAGGGTTCATATATTTATCATCCAAAACCACTGCTGTCTTTTGGAGGGAATACGTCACTTGACCCCATAAATCTCATCTTCCCAATCATGGGTTACAACCATTCTGCTGTCAACAATACTAGTGGATCTGCATCAATTGCAGCCAGATATGTTTATCGAGGGTCTACTGATCCCTGCTTGTATGGAAGGTAAGCAGCTCCTACCTAGTGGCCACTTTCATTTCATTTTTCCGAGTGAGTTCTGTAATGAGCAAGAATTTAGCCTATATTGTTCTAGCAGGTTGAGTAAAATTTTGCATATTTGTCTGGACTCATTAGGTAAGAGAAACAGCTGTTTAAACATTTGCTGTTCGTGCAAACTGCAAACCTCATGGCATTTAGAAACAGATGTTTAAACATTTCCTGAATAATTCATCAACTGTACACTAGCGTTTGGTATCTAAAAGGTGCCCATCTGTGATTGATAATCATGCCAACTTATGCTTTGGCAGGTACCTTTTCACTGATCTGTATTCATCATCGATGTGGGTTGGCACAGAGACTCCAGTGGGCAGTGGAAACTACACCACATCCGTGATCCCGATGAGCTGCTCCAAGAACTCTCCGATAGCCTGTGAATCCAGGACTGGGAGCCCTGACCCTTTACTCGGTTACATTTTCACGTTCGGGCAGGACAACAAAAAGGATATCTACCTTATAACGAGTAAAGGCATCTACCGAATCGTCAGGCCTAGCCTGTGCGGCTTCACATGTCCTGCAGAGAAACCGGTGACCATCAACGGGACAACGCCAGCCGGCCCTTTGTCAATAGCTCCAGCCACACGGCTAGTGAAGCCAGTGGTGATTGCTTTGACCATTTTTGCATGTGCACTGTTCTCTTGAAATGTTTGTAACACAGTTGTGGCTTTGGTTGACTGATGACTTGTGGAAAGAGAATGCAACGTCATGTTCAGAATTTGGTTCTCTGTGACCTCGTTGGTTTCGTCGTAAGGGGCCTTGTTAGGCCGTGACCCGTGAGCGTCGTCGGTTTGGCCTTGCAATCACCGCTCGGTCCTTGCTCTGCCGCTGGACCTCGATCGACATGGATGGACCTCTATCGAGCTCCAGAAGTGTAGGGGAGGACACACCTGATTCGATATCTACTGTAGGGGAGGAAGAATCGATTCAATTTCTACTCTATGGGAGGAACACGGGGAGGAAGAATCGATTCAATTTCTACTCTATGGGAGGAACAAGAGATCAGCATGGACTTGCGCAGCTTCCGGGAAAAAGAAATCTGAGCAATTTTTTATTTGAAAAATCTGCAAATCGAATGGGATGACCGAATGCTAGAGATGATGCGGCTCGATGCCCCAACTGTATGGACAGATTTTTTCCCCCATTGCAATGCAATTAAGCTAGAAGGGTGTAATACTTGATACTCTAAATTTTGCTTTGAAAAAAAAATCTAGCTCATACTTAGTGTAGATTGTGCCATGCATATAATATAGTATTATTTCATTATTCCAAAATCTAGTTCATATAATAAAAATAGTTATATTTTATTTTATTATTTTGAATGAAGGGCAACACTGACAATTGATCCTAAAACTTCTGCTTTCTGGAGTTGGGACCAGCCTTGATGGCCGCGTACTTGGCGCCGCTAGGGATCCACTTGGGCTTCGGCAGCAGGCGCTTCCGCGTCCCCACCTCCACCGAGTACGCGAAGTCTGCAGCGACGGAGTGTCTTCCCTGTAGCATTCTGTCCAACCCTCATCCATACCCATGCGTACGAATTGGGTCGCGCTAGATAATCGCCACATAGATACGTATTGGGTGGCGTGGTGCTACTGTGTCGGATGAACCGTCGCTGTTATGTGGTGATTATCTTGGTATAAGGGCTTCATATACTTTTATTTCGGACGTGTAGCAGTGCCCTTGTTCGAAAATAAGCAACTCACGAAAATTCTGTATGGAGTAATCATATGCACTTAATGGTCTATGGAGTTGAGCTGAGCCTAACTAGCCACTAGGATTATTGGTCGATGTCTTTTTGTTTCTCCCAAAAAAGCTGGTCGTTATTGATCATTCATATTGGCAATTGGTTATGAGATGTCGGAGTAGCCAACATTTGGCCAATCTGTTCAATAATTGATCCATCGTTTATTTGCTGTTGACTAACAATTGACGATTCAACCATGAGAATCTGAAAAGCTAGAGTTAGTGCCAAGCATACAGATGGCACGGGCCTACTGTTTTTACAAAAAGAAGAGAAGTTGACTCATTGTTCAGACTTGCAGCGCTGATTGTAAAAAGCCAGCGGTTCTCCATTGCAAGTGGTTGGCTGCTGAGCAATCCCTAGTTCCCCACATACGAGTAGTACTATAATAAGCATATGGGCAGTCCCAGTGATAGAGCTAGAATAGCAAATTGCGCCCATAGAAAAGTTCCCGCATTGTTCTTCTTTGGCGGCTCGATGACTCGATGACCCTGGTCTGCTTGTCTTTGCTGTTCCTCTGTCTACATCGATAGGGCAGTTATATATAAGTATCCACTGAGAGTCCCTTTCCAGCTCAAACACTTGCATTATAGCACCAGTGTGCCCAAATAGCGTCCTGATGGTGGTGGCAATAACAGTACTCTGCTTCTCTTTGCTGGTGTTCTGCTCCAATGCTGCGGTGTCTCCACGGAGCAGTAATACCGACGAGCTTGCGCTGCTCTCCTTCAAGTCCATGATGTCTAGCCATTCCGATGGTTTGCTAGCAACATGGAACGCTTCAAGCCACTTCTGCAGCTGGCCAGGGGTTGTTTGCAGCCGTCGACACTCGGAGAGGGTTGTCGCGATACGTATGGAATCCTTCAACCTGTCTGGTCGCATATCTCCGTCCTTGGGCAACCTGTCGTTGCTCAGGGAGCTGGACCTCAGTAACAACCAGCTCATAGGGGAGATGCCACCGGAGATTGGACAACTCAGCAGGCTTCAGGTGCTGAATCTGAGCACAAACCATCTCCACGGAAGCATCCCAGTGGCCATGGGAGGATGCACCGAGCTGGTAAAGCTTGACCTAGGCTACAACCAGCTCCAAGGTAACATTCCAGCTGAGCTAGGTACCTTGAAGAATCTTGTAAGATTGAACCTTCATCAGAATGGTCTTTCGGGAGAAATCCCTCAGTCTCTGGCACACCTGATATCCATCGAGTTCTTGTCTTTGCATGACAACAGATTATCTGGTGAGATACCACATGCTTTAGGTAACCTCACAAACCTTCGTCTTCTTGATCTTCATGATAACACGCTAACAGGATTTATTCCTGCATCTTTGGGCATGTTGTCCATCCTATCTACCGTTGATTTAAGTTATAACAATTTGAGCGGACCAATCCCGGCTTCCTTTTGGAACATTTCCTCTCTAACTATTCTCTCTGTCCAGCAGAACATGTTAAACGGTACTATTCCTCCAAATGCATTCAGTAATCTTCCTTATCTGCAGAAGATATACATGGATAGTAACCAGTTTCACGGCCATCTACCATCCTCACTAGGTAATTGTTCCAATTTAACATGGCTTCAGTTAGGTCGTAACTATTTTAGTGGGACTGTTCCTTATGAGCTTGGACAATTAAAAAAGCTGAATTGGCTACAGCTCTCCGTTACTTTGCTTGAAGCTAAAGAACCTGAAGATTGGGAGTTCATAACAGCGTTAACAAATTGCTCGGAGTTAAATCTTGTGGGATTGGGATCTTGTAGGTTTGGAGGAGTCCTTCCTGATTCAATTTCCAATCTTTCCACCTCGCTATTATATCTTGTCCTTTCACAAAATGCGATATCCGGGCACATACCTAAAGATATTGGTAATCTAATTAACCTGCAAGTGCTCGCCCTTTCTGAAAACTCTCTCACTGGAACTCTCCCATCTTCCTTGGGTAGTCTTACTGATTTGCGTGAATTCTCTGTATATTATAACAAATTAAGTGGCATGGTTCCATCAAACGTTGGAAATCTTACAGAATTAAATCTTTTTGGAGTGGATGGTAATGCCTTAAGTGGTGAGATACCAAGCACACTTGGAAACCTCACAAAGTTGGTGGGGCTAGATCTTTCAATTAATAAATTTACAGGCCGAATTCCTCGCTCGATATTCAATATCCGTACACTCTCTAGAGGTTTGGACATATCCGAAAATAACCTGGAGGGATCAATACCTATAGATATCGGGAATCTGAAAAATATGGTAGGATTTGATGCAAGCTCGAACAAATTATCAGGCGAAATCCCTAGTTCTCTAGGTGAATGTCAACTTCTCCAAAATCTTTACTTAAAAAATAATCTCTTACATGGTAGTATCCCTTCTTCCCTGGGTCAGTTGAAAGGTCTAGAAACTCTTGACCTATCAAGCAACAATTTTTCGGGCCAGATACCCACGTTCTTAGGTAATCTTAGCATGCTCTATTATCTAAATCTTTCGTTCAACAGTTTTTTCGGTGAAGTACCAACCTTTGGTGTTTTCGCAAATGCTTCTGGAATCTCAATCGAAGGGAATGACAAACTTTGCGGTGGCATATCTGATCTGCATTTGCCGCCGTGTTCTTTGAAACTACCAAAGAAAAAACATAAGTTTATTATCATTCCTGTTGTTATTTGCCTTATTGCAACAATATCCATCCTCTCATTGCTCTACACATTTTACAACTGTCGCAACAAAAGAAAAACAAGAGATCCTTCAGCAATACCCTTGCAGGGTCACCCATTGATCACTTATTCTCAGTTGGTGAGAGCAACAGATGCCTTCTCAAGTAGCAATCTCTTGGGCTCTGGAACATTTGGGTCTGTATTCAGAGGAAATATAACCACCGAAGCTAGTGGAGGTACAAGTCTAGTTGCCGTGAAGGTTCTGAAGCTTGAAACTCCTGGGGCGCTCAAGACTTTTGTTGCTGAATGCGAAGCACTGCGGAGCTTGAGACACCGTAATCTTGTCAAGATAATTACAGCTTGCTCGAGCATTGACGCTAGAGGCAACGACTTCAAAGCGATTGTGTTTGACTTCATGCCTAATGGAAGTTTAGATCGTTGGTTGCATCGTGGTACAGATGATCAATCAGAGGGAAAGTATCTAAATCTTTTCGAGAGAGTAACCATACTTCTTGATGTGGCTTATGCGTTGGATTACCTTCATTGCCATGGACCTGAACCTGTTGTACACTGTGATCTTAAGTCAAGTAATGTGCTCTTGGATGCTGATAAGGTAGCCCATGTTGGAGACTTTGGGCTTGCCAAAATTCTTGCTCATGGAAGCTCGTCTTTTCATCAGTCAACGAGCTCAATGGGATTCAGAGGGACAATCGGTTATACTGCCCCAGGTTAGCCTTCCATGTTTCCATTCAAATATATTTTTAGAGTAGTTTTTTGGTCCAAAATAATGGCCATTAGTTCAGGGGTAGTTTGGTAATTGCACTAAAAATTAATATTTTTTATTCATATAAATTTGTGTTAAATACACTAAAAATTGAGTAGTCTACTTGCAGCTTGTATCTGTTCGTATTATAAAATGTATATTCAGATTATAAAAATGTAGTAATTTCTTTTTAAAATCCTAAATGCGACAGAGTATGGTGTTGGAAACACAGTATCGACAAATGGAGATGTTTTCAGTTACGGGATTCTGGTGCTGGAAACAATAACAGGAAAGTTGCCTACCCATAGTAGATTCAAGCCAGGATCGAGTATTCGTGAATACGTTGAGCGGGGTCTACAAGACCGAGTGATGGACGTCGTTGACATCCGGCTTTCTTCAGACCTCAAGAGCGGGCTCCGGACCACGAGTGATTCTTCATATAAGAACACGGTCGATTGCATTGCTTCGCTACTAGGACTCGGAATGTCCTGCTCTGAAGAAACTCCATCGAGTAGGATGTCGACCGGTGATATCATCAGGAAGCTGCGTGCCATCAAAGAGTTGATCTCTGTCCCAGGGAATGCAGAACACGAAGCTGGAAGCACTGAACTTTCATGATCCAGTTGTTCCATGCACACTCTGAACTTCGCTACTATGTATTTGTTGAACCTCGTTTTTTTTTTACCGAATGTTGAACCTCGTTTTGTTTCCCATCTTAAAAAGTTGAAAAAGTGAAGTATCTATAGTCTATTTAACATTTGTGCCTTATTCAAAAAAAATTTTAGGAGTTTTCTTGTCCAAAATAATGACCATTATTTTTTCATAAATAATGGTCATTAGCTAGATCTAACGGTGTAGATTAAATTTTAGAAGTTAACAACTTAATAGCCATTAGTAAGGATAATATTGTTAAAATAATATGTTTATAATAAAAAAATCATCATAACTAATAAGTTAGTCAATTTTTACATGAATTTTGTTATAAAATATTTATTTTAAATTTGAGTCATCATCATTATTATTATTGTAGTCAATTTTTAGTGTATTTAACATAAATTTGTATGAATAAAAAATAATTTTTAGTGCAATTACTAAACTACCCTTGAACTAATGGTCATTAGCTGAGGAAAAATAATGGCCATTATTTTAGACCAGAAAACTACTTAAAAAATATTACAACAGTTTTTTAGGATGTCCAATTAAAAAAAAATTGTGACGCTGCATTTCGCCTCCCCTCTCCCGATAAATCCTGCGTGCTCGCGCCATGCCAGCGAGAGCGGAACAAACCCAGAGGAGCCCAACATGTCCGTGCCGCTCCCTGCGGCGCGCACGCGCGTCTCTCTCCGCTTCCTGCTCCTCTGCTGCTGCCTCGCCGCCTGGTGGCCGTGGCCATTATTCCCGGCCGCACGCGCACTCCCGCTGTGCACCGACGGAAGTGAGCACCAACCAAGCTATCTCCATTTCCGGGTTGCGTTATAACCCGCCGCTCGCACCATGTTCTGGTTTCAGCGGTTGCTGCTTCCTTGCAGGGGCGCCAGTGGCGTTGGTGAACACGACGCCTGGCTTCTGCTCCTCCTCCTACGCCGGGAGCAGCTGCTGCGACGCGGCCACGGACGCCGCGCTGCGGAGGCGGTTCGAGGCCATGGACGTCAAGGACGCCGCGTGCGCCGGCGTCGTCAAGTCGGTCCTCTGCGCGGTAAGTTACCATTCTCTGACAGACTCGAAAGACTTCTTGGCCCATGTTGCTGAACTTTTAGAGTTGACCCACATGACATGCTTGGAAGAGGATCTGGTCCTCGTTTGTTCTTTATTCCCCCGGTTTTCGAGAGTACAAGGTTGATTTCTTTTCGATCAGGTTGATCTGTCATAGGATCGTGCGTGGTATAATATTTCTTTTTCTCGAAGAGATGCTCAGGCACCTGGATCCACATTGAAACACGATCATCCTGTCTATCACAACCATAGCATTTTTAGTACCGAGAACCTTGAAAACGTTATAGAAACATCAGTCAGTACGTGTGTATCCCCCAAAAAAGGAGAATCATGGGGTATGTTCAGGTATCTAGCAGTGCCTCAAAAGGTAGATGCCCATGTTCAATGTAATTGGACAGTCTGATTAAATAGCTCCTAATAACGTTTACGAGTTATACAACAGAAACCATTTGTTACTGTTACTGCTGAAGCAATCAGAGAGAGAGAGAGCTAGGAAGCAAGTACGCCGCGTGTCTCCTGCTCGGCTCAAAGACTCAAGCAATACATGAGTTTCGTGGTCCTCGTGCAATACATGAGTCCTTTGTTCCACAAAGTAGCGGTAGCAGCAAGTAACAAGGCGGTGGACAATGCTGTGCGGACTGGGCGGCGGAGCACGAACAATGTCCCCGTCGCAGGCCGACGACGAGGTGCCCCCGGGAGGTGGGCGGCGGCGAAGGCGCCCGTGGAGAGATTGACGAAGCGGACGCGGCCGCGGAGACTGGCGTCGTCGGGGTGCAGGCCGCGGCCCTCCGGAAACATGGTCCACCACCGGCGCGGAACCGGACGTAGTCAGCCGGCGAGCACGCGCTCCGCGATGAGCTCGACCAAGGTCTGCAGGCATCGATGACCAGGGACACCGCTAGTAAGTGGCGGCGCGGCGGCGCTTCGTGCTGACGTGCTCGCCCGCCGCCGTCTTGCGAGGCTGCCGCCGGCCGGAGGGCCATCTCCGATCAACCGAGACATTCGTAGGTCTCCAATCCAACGGAAGAGAGAAGAGTGAACGGCAGCATCCGATTTACGGTAAGATGGCATGCCAGGAGAGAAAAATTAGACACCGTGGGGTATATTCAAGTATCTGGTACGTTTGTAAAAGTAAGGCGCATGCTCAGTGTAATTGGACACTGTTGAGAACGTTTTTTTTTTTTGCGGGGACACTGTTGAGAATGTTCTTATCATTTTTGCAGTTACGTAATTTTAATCTCCACCTGTTTTGTTGGAACGAAAGAAAATCAAACATCTGTGTGCAAAAGTCAAAATTTGAGGGAGGTAGTTGATAGAAAGTGTAAGAATTGTTGCTTTGTGGCTTGTTTTAAAGCTTACAGTCCTTTATCTTTCTTGGTTGCTTTCTCGGGTTTCACCGTCTTCAGAAATGCAATCCGTTCTCGGCCGAGTTGTTCAGTACAAGCTCCAAGTCTCCGATGGTTCCTCTCCTGTGCTACCACACTTCTTCAGCAAGTTCTGCTCAATCAAAACATTCTACACGAGAGTACTGCAAACAAGTTTGGGAAACATGCAAAAACGTGACAATAGTGAACTCCCCGTTCCAACCTTCCTTGCAAGATGAGGCCAAATTATCTAGCTCATCTTCAAAACTTATTGATGTCTGGCAGACAGAAAGGGACTTCTGTACATCGTTTGGTGGTTCATCTGATGATCAGTCTCTATGCTTCAGTGGAAATACAGTTTCATTTAGAGCTCCAGAACCGTTGCCATCACCTGAAGGGGTATGCCTCGAGAGAATAATTGACAGACCCTACCTGATCATGGCCCCACACCCCGATGGATCCAACAGAGTTTTCTTGTCTAGCCAAGCAGGCAAGATATGGCTGGTAAACATCCCGGAACAAGGCTCTTCAGGCACTCTAGAATTTGATGAGGGCAAGCCATTTCTAGATCTGACTGATGTAGTGCATTATGGTTCTAAGTCTGGACTGATGGGTATAGCATTCCATCCAAAGTTTGCCACGAATGGACGCTTATTTGTTTCTTATTATTGTGATAGAACACAAAATCCTAGCTGTGCTGGTAGGTGTTCTTGTAATCCTGATGCTGGGTGTGAACCTTCTAAGCTTGGCCCTGATGATGAAGATGCTAAACCATGCCAGTACCAAGTTGTTGTTTCGGAGTATTCTGCAAAACTCTCCTCGCTGAATGTGTCCAAGGTATGCATTTGCCTATTTCTTCTGCAAAAGTGTTGATGTAGTAGCTATGTTTCTAATTGCTAATGCCTTTTCTAGGCAACATCTGCCGCACCATCTGAGGTTAGAAGGATTTTCACAATGGGGATGCCATATACAGGCCGTTTTGGAGGACAAATACTGTTTGGACCAACAGATGGATACCTTTACATCATGATCGCGGATGGTGGAAGCAAAGGGGATCCTTTCAATTTCTCTCAGAATAAGAGATCACTGCTAGGGAAAATAGTTAGGCTTGACATTGATGGTGCACAAAGTAAGCAATCAGGGTTTTGTTTTCATTGTTGTTCGTCTTTGCATTAGGCTCAATCTTACTTTTGCACCTCCAGTTCAATCATTAGTTTTATCAAATCCAGAAGAGCTATTCCACTGAAAATTCTCGCTTACAGACTTATTGTTCCAACACTAGCAATATTGTTTTTCTATTGTTCCACCTACCCCCATTGTTCAGTTGCTTAAAAGTTTGCTGAGACTATTAGTTTTCGGACTGCTATAGATTTTTGTGACAGGTCAAAATACACTCAGAAAAGTATGATCCTGTTGTTCACTCTTTCTAATGATGTTATTTTTCAGGCCAGAGCCAAATCGGTAACCGGAGCTTATGGGGAAACTATTCTATCCCGAAAGACAATCCTTTTTCTGATGATAGTGACTTGCAACCAGAGATATGGGCCATGGGTTTAGGCCACCCATGGAGATGTAGTTTTGATTCTGAGAGGCCTAGCTACTTCTATTGTGGCGATGCTGGTCAGGTATGATTCTTGTATGAGTTTCCCCCTTTTTTAGGGTAATTGGGGGCGCCCATGTGCTTGGTCTTGTATTTCTCATTTTTCAATATACAAATGTAGAGCTTCCTTTGTGTTTGAAAAAAAAAGAAAACAATACACATCTTTGGCCTTTTAAATCAGACATAATTGAAGCACATATGGTTCTTTAGACCTCTTATATACATCATATTTTGCCTTGCACATATAGGATTTGTATGAAGAAGTAGATTTGATCACCAAGGGGGCAACTACGGATGGCGTGTATATGAGGGACCATATATTTACCATCCACATCGGTCACCTGGAGGGAATACATCAATTAACTCCATAAATGCCATCTTCCCAATCATGAGCTATAATCATTCTGAGGCCAACAAGAAGATTGGAGCTGCATCGATTATCGGTGGATATGTTTATCGAGGGTCTGCTGATCCCTGCTTGTATGGAAGGTATGCAGTGACGACTTTTGTGTTCCATTGGTTTATAGGAGTGGGTTCTGGAATGGCTCGGAATTTATCCTATATTCATTAAGAGGTTTTCAGATTCAAAATAATGGTCATTATTTTTTCTCAACTAATGGCCATTAGTTTAAGGGCAGTTTAATAATTGCATTAAAAATTAATATTTTCTATTCATACAAACTTGTGTTAAATACACTAAAACTTGACTACAATAATAATGATGATGATTAATTAAATTTAAAATAGATATTTTATAATAAATTCATGTAAAAATTGACTAACTTATTAGTTATGATGAATTTTTGTATTATAATCATATTATTTTGACAATATTACCCTTACTAATGGCCATTAGTTGTTAATTTCTAAAATTTAATCTACACCGTTAGATCCAACTAATGACCATTAGTTATGAAAAAAATAATGGCTCATTAGTTGTGAAAAAATAATGGTCATTATTTTGGACTAGAAAACTCCCTATTCATTTTCCCTTCTTTGAGCAGCTTGTGTAAATTGTCACATATTTTTCTAGACCCGTCAGGTGATCGAAAGAAACATGTATATGCATTCTTAGTTACATAGTTAAGTAATCAAACTATCCAAGGCAAAGGCAATAACATTTTGTCAAACAAATCATTGTTCGATTTTTTCCCTTGAAACGAATGAAGACATTGCGTCATGAGTTGTACTCCATCCGTTCTTAAATTGTTACATTTGACCGTTCGTCTTATTTAAAATATTTTTTCAAATATATAAAATTATAAGTCATGTTTCAACTTCTTTTAGTAATAAAATAAACCATAATAAACTACTTGATAATTCTTAATTTTTTTAACAAGACGAACAATTAAGCTGAAACCGAAAAAGTCAACAACATCAATAATTTAAGAACGGAGAACTACATGCATACGGACATCCCAAATTTTAAGATTAATCCCTCTGTCTACGAGTTGATAATTCATGCATTGGCCACTGTTATTTGGTAGTATATGATAAAAGGTGCATCTGTTTCGACTGACCACCCGATTTTCCGGTGCTTGCCAGGTACCTTTTCACTGATCTGTATTCATCATCGATGTGGACCGGCACAGAGACCCCGGAGGGCAGTGGAAACTACACCTCATCTGTGATTCCCATGAGCTGCTCCAGGAACTCTCCGATAGCATGTAATTCCACTGCTCGGAGCCCCGAGCCTTCGTTCGGTTACATTTTCACGTTCGGCGAGGATAACAGCAAGGATATCTACCTGTTGGCGAGTAAAGGTATCTACCGGATTGTCAGGCCCAGCCTGTGCGGCTACGCGTGTCCGGCAGAGAAACCGGTGAGCAACAACAGTGTTACGCCGTCCGGACCTTCGTCATTTGTTCCGGCCGCGCGGCTGAGGAAGTCAGTGGCTGTAGCTTTGGCCCTTGTTCTGTGTGCGCTGCTGCTCTTGAGAGTTGAGACACATGGGCGGCTCCTCAGTTTTGGCTTCCTGTAACGGGGAGGACCTGCCAACGGACCATTTTGTTTGCTCGGCAGAATCGAATAATTTGCGTGTACCGAAATCTCCATCATAGTCGCCGCCATCCAAAATTTCAGCTTTGGGAGTTCCGGAACATAGGTTTGGCGAGTTCCTGGGAAGGGCCGCCAGCGCCAGCCCGTCCACCCGTCCAGCGCGCATTGGCGCGGTTTATTTAGGCCCGGAAAAAGATGGGAAGACGCCGGGTTTCCTTGTCCTGCTCTGTGTCGGGGAACCGGGCGGGGCTCAACAACTCGTCCTGGCGCCTCCTGCGCGATCGTGCGGAGGCGTTGGCGCCGAAAACGGGAACGGACAACGAAGATGCGCTTGGCTTCTCGACCGTGCGGAGGTGTTGCCGTCCAATGACGAGCGGGCGGATCCTGTCAACGATGGGTTCGAGCCTGATTCGCCACTGGAATGGCTCGTATTTAAAAATAGTTGCTTCGTACTGGGAGTGGTTAAAGAAGCGGTGAAGCTCAAGATCCATTTGGTGCCGGACGACTTCACACAGCCTGTATGTAATACGGGGTGGATAAACAATGGCGCATGCCCTGTTCAGGTACCGTGCTCCGTGCAGGCGGGCGTTTGCGGTTTGCGCCGCTTTGGGCTGCTGCTCTGCAGGAGAGACACGGCGTCGAACGGACATGACGAACGCCCAAATATTTGGCGGTTCCATTCCATCAAGCCCGGGCGGGCACTAGGTTGCAGGCACGCACGTCGCCGGGCACATGTCCAGGAAACCAAGGAAAACGATGGATTGATTGTTCGGTGCTCGTCCTTGTACTGCTCGTGCTACTAGTAAATGAAAATTAAATTAGTTCGGGATGGTTTCTTCATGCGCTTAATCGTTTGACACGAATTTTGAAAGGGACGGCAACAGCTGGTGGATTTCCTATACCCGAACGGCCTAAGCTTCTCCATGGCCAGTTCGTGCTCTGCATCACGCACGTCCACAACCGCTACCAGTCCACGCCCCATATATCCGCACGATCCCGCCTTCCCCGCTTGCCCCCACCCGCCATGGAGTCCGCCTCGTCGCCCTCCCCGCGCGCCGGCCCCATCGACCTCCGCTGGCTGCTCTCCGTCGCCGCCGGCGGCCTCTTCGCGCTGCTCCTCATCCTCGCCACCTCCCCGTTCCAACGCCCCTCCTCCTCCCTCCTCTACCTCACCACCCCGTCCACCTCCTCCTCGCCGCGCGCGCCGCCGCCGCTCTTCGTCGAGTCCGCGCTCTCCGGCGCCGCGCCGCCGCCGCCGCCCGCCTCGCCGCCGCGCTTCGCCTACCTCATCTCCGGCTCGGCGGGGGACGCGGGCATGCTGCGCCGCTGCCTGCTCGCGCTCTACCACCCGCGCAACAGCTACATCCTCCACCTCGACGCGCAGGCGCCCGACTCCGACCGCGCCGAGCTCGCCGCCTTCGTCGCCGCGCACCCGGTGCTCGCCAAGCAGGGGAACGTCAAGGTCATCGAGAAGGCCAACCTCGTCACCTACAGGGGCCCCACCATGATCACCACCACGCTGCACGCCGCCGCCGCCTTCCTCTGGGGCGACGGCCACGGCCGCCGGGCGGAGTGGGACTGGTTCATCAACCTCTCGGCTTCCGACTACCCGCTCGTCACGCAGGATGGTACTGACACAAAACTTTACTCACGCGCCCTTCATTTCTGACGTGACTGTAGCAGTTGCAATTTGCATGAACTTGAATTTTTTTCTCTTGATTGTGCTCTGATCTGAATTCTAATGTGCCTGCGCAGACTTGATGCACGTGTTCTCCAAGTTGCCACGCGATCTCAACTTCATCGACCACACAAGCAACCTCAGCTGGAAAGCGTAGGTGCCCTCTCTCTTCAGCTCACTTGCTCCATTTCTCCGTACTCCACGGAAACTGAGCGTAGCTATCGCTCGTGCTGTCGTCACCAGATTTGCAAGGGCGATGCCCGTGATCATTGACCCGGGTCTCTACAAGAAGACGAAGGGCGACCTGTTCTGGGTGCCTGAACGGCGGGAGCTGCCGACTGCCTTCAAGCTCTTCACTGGTATGGACTCTGCATCCAGCTTTCTGTTCATCCGTGACTGTCAATAATTGACTGGAATTGATGGAAGTCGTCCAGATTTCGTCCACGCATAGCGCACTTGCATACAATTCCTCGCACTGCCAATAATACGTGTCATTTATTTCTAGTTGTTGGTTGAGCTACAGTAACACAGTTTGGATACTCATCATTGTAGTTAGGTCATGTTGAGTTTTCATCAATTCGAACTCTAAATGTTGCGCACATAATCTCGCTCTCAGTGAGCACGTGCAAGTACTGTCTCATTAAATTTTGGTCTTACTTGCAATGAACCCCTTTCTCTATGGCAGGTCTATAAATAGGTGGGTGGGGTTTGGCTTATCGAGTATACAATAATATGAAGTTGAGCGCGTGGCATTTTGTTTAAATATTTGATCTTTTTATAGGGATCAAAATCTTTGCAAAATGAACTTTTTATGTTGTAATTCCATCTCTATTACCAAAGGAAAAAGGAGTCAAGGATAGCACTAACATGGTATAAAAAAGTGGTGGATGATTATTGATTACTACCTCTATCAAATAATATAAGCATTTCTTCTCATGAAACAACAAAAGAGTGTAATCTTTCCCGGGTTTAGTAAAAGTCAAATAGTTCTAGCTTTCACTATCAATAGAGAATAATTCATGATGTTTTATTAAGCATTAGTGATTTCTTTTGTGTGAGGAAAGCATTAGTGATATTATGAAATAACTTCATTGTGAAATCAACTATCATAAATATGCAACTCTTTACTTTTGAAAATAAATTATTTGTATAAATACTACTTATATTCTTGGACAAGAGTAATAACCTGATCATTCCCAGTGACTGGAAGGCCACATTTTACTTTCTTTTCTTTTATTGTTAGCAACTCTATAAATGCTAGATTCCATTCCTGACGTGTCCCTTGTTCTTCCACTGCATATTGTTTTGACTTTCTGCAAAACTGGGTCGGAACTACTAGAAACTATGACATAAATTCAGGACCGTATGCTGTAGCTGTGTCCCCACGAATTAGTTGGGGAGTTACAATAAGTGAGTTTTCTCCATTATTGTATCAGTTTGTTTCCTTCACGACATCACTGAAATGATTGGTATAACACAAAAACCTTTAAGAAAACTTGTGAACGACATGGTAACCACTACCGATCCACCACCAACAAGAAAGATAATAATCCTAGCACACTCTGTGCTCTGAATCACGCAGGTTCAGCGTGGATGGTGCTGTCTCGGCCTTTTGTGGAGTACCTGATCTGGGGTTGGGACAACCTCCCCGGACCCTCCTCATGTACCACGCCAACTTCATCTCGTCGCCGGAGAGCTACTTCCACACGGTGGCCTGCAACGCCGAGGAATTCAAGAACACCACCGTCAACAGCGACCTGCACTTCATCTCCTGGGACAACCCGCCGATGCAGCATCCGCACCTGCTCACGCTCGCCGATTGGGACCGCATGCTCGCCAGCGACGCGCCCTTCGCCCGCAAGTTTCCCCGGAACGACCCGGTCCTGGACAGGATCGACGCCGAGATCCTCGCGCGGGGGAACGGCATGCTCGGGCCAGGAGGATGGTGCGCCACCGGCGGCGACGGTGAGAGGCGGGATAACAATGGCAGTGATCCCTGCTCGGTTGTTGGGAATCCGGCGTTCCTGCGGCCGGGGCCGGGAGCCGAGCGGCTGCAGAGGCTCGTCACGTCGCTGCTGTCGGAGGAGAACTTCCGGCCCAGGCAGTGCGTCCTCGACGAAGAACAGAAACCGTCTTCGCCATCGCCGTAACAGTTTCTACGAAGATTTTCGAGCTTCTCGATCGTGCAGGCGACCGGTGGAGCTCGGCTGCTCCACGCCTCCATTCTTTCTGGGTGTAATGCAGAGTGTGGGGTTCACTCGTTCGGGACCATTGATCTGGGCGTGCAGCCTCACCCGGGATCTTGGTGAGATACCTGATGCATGACGGTAGATGATGCTAGGTGCCGGACACTCTCAGATATATAATATACATGTAAAGTATGTACATGAGGTGACAAATAGCTCAAAATCTATTTATTTACTCCATATACTATATAAATATATAATCAGTATACTTCGCATTTATGCTTTTGATCAATCATTGATCAACGTTGCACCGCCAGTGTAATCGGCTCCCTTTGGGTTTTCTTTTATGCTTTCAGCAAAGGAGCACTTAAATTGATCAATCATTGATATCATGGCGTCGTATACCACAACTGTTTGTTCACTAGGTTAAGCTAGCAATAGCAAGTATAAATTCGTATTGCCATTTTAGATAAATAATAATAAAGAAAACTTAATCAAGCAAATGGCAATATGACAGTATGTAGTCTTTGAATGTGTTTGCCTAGCAAATATACAGAGAAATTTTACCATCTTTGAAGTGGCACCATGAAGATACCATTTAAATCTAAGTGGTACCAAAAGCGTGTAATTGTTGATTTACTCAAGGGAAGCATTAGTGAAGCAATTAGATTTAGGGATTGCAAAAACCACACTATAAGTTATTTAGAGTTGGAGATTCCTACCCATAAGTTATTTTGTTGCAAACAACTACCTACCACTAGATTTTGTTGAAAAAAAACACCCCGATTCACACATATTTAATTGATTCAACTTGTTTCCACTCATTTAGAGTACCTTATAGCGTGTGTATCAACATTGTAAAACTTCAAAAAAAATATTTTTCAAAATTTATAGAGTGAGAAAAAAAGAAGTAAATTAAAGGTTAGATGGTGTTCTCTCGAGTTTGACATTAGAAGAATGTTTTCGTGACAATAAGATGGATATAAGTTATTCAAAATCTTTTTAAATAATAATCGTTCAAAAAATTAATATATATGTTTATATTGATTTATTTTAGTAAAAACACATGAAATTAATTAAGCATGTACAAATAGGGTGATTTTTTTGCATTTAAATGTAGTGAGTGGGTATGAATTTGCAACAAATAAAACTTGAGTAGGAATCTCAAATGCAAGGTGACATATAGGGAAAACTTTTCGTGCCACGGGATCGTATATGCTTCCCTGTGTGACCCTGCCCGGATATGAGGTAGGTGAATGACTGAATGGGAAGGTAACGACGTAAGAAAGGTGACGATAATGGCCGATTAAGTAGACAGAGATGGACGGTGGGGGTGTGTAACGAGAGGTGTGAGACTAGAGGAAGGAGCTAGGCGTCGTCTTGAAGTTGAGCTGAGTTTTGGTAAGATGATAGACGAACTAGACCAATTCGGTGCTACGCCTTGGGGAAAAAACCGCATTTGTGCTCTCTTTTGGTTGCCCACAAACGATCACACGTCACCCATCCGAGATCTTATGCGGTCCAGCCGCACAAAATTTTCTTTCAACATATTTTTGCATTTAATTTAACCTTTAGATTTAAGTGGTTTCTTCCCTTTGATAACTTGCTCTTTGTCTTATCCGCTCGTCTACCTTTCTCAACTAGCCCGATGTGAAGGCAAACATGGAAAAATGGAATCGCCATACTACACTAAGAGAATAAAAGGACATTTGCGAATTTACTAACATGCATGTGAGGACGTTGGTGTCTTTGTAGCCACATATCTTACGCGCATGTGTGTGTGATGTGAACGGAGTGTCCCCATCTTCACAAAGTTTTCGATAAAAAATGATTTGGCGGAGATGAGACACAAATGGATTCAACTTATGAACAACACATTTTCAATACTACACTCATAAGCACCACGTCTTCTTTGGTTGTTGACCGATGTTATATGGTTGACCTTGTATTGTCTTCTTTAGTCACGCAAGACCCCCTCAACATAGCCATAAGTGGGATCAAGTGGATACATGGCCCAAAGACCAAAATAGTGTCGCATAACGCGACAAATTCTGGACGTTGACTTGTTTTGATAATTTTCGATGACTTTAGATGAATATATATCTGAAACCAGTGCAATTTGATATTGTATCTTTGTATATGTTCATGGATGCATAGGATGTCCAAAATTGGGCCCTTATGCGCGACCTAGACATCTCATTTAGTGTGGACTGATTTTGGAGTTCAAACAGACTCGAAATCGACTTTGTTTGGACCTTCAAGATGACTTGAACGCTCTTGTTGTTCCCCACGTCTCCAAGCCCCTCGAATGCTACATCATTATTATCCCCATGGTTTCAAACAATTATTAAATCGTTAAGTAGTAATTTATTCTTGAATACAAATAAACAAATTCTTAGGAGCGAGCTCACCCACAAATCCAATTGTCAAGCTCTAGCTTCGTCGTTGCAGAGTAGGCAGGACATAGAGTATGTCTCTTGTTATCGTAGTTGTACACAAATTGCACAAGGAGTAATTAAATATGATGGAATGACGTGCATGGTTGTTGTATATTGATGTTTTAGGAAATACTTATGCAAAAGGATTTTAGTCACATAGGTGTATCACATGAACAAAAGGTTTGATGGGGCATATGCCCTCACGGAATGTTAGGCCTTGTGTAGTTGCCATCCCACTCGAGGTTAGCTAACAAGATACATATAAGCTACATAAGTATAAGCTCTAACAAACACACCTCCTTGATGAAAAAGGACTCCAAATTTACTCTATTCATCTACCGACATGTGGGGTCTCTCGTGGTCCCTTTGGTAGAGCTTCGACTCATGGAAAAAATAGTTTCGGTTCAGGATTATAGGTCAAAACAGCTTATGCGGCTTATTTCAGCTTATGCAATCAAATCGTTTGGCAAAACAACTTATCCTGTCTGTTCGTAAACAAAGTTGTGAGTGTGAGTTATGAAAAGCTGCTATTTCCAGCTTCACCATCCTAGTACAAAAATAAAAACAGCTCATGGCAGCTTCTACCCATAATCACTTTCCAAACCAGCTCTTTGGTACAGATTGAGCCATAATCCAAAGCTAAAGCTGTTGCATAAGTCGTGCTAAAGGGACCCATAGTATGTTATCTGCAGCATGCCATTTACCATTTTCAAGGTTAGACACTAATCATTCGTGTTTAAACATTTCAATTTTAAGAGTAATTATCATTTTTACTCGTGAACTGTTTTAAATACTATTATATCTAAATAAAATGCCCGTGTAGGTTCACAAATTGTTGGACTGTATTTCAAAAATTATTAGCAAGTTTCTTAGATATTTTCAACTATATTGCCAAGTTATTAAGTAGGTTTAAACACTTTTTAAAACATTACAGAAATGTACATATCAGATTTTAAAAACATATTGAAGTAGGGTTCAGAAGTTGTTTCAATTGTTGTTGTTGTGATGTTTCAAAATCTATCAAGACATTTACATACACTTTGGTCTAAGAGTTTGTTGAACCATGTTCCAAAATTTGTTTGTCTAGATTCCAACATTGTCAAAGTAGGTTTACCAAATGGTCGAAATGCTTTTCAAAACATTATATTGAGAACTAGATTTCCATGTTTGTTGACAGCTTCCAAAATTATTTCGGAAAATCGTTGATAAAGTCATGGAATTGTTGATAGACAAGTTACTCAGCCTGATGTCCTGAAAAAGAAAGAAAACAAATAAATATGGATCACTGGGCCATGTGTTCGCTGAACTGGACCTCAAGGATCGGCTTGTAACGTTGGGCCGTGAGTCACTGGATCGTACGCACCTACGCGGGACTCCAACCCCAACCCGGTGCAGCACTGACTGCTGCCATGCTCCGGCAGTATTCCCGCCATGTATGCACGCTCGCCGTCCTTGTTGGACGACTACTCTGCTCTCCGGCCGTCTGCCAGCGGGAATATTTCCATGAACACCTAATTGTCGAATTCCCATACGCAACTGTTGTCATTTCCTGCTCCCATGTAGGAGTGCGATACGATTCTGGCCAGGGCGTCATCGACCAGTGCTGATTGACAGACACAGTCCTCCCCTGCGCTGCGCCTCAGGATACAAGATCGCGATGATCACCAGCAATCCTCAAAATGCGCGACTCGATTGGAGCGGCAAAAAGATAAAGCGAGTTAGAGAGAGAGAGATGGAGAGATGCCGATGCCTGTGTGTGCCACGCAAAGCGGCCAAAGCTATAGCAGACGCCGATGCCGATGCGATCGAGGCAAAAGAGGCCGAGTCATGCCCATGGTGGTCATGCCCACAGGAACCAAGACGGGCACTGGTTATACACTGCTTCGATTTCTGCGCGACAAGACAAGAACCTCTCCCCTCCGCTGATCCGTATCGGCTCAATGATCATCACCTCTATGAGGGTGTGTTCGTTTTCTCCCTCTAAAATTTAGCACTGTAACATCAAAGAGAATCTTATTATTTATGAATATTTCGATCAACTTAATGACAAAACCCTATTGACAGATTGGTGCTAATTTTTGAGATGAATCTAATGAGCTTAATTAATCTATATTTTGCTAAAGTGATGCTACAGTAACCGTCTTCTAATCACGACTTAATTAACCTCATTAGATTCGTCTCGTAAATTAGTCTAGAGGCCTGTAATTTGTTTTATAATTAAACTTTATTTAATACTCTTAAATAATAAGATTCTTTTTGACGTGACAGCTCTAAAATTTAGACCCAGGAAACGAACACACCCTGAGTTTCAGGTTCTTGATTTGTCTGGTGAATGTTGTCTGCAAGCAGCAAGACGTCAGCATCTGTGGTTGATCATTGGTGCCTACACTGACGCCATCAAAGAGGTGGTGGAGGCTGGGATCAGTTGAAGACACCTTTCAAAGCACATGCATTCTCGCACATCCGCATTGTTAAAGACATTGGTCATTGGGAACAAGGAAAGGTAAAGTGTGTGTGGCAACAATGTTTGTTCAATCGCGTTGTGTGAGGCAGCTTTACTCTTGTGTATGAATGAAGTAGCAGCAGGCTTGGAGTTGGAGTGCTCCTTTTAACACCATTAACCCCCCAAAGAAAGAAACAAAGAAACTCAAAAAAGAAGAGAAAGATAAGCAAAACCTCATGGACCAAGACCGAGAGCGGATCAGAGGATCCAGCAGAGCACTTTGGCCAAAGCAAAGCTCAGCCCTCTCCCCTCTTTTTCACCCTCTAATGCATGCATACATATAAGTGTGTGTTCACTCGGGACGTCGACCATCATGAGCACCACCACCACCGCCGCCGCCATGGATCGACGGCTACCACCACTTCTAGTCATGGATGGAAGTGAGCTTTCCGGCCATTGGACACCAATGGCGTGCTCCTTCTTTAGCCTTCGTCTTCTTCTGTACATCTCTAATTGATCCTACACTCTCTTTGCCGGTGCGTCTCCCCATCTGGCTCTCCTGAAAAAGGCAAGTGAGGGAATGATGGTTAGGGCACATGCACAGGGAGTTGGGAATGGGGGCACCAAAAAAAAAAGGATGCCGGCGGGTCGGGCTCAGTGTTCAGTGGGACCCATCACCCACGCATGCATACATGATTGGTAAGATTCGTGTACTCTGCATGCATGATACTGTAATACGACTACTGCTATTTGTTCTTCGTACTGCAATCATTTCCTGTTTCTTTCATGCTACGTATATATACTAGTACTTCTTTGTTTCTGCTGACTGTTTCTGAGATAGTTTGTTGTCTAATCAGCAAACCACAAATGCCGAGGCGTATCTGAATGTATGGTTAAGCCTATTTGTTTTCCCTTGACCCTGCATGGCTGCATCCCTGTTTTTACGGCGCTTCTATTCATGGTCCCTATCTACCTAATTAATTTATACACAATAGTAGATAAATAAAACGGGGTTTTGATTTTTTTAATTACTGCCAAATCACAAGTCCATTAAAGCATTTCCTTTGAAATTTTTTAAAGCATGTTCTGAATCTGTTTGCAAGAATATGGTTTTAGACATACAGCTGGTGGTAGTAGCAACTAGCATGATCTGGGACATACTCTACTTTCTACAAGCTTGGTTTGGTGTTCAAAGGTACTTATTCGTCATGAAAGTGAAAATCAGAAGCACAAGTACAAGCAGTCTGATTTATACAACTGAAAACTATAAACAAGTAATTGGTGAAGATTAATACCTGTTGTGAATAGGGTCCGGTCCATTCGGCACCTTCCTCCTGCTGTCTTTGTACGGGTCGTCCAAGGAGGCTGCCGCTGCTGCTGTTCTGAAGACACCACCGTGTTTGCGGTGGCGACCGGCGGCATCGTCGTGGCTTCGACGGCAGCATTCCGCGTCGTCGCAGCAGCGGGACCAGGAGCACCGCCAGCGGCGCCAACCATCCCCGCAGTCCGGATGCCGTTCGACATCGCCGCCGACAAGAGAATGACGGAGAGTAGCAAGACTAGCCTGCCCATCGCTATAGATCACTGATCACTGCCTGATTCCAGCTAGCCGCCTGCTTAACCTCTCGCAGCCTCTGATCGAGCTGCAAGTGCTATCGCTGCATATATGTAGTGCTCGATCTCCCAATGTTTCTGCAGAGACGAACAAAGCAGGGAGTCCGTTGATGAGGCGTCGCAGAATATACGGGACGGTCCTTGAGGGAGAGGCAAAGCGAGGAGAGCAGTGAGAGTGTACGACGGACAGACAAGTGGTGAAGCAAGAGAGTATGTATGATCCTGCCCACAGCATCAACAACTCACGATCCTATATATACAAACACGCTCTGGCCTCGGTAGTTCGGCTCTGATCCAATGATGGTGACCGGTAGTAGTAGTATGTGGATGGAGATGTGGCAACGGGGGCTTATGATACGGCTGTCTTTGTTTTTCTTTATTTTTTTCTTCTTCTTCTCCTTTGTTGGTTCACTCAAAAAGTAGCGATCGGAGGAACACCAGGTCTAGTCGCGATCAGCCTGTAAGCAGAAGGGGCAGAGAGTCAGTTAACCAGGTTCCCGAGGAAAGACGACAGGGAAGTTCCAAAAGAGGGGCACAGCGCGATCAAGAGTGGTAGTATATTCAAATGGACGCATCCTGCCTGATGATGCAGGGGCCTACACTGTCGGAACTGAACCAACTGATTACCGTACCGAGTTAACGCTAAAACACCATTTGCCACTGCAGGCAGGCAAGGTGGGCATGGGCTCAATGATACCGGTACGGCGGTACGTCGTAGTACAACACTCCGGGGGATAATGTAGTTAACATGGCAACAACGGGGTGGTGGCCCCGGCGGCCCGGTATCGGTGCTGAAAAAAGCGTCCGCCGGTAGAAGCAGTTTGAGTGTGCCGAGTGATCACAACTGGACTAGCCAGTGCACCCGGGACAAAAGTACCTTGGTTTCGAATCTGGCCGGGGTTTATTAAGCTGTGCTCTATCTTCTTCTTCTTCTTCTTCCGAGTCTGGCTCGGGATTTTTAGGATCTAACTGCTAGGAGCACCAAACTAACTTGAAGAGAGCGGTTACAACCAATGTTTAAAGTAGAGCGGACTATGAGATTTAGCGGCATGTTTCTAAATCAGCTAATAGCGAAGCTAAAACGAATTATAGCGGAAAATAACAACTAAATTGTACATGATCACGTATAATGAGATACACTGTCTCAAAAAACTATTGCGAACTTTAGTGGCATCTATAGCAAAAGATTTAAAACCTTGGTTACAACACTGCTCGTTTGTGCAACGGGCAAGAATACTATAATCCGAGTCTCATTGTGCAAGCTGGAGAAGAAGAGTACAGTAGCAGTAGACACAAGGCCTCAGGGGAAAAAAATAGTACTCGTAGTCGTACTAGACAGAAGAGGAAGCGCACAAGTACAATGGCAGCAATGATTCATCTCCTTTCCCTTTCCCCTTTGGAACGGAATCCACTAGTATTATTTCCTTGCTTCGTAGTCCCTGATGAGAAAGCGAGCATGTGACGGGGAGGGAACAAAGCCGGATTTGCCCGGGTCCAGTCCTCCTCCCGTTCTTCCCCGGCCCGGGCGCATGCATCGCTATCCCACCTGATGGCTCTCCTATCCACGCCTCCAAACTCTAATTGCCAGGCAGCCACGCTGCCCATCGCGCCAGCTGATGAAACAACAGAGACGCATCGCTATCGCGCCCCGGAAGACCGGCACAGGAATCGGGGACGCCTACCTCGACGGATCGGCAGATTGCTTGGCTTGGCCTTTTCTTTTCTCGTTTCCTCGGCTTTTGATGATGAGGGGAATCATCTCTGCATCTGCCTGACCCAGTGGGCGCAGAGGCGACGTGACGGAGGAATGTTATGTTTCGGCCGGGGAGGAACCCCTTTTTGACCGCCCGGTCCCCCGCCCTCGGACCCTTGGACCGGCGCCTCCTCCTCGCCCAGCCAGCCTGTAGCTGCCTTGTCTTCACCGGCAACTGAGCTAAACTGAGGTAGGAGGTGGCGTGCAGCAATGAGTGGCACCACGCGCCAGGGGTGGCTTTGCTTCGTGTTTATTCTGCAGCAGCGGGTTCGTTCGCGCCTGGCAGTGCACCGGCTGGTGATGCACGGAAAGAGCACGAGCGGGCCGTTGCGGACCGAGTATGCGATCTGAATGGGCCGGAGACTCAGTTGCGGCCTATAATGAGTTGCATGAAGCGGCCCGGTACGCAGCAGCGTCCAACGGGCCCCTGCTGGGGCCTGCTTTCAGCGACTCCGGCCATCCCCAGCCCAGTTCTTCGCTCAGATCGGACCAATCCTGTTCCTCGCCGCGTTCGAACTCCGTCTCTGAAGCGAGCTGGACGGCGGCGGCGGCGACAGGAGATCCCGTACAGCATCATGGTCATGGCGACCAACGCCAACCCCGTCGTGTATCTCCGGTAAGCACCAGCACCTTCCGCCCTCCTTCCGCCCGGGTCAGGAGGCGCAATGTTCGGCCGACTCGTCTCGCGCGGTCGCAGTCGGCAAACAGGCCGTGACACACCGGCAACGATCTGCCATCTCGCTTGGCAACGCTATCAAGCCTACATTGCCAAAATCACACTTTGGACAATTGGCTAACTGCCAAATCACACCTCGGCACTCATCCGACTGATTGATTATCAAAACATACAGCGATACATTTAGCGATTAGCAGCAACTTACAGAACACGAGGGGAGGGATTTGACACGAACCTACCTAATTTCATGCTTCAAGAAATATAACTTACAACCCCAAGGGGAGGGGAGGGAAAAAAACGAGAAGAAAGGCTCAATGCCTTTCCTCACTAACATTTGCCAAGGAAGATGCCTCCGGTGGCATCAGGCTCCTTGATTGGCCCCTGCATCGTCACCGTCATCGATCAGAGCCTTCGTCGCTGTCATTGCAAGGGACGGTGTACTGGATCACAACGCGGGCTCCGGACGACAGCCTGCACCAGAGATTGATCCAAAACACCCTCAATACCAAGAACAGGTCGGAATGTTTGCGTTTCAGGATTCTAGTAACAAGAAAGCATCAAGCGCGTACCCGGCACTGACAAAGAGTTCAGTCCAGGTAAGAGAAGCCACGAGCAGCACTTAACTTTCCTCGATCTTGACGAGCTTCTCTTCTTTCCGGAAGGAATCCGTCTTCGCCGACGCTGCGTCGGTGAACCTCCGGCTTCCATCTCCCGACGCCAGGTCGCAGTCCTGCTTGGTGGAGGAGCTCCTCCGGCAGTCCGAGATGGGGGACTTGAGCGTCTCGTTCTTCGGGTGCAGGAAGGACGACAGGAGCGGCGTCCGAGGGAGGCACCTCGACCGTGATGTGTCCATTGCATCTTCCTCAGACTTTGAGCAATCCAGAGTCTCGCTGCTCCTGCATATTCATTCTTGTATAAGAGCAAGTTCCACAAATGGGGAAAAACGAAAATCATATGACAAGCAAAATCGTATAGGACATGATAGAGTTATTACTGCACTTTCTAACATCGAGTGCAACAGCGGCCAACTTTACGTTTCGTTTCTACGGTTCTCCCGGGTAAATTTTAGATTTTAACAGCCTGAAGAAACCAAGATCTAGGACTAGTTGAGATGCAGATCGCATAAAATCCACTGTCCCTGTAGCAGTTTGAAAATATGGTCCCGCCGCCAGGATGACAGCTTGTTAAGATAGCAACAGACTGTTCATGAGCATGAAGCAAACAGGCTCACTTCTGTATTTTCAGTAGAGCAACAGACGAATCTTGTCTGGCGACTAAGAAATGTGGTCCTCTATATCAGACAAAGTGGCTCGTGTAGAAATTCAGTGAAGGGATCACCAAAACATAGAAGTGAACTGATGATTGTAACAGAAGGAAAATTCAAGCTCTGCTTTCTTTTTTCCCCAAGATCTTTACTAAACCAGCTCACCTTTACTGCTCATAATCCCTATGTACCCGTGATCTTGAATTGTTAACCTTCTTATACAGATTTCATAGATGCAAATAGAAGACAAAGAAGAAATGGACAAACTTGAGAGATACTATGCTACTGTCAGGTTCCACACTTCATTTACAGCTCCCATTCCCAATTTTGGATCCTACAGATCTCAATTCTTTTCAGTAGGTAGATTCCCTGTACTTTGTTTGTTAGATTGATGCCAGCTACAAGCTGGCATTATATAACAGAAGCACAGTGTTGGTGCTGTTATGAACCTGTTGCTACCCAACTGCATTACGATTTCACCATGATCATGTAATGATGGAAAAGCAATGGTCCTTGCACCCATTCATAAATATTCTCCACTACTGTTGTATACCAGCCTCTAACTCTCTGACCCAGTCTAAGCCAAAATGCCAAAATTTATTTTGAAAAAACAACACATCGATATAGCCCAAACTGGCAAGCTAAAAGCATGAGGAAGTGCATTCTATATAACTGAATTGTATGTAAGCAGTGGTATCAATCCTAAGCAGTAGTATGTAATAGGCTAGAACTTATTTTGTTTTCGGAAACGTAAATTTTATCCACTGGTTATTTAATGCTCTGAATGTATCTTTGCATGCCCATAAATAGAATCCAGACATCAGATTATTTAAGAGCACATTAAGATCCTACTGAAGCACAGATTTACCTTTCTGCATTGTAGGAAGAAGACCGTTTTAGCGCTGAATACCTCTCAGCTGGAACGTCTCTTTGCATCTTAGTCTCAATAAGGCTCCCACTGAAGTATTCCTTGTCCTCCAATTTCATCCCCACTAACCTGGGATTTTCTGACAGGTAGTCAAGCTCACCCATCATCATGGTGCGAGAAATCAAGGGCGATGGGAACTTCAGGTTCGGGAATCTTGGTTTGTATGCCTGAACAATCCCGATATTTTCGTGATCTTTCACTGAAAGTGAGCCGCAGGTGATGAGTTGCATCAGCACATTAGTAGGCTTCAGCTTCGGGCAGGTCGGCACCACGATATCATCCTCTTCAACAATCCTAAAGCTGTTCGTTGCATTATCTGCCCGTATCAAGGATTCCAGACTCTCGGACTTGCCCCGGGTCGAAGGTACACTCATTGGAGTAGGACACTGGGACAAGAGTTCCCTGGAGATTCCTTGGAGGTCCGCTGAACGGCGAGGGTGGCTCTGCCGGTACTCTGAAATTTCACGAACTACAGCATCGTGGTCGGTGCTCAAACTCTTCTTTCGCATTTCAGGTGCTCTCCGGCCTGATCTTCTGGCAAGATCATCAGTTTGAGTCGCAGCATCCATGCTACCGGTGGGCTTGTGAATTCTGAACTCTGCCGGGCTCGCTGACCCGCTCGCTGGCAGTTGAGTTCCTTGGGAATCCATCTCCGGCGACATGGTCCCCGCGGAGTGACCCCTGCAAGGCGAGGGGGTGTCATCCTCGTCCGGTGGAGGGAGTGACGGTGAACGCCGCGACCTGGCCTCTCGAACTATCACACTCGGAGGGAGGATGGACATGAAGGCTCTCTTGGCAATGGCTGCCTTGCACTCTCTTTCAGCCTGCTCTGTTGCTTCTGGTTGCCGTTACTGCCATGGTAAAATTGGCCTAAATAATAAAAGAGGTAAAAAGAAATATGAATCAGTAACAAGCACTGACAGCAACTCAGCACTGCATTTTCCTAGTACAACTTCAGTGAAGCACATGCAAATTCAGGGGAAAACATGTGGTTCACCTCCAGGAGATTGGTCGACAAGCTCTGAGCCCTTGAGTATGTACTCGCCGTCGGTTGCCGGGAGAACGAGATCATCCTCAGTAAGGTCGTGCCACACGAATCCGTTCTTGTAGCTCCTGAGATCAAAACATCCACTCGAACGATCAAACACAGGAAAATTGTATGGAAAAAAAGAGAGAGAGAACGTTTCTCGCGCTACCTCTTGCAGGACCACGAATACATGGAGGCCATGCCCTTGCCGCGCACGGCGTTGAGATGATTAATCACATCTGGAAATCCAAAGGAAACACCCGCCGTTAATGAAACGAGAGAACAAGGCGGAGAAGAAGAGGGAGAGAGAGAGAGCGCAGGTGCGAGGCTGACCTCTGAGGTAGAGCCCCTCCGGCGAGGCCGCCGGCACCTCGACGAAGTGCGGGTGCTCGAGGTGGCGGCTCCGCGTGAGGTAGTACACGACGGGCACCTTCCGCTGCGCCGGCGGCCTGTGCCGCTCCGGGGTCCGCGGCCGCCGCCCCCGGCTCTCCATTCTGCACTTTTGCTCCCTCCTCAGCTCAGCGCGCGCGCCTGGGGAACTGCCGCGCGAGTCTTATCAGCGGCAGGAGAAGAAGGAAGCAAAAAAATCCGGGAAACCCGGGGCGCCTCGGGCGTAACATCAGGCCTCAGAAGGCACAAAATACAAGATCAGGGCCGGATTGGCTAATCTAGCGACGTCTCGCCCGGTAATTAAAAAACAGAGAGATGACTACTACTAGTAGTACAGCAGAGAGGTAGTGGTAGTCAGCGTGACGGTACCTCGAGCAGCTCCAAATCTTTTGCGAGGGAACTGCAGAGCGTGCGGCTCCAAACTCTGCTCTGCCTGCGTTTCGCTCTTCTTTGTGGCCGTCGGGACGGGAGGAAAGAAGAAGGCAATCCAAGATCGGGGCGCTGTAGAGCAATCAGAATTTGCGATAAGACGGGGCAAGAATTACGCCGGGAAGCGCCAAGACGGGGTCCTTTTCGCTGACTGGCGCGGGCACATGACACGCGCGGAGGGAACTGATCCCGAACTTTTTTACGCGCAGCCGCGGGCGATGTGACCACCGCACGGGCCAAGCAAACGACGCCCTTGGATTGGAGGTTTCCCGGGCAGAGGGTGGGGTGCGGAGGCGGCAGCAACGGACGCGCAGGTGCTTCCAAGCCTGAAAAGGTCGGTACAGCGAGGCAGCACGAGGGCGGGCAGCGGGGAAGGGGGTGAGGCGGAGCACGGGAATGGCAACGCCGCTCTTGCCCTGCCACCACCACCACCACCACTGCTCATATCATGCGCGGGAGGGAAGGGGCAGCGGCAGCGACAGCTGGGGCGGGCGAGCTCGAGGAGGGCATTGAAGTGGGAGAGGGGAGGCGTTAATGGCGGGCACGGGCCAGCAAAACGGCAACTCTTGTCGCAGGCTCGCAGCAGGGGAGGAGGGGGAGGAAGTGGGAGGCAAGGGCAATGACCTTTTCCCGTGCGCGCGAGGGCGCCGTGGACGGCCGGCGGGCGTGGTTGGGTAGGCTCCTGTCCCGTCGGCCTGCACACTGCAGCCTGTCAGGGCAGGCAATGGCGGGGAAAAGGGAGGGTGGGTACTGGTACTGGCGCGAGCAGGCTGGCAGGGCAGCGAGCACGACACGACTGCGGGAGGTCGAGGTCAAACGGCCCTGCGTCACTGCCGAAATGAAGAGAGGGGGCAGTACTCGTGGTGCCGTGGTGGAATAAAGCGGCGCGTCCTGCCAGTGCGCGGACGCTGCAACAGTGGACCGGGAGTGGTGGCGTAACGGCGGGGCCGCGTTGCCGCACGGCCGTGGCTGGTGGAGTGCAGGGGTACGAGTACGAGACGGGCCGAGCGGAGCGGGTTCGCCAGCCGAGCGGGTAACGTCGCGTCGGGCAAGCAGCGAGGACGCGGTCCGGAGATCGACGACGCGACGGGACCCAGGAGCGGGGCACGGGCCTACGTACGCCGGGCGCAGGGACCACGGCGGCGTCCGCTCCCCGTACGGTGCCGTTTTCTCGAGCCCGCCCGGCATCCGAAGACAGTGGACGGAAAAGGCAAACCGCCCTCGTCGCGGAGTTGACCGCGCGCGGCGGGCACCTTGTGTATTTTCGTCGAGCCTGGCGCCGCCGAGGGAAAAGGGCTCTCGGCGCCGTGCTCATTGTAGGCGCATGGACATGGAGCGCCTTGTACGAAAAGGTCGAGCATTACGAGGCGCATGGAAGGCGGTAGAGAATGCCTCGGCGCCGCGATCATTGTAACATGGAGGCAGCAAGCTCCAATGTCCTCGGGAGTGTCGTTAATCGATAGTCTATCCGCTACGTGTTTGGTTATACACTCTATGCTCTCTACTCAGGCAAGCTGGTCAGGATTGTTTGCGCAGCGGCAATGGCTCTACTCAGGGGCTTACCCATCGCCCATCGGTTAGTTTTCGTCCTGCTACTACCAATCTCCAATGGTTGCTGCACATCCTCAGTCCAACAAGAGTGACAAAATTTTCACAGGGATGGGCCCAACAAACTCATCAGGAAGAAGGAAAAAAACTGCCACGTTCGAAATCAAAAGCATGACATGAACAATTCAAAAGACAATGCTTGTATACGGATTCCACCTTTACCATACCAAAACTTCAAAAAAGAAGAAATAAATGGGAGACAGGCATACCCGCAGCCAGCTCTCCCCGAAAATAATACTGTTCCGCACAACATGGATCACGGGACAGAGTGGCAGAAAACGACCTAAGACTGCAGAGAATTTTATTTTTGTCAGCAGCTTTTAGTTTTTTCCCCTCTGATTCTACCGGTGCAGCAGGATAGGGGAACAGTAGAAATATTGACGCCCACAACGGGGCTACCTCTACACTGGTCCACGGGGCAGCCGAGGTGGTCAATAAAACAGGACTACTAGCCTAGTATTGTCATCTGCCTGGTTCCGTCAAAAGTCAATGCAACGGCTACAGGCAAGGCAACTGCTCCTTTTGGACAAGGTGCTCTAAAGCATCGTAATGGGCCATCAACCTAGGCCTAACATAATTTATGTCCGAGCTTGCACGGTTTAGCTCCTCCGGATGTGGAAGACTTGGAACGCATGATTTTTTTGCAGGAGATAGTCAATTCCAGTAATGCATTCGAAAAAAAAAAGTTTCCCAAGTCTGAGCAATGCAAACAACTAGTAGTATTCTTTATTTAATTTATTGATCTAAATCAAAGACTGAGGGTAAAATGCCCGTTGGTCAGCTGCTCCAGATATGAGCGTAGGATCGAATTCCGGTGCCTCACCAGCCTCCAATGGAGGCAGGGGTCAAAGACCTTTATCTAAAGGAACATTATGATATGGATATTTATTACGTCTTCCTATGAATATTGATTCACAAAAGCAAACAATAACAAAAAAAAGCTGCTTAAATAGAGAGCAGGCAAGTGTACTTGCACGGATCAGGTAAAGCAACCGAGATGTAAAAACAAACATCGTACTGAGGCCCAATGTTGCTTCCATGTTTAAAGGGGAAGCCTGTGCCTGTGCTACATCAATATTGTGGTAGCAGTAAATGAGATCCCCGTACAAGAGCAAACAATGCTCCCGGTGACATTAGTTGCAAGCAGTACCAATAATTAAAGTGCATAAATGTCAGATTCTGAAATCTGATGCTCCCCTTACAAAATAATAATAGTAAGGGCTAAACCATTTTCTATTTAAATGTTCCAGCGAAAGAAAACTGTTTTTAAACTAAAAGAAATTGCCTATTTTCCACCGCCTAAAATCTACAATATCCAAACACTACTTTGTTGAAACAAACATGCTAGTATAACATTCTAGTCAACGGTGTAAACATGGATTTTAAATCTGGTCGCAGGTGCACACATCTCAATAAAGCATCCAGGAGGCAGAAACCAGTCTCAGCAAAGTGATCAGTTACTTGCGAAAGAGAAGATTAACGATGCGTCGAAATAAAGTCACCAATAATGGATTAACTGAACACAAATAAAAGTGGGAGCACTCAAGTTACAGCCGCGGAGGAAGACAGGAACATAGACGCAGACAAGACGTCGAGCAAACAAGACAGGAACGCATGTTAGTAGGGTCAGCATGGCTGGCCAGGTCAACAGTTACCGTGCTCTCCTTTTGTCATAGCATGTTGCTGACAAAAAAACTGATTGCACATTGCAGTCCATTTGAGTAACATTAACATCCAGTTTTTAAGGCTTACCATTCTCCGCTCCCACGAGCCTAACGATGAAAAAGCTCTTGTAGTTTTTGTAACATTAGCATGCTTTTTTTGTCTTGTGGACCAAAATAAGGAAGTATGATACGCATAGCTTATGTAGAACATTATGTTACAGATATGATGTGCAAGCTATCCTTTGTCCACGTGTCGTGTGTGCTTCCTGTCAGTGAATAATCAATCCTCTATACCTGTGTAATTACTACTCAGTGTGCATATGTTGTATATGTGTGGTATGTACATCGTATTTTCCTCCTAAAACTTACCAAGTTACTCCTGAAAGTATACTTAGCTGACCGATCCAGAGAAGTGAGGTTTCACTTTCACCTTTCAGAGGCCGCGCTCAGTCAGTGTCACCATGCGTTGCAACAATGCGGCCGGCCTTGCCCCAGCTTCTCCCAGAGGCACACCATCTGTGCCGGCGACTGGTAGTGTGCGGTGAGGTAGCCATCTTCGCAGCCGGACTGGCAGAACTTGTCTCTGTGGACGTACTCCACGGATTTCCCAGAGCCGTTGAACTGACCCACCCACATCCCCATGCTCACATCCTCCATCTTGAACAGCTGGAGAAATTGTAATGGCAATGCAGTCATTATTTGTTAAGCACCCGTGCGCAGAGCACACAGATTGATCATGGGCATGGCTTTTGGCTTTAGTAAACCTTTTCAGGTTCAGCATGATTGGGTTCATGCCTTTTCTGTTTTCATTCATCAAAATGAAATCATACTAGGGAGCCAAAGTGAAACAAGGTGGCTCTTGAGTGCTTCAGTGGATCCCATCTGGATTGCAATTTGCAAGCACTGCATAATGTCTCTGCTACCTGATATGGAATGAATGGAAGATGGTAAACGGAGAGAACTTACATTTAGTGTTCCCTTCTCCATTTCAGATGCAACGAAGTTCGCTATGTCAGACGAAACAATGTAGCCTGCACCATCAGCGTAGGGTGGGTACTCTTCTATGGGCCACTCCTGGAATTTGACAGATGAATGTTAAAAAAGAATTTACTTGAAACAGAGCTAACTTAATCGAAGGCGCTAGGTCTAGTGACAGGTGATTATGCTACATGCTTATTATATAGAAAATGAATCATTCATGTCGGTGACAACTGTATAGTATGTTATGCTCATGAAGTAACAGCAAGTTACATGATTGAGTGAATGTGTTGCAAACCATTTGTTCAGTCAAATTCAGAGCTGCAGTCCTTCTGAATTAAGCATAGTACTGATAAGGTGTCAAAGAAAGAGGACAAATCTCTGAACTCACAACTAAGCATAGTATTCTCCATCATTCTGACAAACTGTTATGTCTATTGCAGGAGCATTAAACTCATTCATATCTAAAACCACACATGCATGTAATAATTAACCTGTTTTTCTTAAGTATAAACCTTGGTAATAAAATTTTAAACAAAGGTAAAAAATCAGCTTTTTTTCAGGAGAAGGTGAAAAATTCAGTTGCTCATCACTTCACCTCGTATGATACCGCCCATTTCCCTCTCTCAGAGGCCTGTGGTAGTAGTTCATGTTTCCCAAATAGAAGCTTTTGCCCTCTGGGATTCTCTTTACTTCAGCCATCAGTGAATCAAGTCTAACAAAAGTGTCATCGTCACATTTCATGACATACTTCGCCGGAACAACATTGGCCTTCAAGAGACAAAAATAAAATGAAACGGCATGAGAATGCAATGTATTAAAACTGTCACTAAATGCAGTTCAAATACTCATCCACCCTTGTGTTACATACCACATAGTTGCAGATGGCAACAGTCTTTAGAACAACCAGATCATATGTATCCTCAAAAGGAACAATGACAATGTCTCCAAAAAAATCTGACTCTTTCTTCAAATGTTCATTCACTTCCTTTCTGCCATTCTGTCCTATATCATATTTCAGTTATTTTTGTTCATATGAACAAGATGGAAAGGGAGCAAAACAAACTGTCAAGAAGTTAAATTACCAATGCAACAAAAAAACGAGCCACTGTTCTCGATGAATTTCGTACTGAGGACATCCATGATCTCCTCAAAGCCATGCGCTCAGTGAAATGGTTCCCCGCAGAAAGAATGCCTATGAACAAGTCTATATGCTCTTCAGCAAGAGGAGGGGCTTTAAGTTCTGTAAGTAACTCCAGATTTCTTTGTAAAATGGTAGGATGTGCCGTTGGTAATGAAGCAGCTACAACTGATACAACGTCAACATCACCATTCACAGATAAGATAGCGGCATCCTCAAGTATAAAGCCCTTGAAAGATGAACAGTAATACTGCATCACAACACTGGGATGGGCAACAAATAAAAAGCGCAAGCACATAAAAAGTTAAGTAGGAATGTAAGCTAATAATCTACATGAAAGCAACTGTGCAACTAGGCTGCACCTTTTGAAATTTGAATGAGACAACAATATAATGAATTCATAGTTCCATACAAAAACATTAATCATATGATTGTTTAGAAAGGAAGCAGAACTTACAACACGATAAGGAAACGACGTGACATGCTTCCCATCAACATGAACATGGTAGCCTTCTAAACCAGCGTTTAGCGTCAGAACAAACAATTCACCCTCCACAAAAGGATATGGCCAAACTATCAAATTTCTGCTCTGTCCAGCACCATGTTTACGCAAAAGCAATCTTTTCAATTCCTCTGATGCGGCATCAGTGTTTACAGCTCCAGCCCATTCCTCACATTTTACCAAGCCATCAACTGCACTCATGCTTTACAGTTAGCAATATGATATATGGCACTAATATCGAATATATTCTCTCACAATGTTGACATTTGTCATTTCAAACTATTTAGGTATATCACAGTTCGTGTTATTAAACGGGTATACTGTTGGAATCAAGCATATATATTCAATGGAGAAGTCCAGCAGAATGTACCATTAGAACAGGCTGCTCTGATAATTCATTTCAGTTCCCAATGTATAATATAAAAAAGAGGTACCATGAGCCCTTACAAACTTCTACATAAACCGGGGAGACTATGAAGGGCTTAAGAAATGCTTGATTGGAGGTTCCATCATACCAAGTACTATCTTTTGTTGTCTGTAGCAAGGAAGGCAACAGGTCAAGAACGAAATGACATGCTAGATCAGAAAAGGATCATATGAGCACTACTACTAACAGTCGCGCCACAAAGGACACCATAACCAAATGTCCTAATCACTGCCATTGAAAGGGGGCAAAGAAACAATACATGAATTTCATCCACAGCTCTACTGAATGTGCCAACAGCTCTAGGACAAACAATGACACAGGGACCGGGGTTCCAGCGAAAGTATAAGCTGTCAGCGCGCATGGATCTTCCACACAAGGAGGGAAGTCTCCTTTTTGCCAAGACATAAAACTAACTGAAGAAAACCTACCATAATAAGGGCCATGAAGCTTCTTTTTTTTCATTTTGCAGTAACGTGCACACCACATGTACCTGGCTCATTCAGTTTATCAATTGTCGTTTTGTGTACAAGAATAGAAGACAAAAGACCAATAAATCCTGTTTCATGTCCACTGTTTGATGACGATTCCTATCTCTTGATGTTAGTTCACAAAACAAAGGTCACATTCGTCATCTCTTCGTTTTCCAAAATATGAAAGGACATTAAGGTTGCAAATCACCATAACACTAGCAAAAGCAGTTTATGTCTATAACAATCAAATTAGTACAAACAAATAAACTATAGAGGACATGAGGACAAAAGTACCAGTACTCACCAAAACTTCTCAAAAAGCACCAGAGGAGCCTTTTGCGCACCAAACGTACGATAGAAGCCCAATTATAAACACCTACCGTGTAGGCGCGAACTACAACTCTTAATGCAGAACAAGAATTCAAATCTGCTTGGCTACTTGCTGACAGATATGTGTAGACTACTAGAAGCTAGCTACTCATGGAATTGGTTGGTAGAGTACACTCCTAATTACCGCCTTAATCCTCGTTCATTCGCTAATACAGCAGAATATCACCGTGCAATAATGAAGCAAACATGGACGGGGAAAATAAGGGAGGGAGAGGCGGAGGCACCGACGCACCGGTCTCCTCGTCGGGGCGCGACCGGCGGCCCTGGCACCGGAGTGCGGGTCCCCAGTTGCCGCGGAAGCGGGTGTTCTGCTCGATCACCGGGCGCCCGCTCCAGTCCCCACGGAGCCGCGGGTTGAAGTGGAGAATCCTCGGCGCGGCGTCCCCGTCCCCTTCCCCGCGCAGGTCCACCGCGAACTGCGCCAAGGAGGCGGCGCCGGGAACGCGCCGCGGCACGCCCACGACGGTCACGTGGGACCCCAGCGTCAGCCCGCAGGGCAGGGGCACGACTACGCCGCCCGCGCCGCGGAGCTCCGCGCCCGACACCGCGACGGAGGCCGGGCACCGCGTCGTCGCGCCGCTGCCCTTGCCGCCCGCGGGCGGCGGCGCGGGTGCAGAGGCGGACGCGAGGGCCTCGCGGAGGAGGCGCCCGCCGGACTGGAACGCGCGCGCGGCCGCGGCGTGGAGCGGCGGGGCGCCGTTGAGAGCGCGCACGTCGAGGCCGGAGACGGCCAGGCGGGAGCGGGACGAACCGGGCCACCGCGCCGCGTCCGAGACGAAGTTCCGGTCGGCGGAGCGGAGCGAGATGGTGGCGACGGAGAGGAGCGCGGCGAACGGGAGGAGCAGCAGAAGCGGGCGGAGCCCCCGCCGTCGCGGCGCGGGCGCCGCATGGCTCGCGCGCTTTGGATTGCGGGGAGGTGGCGGAGGCGGACGAGGGAAACTCGTGCAGTTGTTGGGCGTCGCCAGTCTCGGAAAAAAAGACGTTTCGGAGGTTTAACTTCCGAATTGGAAGGGAAGAATGAATTCGGGCGTCCTTTCCGAGTTAGGTAATTGTGAGCAGTTGTGTGCACTCCAGAACGTTGGGTTTTCCTTGGGGTGACGACTACCAGTACCAAAACTAGTGCACGATCAACGAACCGAACGTTGAGAGGATCTTACAGATGGCACCGTCGTATTCGTAACACCACGTACCATAATGCTACCGGTCGTTGTAGCTACAATAAAAGATTCCGTTTGGAACGTTGAATTTCTGCAATCCCTGTAATTGAAAAGTTATTAGGATGTTCCTGGATGGTGGGGAAAAAGGCTGAAAGAGTTCCACGTAAGGCAGGGCCAAATTGCAAGATTGTGCTGAGTCACGCATCATCCACGCACACGGGGTACGTAGCCTTTTGGACCTTGGAGGAAGTCTTCGTGTGCCGCCCGGAAGGAAAATCAGAGCTCAAAGACAGATGAGGATGATCCACGCGCGTTGTCCATGCAGGCGCACCGCGAAGATGGCGACGGGCGCGAGCGCGGACGCGTGTCTCAGCGGCGGCGAGCTCGGTGAATGAAACAGGGGTCGCGACAAACGCCGCCGCCGTTGATTGCCACGGTGTTTCCTTGTCGTGGGACGGTCCACCACTTCGGCGGCCTGCTCGGCGGGCCGAGGTCACGTCACCGGCTCGAAAATTTAAGGTTGGGTAGCTATCGCCTATCAGCTGCCTCTCTATCGTCGAAGGGTTTGCGGCGGAGTCGTTGACAGTGCTCGAGCTTGCCGATTGCCGTGGACCACACTGGTGATGTGGTCAGCCATGCAATGCAAGTTGCACGTTGCACGTCAAACGGGTCAAACCGAGGGGAGACGACGGCCTTTGGGCTTCTAAAGGCCCATGCAACCGGCGCGGAGCTTCATGCGGTGTGGGTGGGCTCTTACAAAAAGGCCAGGATACACAACTGGGCTTTATCGCTAACAGATCGTTAACCTTTCTTTGTCCTCGGTCCTCCTGACATTTTTTGTACACATACGACATTATACATAGCTAATAAAATAATCTCTCATCTAAAAATTCTTCTCTATCACAAATAAAAATATGACACTTCTCTTTTTTTCGCCCATGTAATCTGCTCAAGGAATGCCCGACATGCTAAGCAGTCAAAGCTGCCTAGGCCACACATGACAGCAATTGGTCAGCACATAGCCAAACCACCGCAACAATATCAGGACGGTCTCATATCACACCGTGAGAAAAACGGTAGCAACAAATTTTATGCAAAGTTCAGAACTTTTCAAACCATACAAACCATCCACTACACTTTTGGGGAGGCCGATATGCACATATCTCAACCCTCAAATATGACATTTCCGTGTGCAATAGAGATTGAGACGACGTAACTAAATTCTACACAGGTTTTCTACATAGAATCTTCTGTGTCCAATAAGGGAGCAACCACATACACATACGAGCTGAACAGCAGACAACAGCAGCTCCAGGCACTCCTGCCATCTTCAGAGCAGCGAAATTGGGTACTCAAGTTCTGTTGCAAGTGGATTCCCAGCTCTACGTTCAAGCCTGGAAGGAGCCAGAAGTAATTGCTGTTAAATACTAGCCTTGAGAAATAACTTACTCATGACATATAAATAGGTGATAAATAATTTGATTTTAAACTATTTTTCCTTCAGATTCAATAAATATGAGAAAATATTGAATCCAACTTGAGTACCATGTCAATGCCAAACAGATTAACATGATAACGATTCAGTGTCGAGCAAGGCGCAAAAGTGCCCAGTAAAACAGTCAGGTTAACATTTAGACAGGATGCAATTAACTATTATCAATATTTTATCAATAATAAGGGTTTACCCTGAAAGAGCATGCTAGTTAACTATGACAAAGATTTTCTTGAACAGGTTGAAGGGTGTAATGAACAAAAAATCATGCCAACAAAACTACTCTCCATTTGGGCAGAGCATATAACCATAATAACATACTCAATAAACTCTCAGAATCAGACACACAAGAATCAAAATAGCATTCTGGATTATTAAGGGTGCATTTGCAGCACCAGACTTTCACTTTTATCAAAACAAAGAGGCCATTGATGTTGCACAATTGAATGAATGTAACAACAAACCTAACTATTCCCAAATCATTCAGACAGAGATTCTTTTCTTATCCTAAATAAAGCAGATTGAGATAAATTTTGATATGGAATTAATTTTCTGAAATATACTAAAAGATGTAAAATGTCATACTCGAGAAAAGCAGCAAATGACCCAAAAATTGGTACAGTTGACATCAAATCCGAAATGGGAAGCTTAGGTTCAGCACCTCATGCACTGCTGAGGAAGCAATGCAATTTGCACTGCGCTAACATTGCAGGGAACAGTTACAATTGTCGGATATTCAATATTCACGACTGGGGATTCCAGTACCATGATCCGAAGAAGTTTGGCAAACCAAATGGAATGAGACAAGTAAGCAAAAAAGATAGGGTCTGATCGGAAAAGCTAGCTACTGTTGTGGCTGCAGCTGATCTTCGAAAAAGGCAACCGCGCTGATAAATGTACGCAGTCGCACTGTAAAAATCACAACTGATCAGAGCGTGATCACAATTTTTAGGTGTGGAAGTTTTGCTAGAATTGGTTCTTATACCAAACCTTCCACCGTTACAAAGCAAGGGGGAAGTTCAGTTCAATTATTGCTAGCAAAAGAGCAAGTAAAAAAAGAATAGATTATTGTCTATGTGTAGAAGTGAGATTGAAAACTGATGATACGTGACATGCCAGCAAAGAGCATCTGTCCCTTCCCACTAGGTCATTAATAAGTCCTATCAAAGCTATCCAAGGGCAACCTTAACCTTAGGCAAGGTACCTTCTCCCATTCCACTGGAAATTAACATGATGCAAAAAGAGTCAATCATAGATTATTGTTCTTGAAAGATTATAGTTCAACAAATATTTGCATAGAACTCATCCACAAACATAGTTCTTCAATAATTCAAACATAGATTTGTGTTCTTCAAAGATTATTAGTTTACATAAAACTCATTCACAAACATAGTTCTTCAATAATTCGAAGCTGGATTAACACATGAAACCTTTCAAGTGAAGGGTGGTGTCATTAGTGAAGACAAGCTGAAGAGCGATTTTTAACTGGGACCCCATTAGTTTGTTCTAAGTATAGAAGTACCCTAAGCACCTTGTTTGTAGTTATTGCCATTGATTCAAACTTGAACCAAATCTGTTGTAGTTGCCTAACGAAGCAATGGTTTGGTTGCTTGGATACAGAATGGCTTTATCAGACCAACTCGTTGTGATATAATCATTCAGGTAGGGACTTTTTTTATTGAAATGAACTAAGTTGGTAAGCTCTTTCATCTGTTGGATGTGAGTGCAATAGGAACATCTGATGCCTGAGGTATCAGTGGAGCTTTGACTTGATCATTTAACTTCAGTCTAAGTTTCGCTCACAGCCAAGCCCAAGAACAGATTCAGTGAACATGTTTAGGATTTGGTAGCATACATCACATCAAAGCAGAATCCCCCAAAGGATTTACAACTAAACAACTACAAGGAAACCTAGATTTTAATGGTGACCATCCAAATGTTAGATTGTCTCTACAAGCCATAGAATGACACCAAGCACCCAAAGCTTACGGATCAGACTTAAACTGCACGTTTCTATTCAATTAAGTGAAACTACTGAACATGCCAAACTGGAAAGTAGCCCATCACTGGCTCGGAAATTGGATATTAAATCCGCATAGGCTAGCGAAACGGATGCTAAGGTTTTGAGATTCCTCGTGCAATTCGACATAGAGAACATCAGGAGAAAAGTCTGTAAGCTATACCTCCTCAACGGGGAGAAGCCCGAGCTCCCCGATCACCCCAGCTGCGCCGCGCAGCTGCGCGCCCATGCCAGAGCCGCAGGTGGGCACCTTGTCGAACATCGAGGCCGAGAGCGACTCAGAGACGAATCCGGCCTGGAACTCGATTGTGCCCTGGTCCGGGTGCGCGACCATGCCGGTGACGGAGACCCAGAGGAAGAGCTTCTTGGCCTGGACGCCGGAGAGGTCGCGGATGGAGCCGTAGGAGAGGGTGCCGGTGATGGTCTTGTCGTAGTAGACGAGGTGGGAGCCGAAGTGGACATAGCAGGTGCCCGCGAGGTGGATCTCGAAGCGGCCCGTGGTCTCATCGAACGAGTAGGAGGCGACGGAGTCCGGGATGAGCCCCTTCGGGAGGCCGTACTTGGGGAGCATGTCGTTCGCCGCGCCGTTCAGCGACGCGCCACCTGCCTGCGCCGCCGCGGTGACGGCGAGCGCGGCGGCAGGCGAGGACGAGGAGGAGGCGCCGGGAAGACATGGCCGTTGGTGGGTTTGGGATTTTTTGTGCCGCTGTTGTTTCCGTGCGAATGCGTAGACTATGGATGGTGGCTTCGCCCGTGTTCCGCGTTCTGGTACGTGGAAGGCTACCACAGCACCCGGGCCTTTAAACTGCTTTTAGTCTTGACTTCTGGATTGCGACTACGTTTTACTACCCACTTTTTGAAATTTCTGCCTTCGATTTTGTATCGTTCTTCTTCTTTTTATTTTGGGCACAGCCAAGTGGTACGGCTTGGGCTGCAAGGCAAATCCACTACGCACAGTTCGGAATTGTGTGCCGGAGACGGTTTGGATTTGCACATTGCCAGCTTCTAGGTCAACAGAAAATACTGTGTGATTTAAATAACGTGGTTTCCTCTATTTATTTTAAAAATGATATAGGAAGAACCTTTACTGTGACTTGGTGGTTTAGTGGTCACCCGAATTTTTATGCTCAACTATATTTTGTGACTGCGAACAAATCAAGCTCAAATACATCTTCTCTAATTATGTGAGGTTAGGGAAGGGCAGTAGGTCTGGTGTTGAGAGACGATTTTGGATTGATGCATGTGTGGAAAAGGATAAGACGATACCAGAAACCTGTTCTTACAACATAAATATCATCAACAGCAAACCAAGACATGTCATGCATGCTACCATCATTTTTTTAAAATGTCTCACCTGTTTAATATTCGAGTGAGCAGACACATTATGATTACTGCAACATCTTGTACGAAAACAAGTTGTTGTAGTCCACAACTACCGATATCTGTAATCCATTTTTTCTGCTTGATTTAGCGTGTGCTAGTTTACCTCGATTTCTTTTCGCTAATGGCAGTATTGACAATTGACCAGCGGCGGCGTAAGTCGGGCACGAGGTCGCCTTCTAGAAATGATACGTAAGCGAGGAGATCATCATGTACCGTCGCTCTCGTTTCTGTTGGCCTGACGGGGCGGCAAGCATCACCCTCCTAATCTGACCACCGGCAGATAGATTGGTTTCAGCCATTGGCGAAAGATTCTTCTCTGATTGTATAAATCCAATGTACTAGTACAAGTATTAGAAGGCGACAGCTATCGGATCAGGAGCAGGATGATGGGTAGGAGTGGTTGGGCTTGATTGCTCCTTGGAGCCTGATGACTGAATGAAAAATCAACGAGATTTGTTTGTACCGTACGTAGAGAAATTCAGAATTATTTCATCTTGGAAGCGAAATGAGTATATATATATTTTTAAAAGATATTCGAAGCGTAATTTGAAACTTACATACTCCCGCAAGGCCAAGTGAAAATTCAGTACTCACCAAATTCGGGTCCAGGCGTCCGTTCAATCATGAACACGAAAGCGAGGATTTTGAGTGGCTCGAGGCTCGAGGCTCGGAGCTACTACACGCGACCGACAGGTGGGCCATCCAGGTCCGACAGGACGCTGGATCACCACGCGTCTTTCCCTTTCCGTGCATGCCTTCCTTGCTGCCAAAGCATCCTTTTGCTGACCTTGCATGATTAGCTCAAAACTTTTTTATTAGTACAGTCACGCTTTGTCCACGGATGAAAAATGAACCAGCCAAAGCTCATGAAACAAGCTGGTAACTCTGCTGAGTTTGGTATCTTAACATAAAGTGATGAGATGTAGCTCATCCAGTCGAGTGTAAGTACTAAGCAAGAAACATGTTCTTTGTTACTAGAATTTTATTGAGCAGAAATAAATACTTTGACGTTGAGACACAACCACCGTTTTCCTGTTTGGTTCGATACTTTGATGTAGTCAAGGAAGATTTGGTCTTGATTGTTTAGGTACGGAAGAACGGGAAAAGAAAGGACGCGACTTATGGGCATAACTAACTGAATATAGGACATCAAACTATTGTTCAACGGCTTAGTCTATACGAATGCTGCTCTCGTTGCTGACGCAGTTAAGCTAACCACCCGTAACTAAGCTACGAGTAAACAACAGCACATCATGTTTTAGTCTGGTTTGCTGACTGATGACGGGGCCCAAGATATGGATGCATGGGCATCAGATGCTGTCATGTTTTAGTGTGGTTTCCTGCTTGCTGCCTCCTGGTCCGGAGTCTGTTTGTCGGAATTACTGAGTATAGTAAAAAGTACTCCTCCATTCAAAATTGCTGTCATTTTGAACTAATCCTTCTGTACTAACGATAGCAATTTGGTAATGGATGAGTACGGTGTTGCATTTATTCAGCCTTAATGTGGCTTATTCGAACTTCAATTGGGCACCTTAGTAGGCCTGAGCGTTCGGTCTACCCGAAATTTCGGTTCGGGTAATTCGGTCTTTTCTAAACTTCGGTCTTGAAGAATTAATACCCAAAATGTCACAAAAGAAATTGGTACCCGAATTATTTGGGTACCTAAATTTTGGTTCGGTCTTCGGTCTTACCCGAAATACCCAAACATACACACAAATATGTAAACTAGTTTCAAAAATTCGTGATAATTTCATATATATGTTACGATAAGGCCTAACTTGTATCCTTTTGACATGGAATTAAACCAATTTAGGCATGTATATAGTCAAGTTAATAATTAATTAATCATAATGGAACTAATTTGTGTGAATTGACCTTGTGCTAGGTGTTGTTTGGGTAGTTCGGGTATCCGAGGGTGGTACCCGAACTTGGAACGAAAATTTCGGTTATCCAATACACTTACCCGAAATATTATCCGATATCCGAAATTTCGGTTCTTTCAGTCCCGGTCTCGGTTTTTTCAGTTCCGATTTTTCGGTCTCGGTTTTTTTGCCCACCCCTACACCTTAGCTTCTAGCAAGTCCAGAAATAAGACCTAACACGGTGCAGGCAGAGAAGCATCGTTCACTATACATTGTAGGGTACATTCATGCTATACTGTACTACTCAATCTAAAAAATATGAATGGATGATGTTTACACATGAAAAATGTGGCACCTTGACATCATATAAGGCATCTGGCAACTAGTAGCTGGATACAATCCACGTTTAAACAAACAAAATGCACAGCTGCAATGAACAGCAGTCTGGCACAAGGGAATGAGAGGAGATAACAGGCAAAATATATTTTAAAAAATCCTTGATAGCTTAAGCTTAAACAAGCTCAGAAGGGACCCAACAGATAAGAGTCATATCCAAATGGTCCAGGAGGCGTAATCAAAACACACCCAACAGCAGGATTTACATGATAAAGAGTCATATTCCTAATGAAACGATATGTAAGGACTACTGCTTGATCTCAGCCTTCCTTTTCTGCCACAGCCTGTCCAGTGAGCCGTCAGCGTCACCCTGTAAGAACAAAATTACGAAATCAGAATCTGGTAATATAACTACCACGTCTTGCACAAATGATAAGATATAAATCAATACTCAGGTCGTAGATACATTAACATCATCCTTGAACTTGAGTTATGCAAGTGTGCGCAAACAAAGCTTGTATATTACAATATAAGCTTTAACTTAGTTATTAAGTACTCCCTCCATATGGATTTTGTTGTCCATTTTAAATTGCATGCACTGTCCTAATGTCAATAAAATTCATCCAGAGGGAGTAGTATGAGGGTGATCTCCAGCAACAAACATGCCTAACTGGCATGTGTGCAATAACATGGTTAATATATAAAAATTTTAAGTTTCAACTTTAGTTATGTAAGCTTTAACAAAAAAACAATGTTGGATTGATCAATTATGTGAGCTGACTGCATTTACCTAAATGAAAGCACAACCACAACGGCACATACAGTAAATATAGATAAAAACTGACTCAATACAATTATGATTCCCAATGTCCAGTAACTTTTGCAAGTTGCCGAACGAAAGGAGAAGTAAAATATGTTTTTCACAATACATATCGGCATTCACCACTGTCAGGAAGTCAAATACACAGCACACAATAAGAAATTCATGCACACTTGCAGTTGAAAGTTGTGTATGCAATCTTTGGTTCGATTGCCAACATAACCAGAGTGCAACAATGAGAACAATAATCACCTGAGCACGGACAAACCCAGAGAGAGCGAACGTGGTGAACTGGCCATTGTACAGACCATTTTCATCCACGTGCCCGATGTTGATCTGGACAGAGGCATGGTCCTTGGCTGTGATGATCCTGTTGGTGGCAGAGCTGCAAGAACCAAACAACACAGCTCAGCACACCCGCATAAATTACAATGCAGAGCAAACAAGACACACGGGGAAGAATTTACCATTTCCTGGGGACATAGAGGTCCACCATCTTACCCTCCTCGTTCTGCATGGCAGCAGCTGGGGGAAATACCACGACGACTGCAGAGCACAGAATTAAACTATCAGGCACATATGTAACTGAAAGAAACTACATAGTAGCAGCTAATATATGGATGTAACGATGGAAGCTAAGCACATATTTAGAAGGAATCCAGTTCGGTCAGAATCCCAAGGGCATTAAACGAGAAAACAGTACAAGGAACTCATGGCAGTGACAGTGAAAACGAAAATAATTATCGAACGATAATCCACTTTGACAAATAAGGCGTTACGCTCTACCAGTCTAGCACCTCACACACGAAGGCAACTGGATCTTATCTTCTATACGCAGTTAGGCAACAAAATAAATACATAAATCTTTGTACGGGACCGATAACTTCGGTGGTTGGAATGTGATATCTACTTGTTCCTTCCTAGAGCATTCTATTACTCGCAAAGGAGATCGATTACTCACAAACTAACAACCAACTCCAGATACTAGAGCGGCCCCTCGTCTAGCAACTGGCGCCTCTCTGCACGCGCGCGCTAACTGAACTGAAGCAAAGTAGGCGGAACTCGAGATCCACGCTACTTACCCTGGTCTCTCGAACGGAAGGAGGCGAAGAAGGTTGCAGGGGAGACGGAGATAGCGGCGGTGGCGGCGGGCGAATAGAGACGAGAGGACCTGAACCCTAGTGTTCGGAAGAGAAGCGGAGACGTCAGACGTGGGCTTGTGTCAAGTTCTCCATTCAGACCTCCCGTCACGCACCTTTTGATGGCCCAATTGACCAGCCCATGTAGAATGCTACCCACTAAAATCTCGAATTCTAACCCCCCACCAAAAAAAAGTAGTGCGGAAGTATAACAGAAATTATTGTGCACAGTCTCCTTCACTTTAATTAACCCTGAACTGATGTCCGTGTGTAACTGTTGCTGTACGGTTCGCAAAAAAACAAAAACTCAATTTAACGGCACGTATGATCTGTTTGGTCGTTTCCACTTCATAATTGACCCCTTCACTTGCCATTTGTACTGCCTCGTACTCTTACCATGGATTCAGAAACCATAAACTGCTCGGTTTTCCGTACAACAAAAACCAAGCGATAAACCGTAAAAATTGAACGAAAACCGTTTTGCTACAGTAACTAGGTTGACCGATAACTCCGGTTTTCAGCTGTTTTTGAATCCATGACTCTTACTGAGTCACCAATCCAGGGCTTTATTTTTTCATATTAGATGCAGTTTTCCAAACCCTGTCAGATTGATACTTTGCAATGCTGTTGTTCAAATGATACAGCTGGTACTCACGAAAGAGAAAGGATCCTCCTCAAGTTCCAGTGTGCCTAACCCTACTATAAATCATCAGCAAATTAGTGATATTTACTAGATCTAAAATGTTGAGTAGCTACAGCTGACACAAAGCTGAAGCTTGAGGCGATGGTATACAGATTTACATGTACCGCCATTTCAATTCTGTTTCCCATTTAGGGATTAGGCCCAATATTAGCACCCCGGCTTCTGAAGGAGCGAGTCAGCATTACAGTCAACTCCTGCCTCTGTTAATGTAACTTGTATGCGACATCATAAGCTCAGATGATGCCTTTGATCAGTGGATACGAGTGTTCTGGTCTGAAATTCGAGGAACCTCTGATTATCCAAACGAAGAGCAGTTCTCCACTTCTCCTGACTTCAGGCACCGTGTGTCATGAGCGGCTGATATTTTGTGTAATCAATACCATTTAACCTAACACAACATAAGATCTGCTCAGGCAGTTCTTCAGCTCTATTTCCCTGCAGTTAGAAGTTCGAACCGGAACGGTAAATAACTATCTTTTTCTCCATAAGAACAAGAAAGAAAAACTTGCATAGCAAGTTAAAATGTGACCATCAGTTACAAGTGACACACCTGAATGGTCAGCCCAACATCTAGAACGCACACTTTTAACCTGTCCAAAAAGGTTTCAAAACCTTTCCTTGAAATGTAGCTGAATCTGTGCATGTCGATGTCAATCTCAAAGTAGTTGTCACCCTGCACAAAAAACAAAACATTCTTCAGGATTCATAAAGTAATGTAAGTTAACCTTATATGGATGAAAGAAAAGAAATTTTTGTAACAGTGCATTAATTTCTATGACAGTGGTACTGAAGCTAAAGTATGTAGATTAATACTATAAGAACTAGCGAATTTAGAGAAATAAAATCAACTAACCAAGTAAAATTCATGTTGTGGTCTAGAAAGCACAGGCTTCTCGTTGTATGCAGTCATCAGCTTCCTTTCGGCTGCACTTAAAGGAATATCCTCAATATTAGCCACCCGCCCAAGAATCTTTAGCCGTTCTCGGAATGGTATCGTTGTTTCCAACGGAAACGCTTTTATCTTCTCTACATGATCATCAACCAATCTCTGTTTGGGAGGGAGAAAAAAAAGGGAATTATGCACTGATAAAATACATGAAAAGAACACTAACATGTAACAGGGGGATTCAATATCCTGCTGAAACTGTGCCTACGCTGACAGTTGATGGATCATCAATCACAAACCGTTATAGTTTAATAAGCAAAACAACATTTTGACATGTAACATGTCTTATCTAAGTTGCATGTGAAAAAATCAGCACCACATGACTACATTGCGTAGTTGTGGTATGCACTTTTTCTACAATCAATAATCCTAACAGCCAAAGGGTATATGCATGTACCCACCTATATTTGTGGCTCTAGGATCCCAAAAATTTATCTATCAATAAATCAATAATTCAAAGTTCCGATGTAAGAGGAGCACGCCTATAATTCTAAAACCTACAGAATAATATAAAAATGCACATTCCATATAATTGGATTAGTAAAAAAATTTCATAGTTTCAGCATGTTCAGAAAAAAAGGACCTAAATGATCATTTTAACATAATGAGGCTTTCCTCCAACAAACTGCATTTGTGAAGGAATAAAGGCATACATAATTATTATTGCATACACAATAAAAAACAATATGCACTAAAGTTCGATAGAGATATTTGAGACAGGTGAAGATCATACCGTGATATTATCAATGAACGAATCTGGAAGCTCTTTTGAGTAACCTTCAGAAAGCCTAAAATATAAAACAAAGCTCATTCCTTCCCCATCAGTTTCATTCTGAAACAATGAAGCGGGATATAATGGGACCTGAGGAAAAATAAAAATAATGTCAAGTTCAACTCAAATCTATAATATCAAGCGGGATATTGATGGTCCTTATGTTCAACTGAAATCTATAATATTGTAATTAATTATTCTCAAAAAGAAGTACAACGCTCAGAAACTGCTGCAAATTTCTTAACTCAAAACTCAAAAGAGAAAAAATCGCCCTGTGCAAGGCTAATCGATTCATTCAAGGCTTCAACCAAGTCCTCTGAAGTTGTTTTGGTAAATTATTACTTTGTGAAAGACATAGGTATCAGGTACTACCCATATAAAACTATGAACATGCTCCAAGCACCTAGACATACAGTTTGTTTTCATCATCTTATAACTAACTTGGCAAGTACATCTATGAATAACGATTTGACGAATTCAGGAGTGTTTATTAAAGTTTCACCACCTCAAACAAGTGAATTGATGTGTGTGCAGTTTCGCTTACCTGTACATTGACTACCAAAAGAGGCGGAAGTTTGCTGGAGAATTGAACATCAGGAAGTTTAACGAATCGAGATATATGATTGAGCTTTTGTGACGATAAGTAGACATCAACTCCAAATGGGTAATATGCAGCATAATTCGGAGCGAGTTCTTTCTTCTTATCCCTGGGAAAGTGCATTTTGAAACTAAGATAAACACCAATAGAAGCATCCCAGATCTTTAAATATATCAGGAGCATGATAGATCAAAACCCAAATAACAATATTTACCTAAAATAGTTTGATCCACGGACTCGGAATGTACCAGGATCAACGTGAGACCAGCTGTTGAGAACTTTTGTTTCCAGCAAAGAAAACTGTACTTGCGAACCAGCTAGAGGCCTTTCAAGATAACCTTTTGTAGACACTGGAAAGACAGAGAAAATATCTTGCGTTAATAGATTTTTGAGCCAGATCTTATAAAGTAAGAAACAAAATACTTCTAGCACTTCATTCGAACATTTGCAGCAAAAACTAAAGTAACATATTGATATGTTTGTGCAATTTGGGTGCGCGTGTGGTGTTGCTTATAACGTAATCTCGAGTTAGCCTGATGGAACCTGATGATGACAGAGAAGTATGTAGAACCTTTACGCTTATGCAGTACAACATTGTAACTGCATCTTTCTAGTGTGCTGGTACAACAGTCTTATTAATACAATAGTAACACTGAATGAAAAATAGTTTAGTTTGATGGAATGAACAATGCAACCAATGAAGATATTGCCACCAATTGGAAGCATCAATTCTCTGTGTTACTTTTCACTTTTTCTTCTTCTTTTAGTTAGCTTAATAAATTGTCTTATGGATACACATAATTTCACAACAATAGTTCATGAAAGGGGCCAAACGAATTGCTAGGAAAATTCAAAATCGTCAAACATAGTAATATGTGAAAGTGTCCATCTTCCATGTTAAGGAGAAAACAGGTTGAAACTGCAATCCAATTTGGTTTCGAACAAAGCTTAACCAAATGGCTTATGAAGAAATGCTTACATAGTGCAGAAGATGGATGAGCTTCCCCGGACTTCTTCTTGAATGAGAGCTTCAAAGAAGGCATCTTCATGGAATGAGTCGGGCTGGAGGAAAGAGCTCTCTTCTTCTCATTGACGCCAACAGCAGAAGCCATACAAGGCAAACAGTTACTTGGGAGAATACCGCAATCGTCCAGCATCCTTCCTCCATGAGCACTATCATCGCCAGAAACACTCGCCGCATCCTCATGGCTCACAGAGGACCGCACACCATTCTCCGAGCTCCTTGACAGCTCACTGGACTTTGGCTTTCTATGGTGTTGGTCACCAGCAGCATTGAAACTGCCACCGTTGCCATCTCTGATGCTCAATGCTGCTTCGTTCTCAAATCCATTCAGCGAAAAAGCATCTGCAAGTGCAAAATGGAATAAGTGCACGCCATTCAATAAATTAAAAAAAAAAAGCATATGCAAAATTAAAAGAACTTGACGCCAATCAATGAAAAAGCATCAGCATGAAAAAGAAGAGCTCAGCAGGTCCAACGAACACTGAAATCAACTCATGCGGGGACCTAGCTAGCCTAGTAGGTTACTACTGGATCATGATATCACTCTTACCATCTTGCACGCTGTGGAAATCGTCCTCGCCATCCGACTCGCTCATCGCGAAGGAGTCGTACCATGCCTCCTCAATGCTCCCGGACACTGCAGCAAGAAAGTTTCCGGATTCACGTCAGGTCAGCCTTGACTCACGAATGCCAATTGACGCAACGAACTGCGTCGCGGTACTACTTCTACCCCGGATACTATCTAAAATGTAACCCCACTCTAGTGAACGAGCTACCGCGAGGCGGGAATTAAAAAAACCAGAAAGTATTGTTGCTGGACGCGCACGATCCCCAGATGCGGTAATTTAATTTAGTCCCCCAGGAGCGCAATCTCGCGCCCCATGGTCCCCCGGAGATCAGAATCCAGCCCCGAAGCGAAGCAAGCAGGAAGCCCGCTGGGCCGTCCCACCCCAACGGCACCCACCTTGGAACGCGGGGTTGCTGTAGGTCCGGTGATCGGCGGCGACGTCGGCCCCGGCAGCCGAGCCGGGCACCTCGGCCTCCTGGATGGTCTCCATGGACGCGGCGCGCGAGGGCGCCTTCCTCCGGCCCTTCCCCCGCGGCGCCCGCGCCTGCGCCGCGCCCCGGTGCCGCCGGCGCCGGAGCGCCCGGCGGCGTCGCCCGACCGCGGCGTGTGGGGCTTCCCCACGCACGCGCTGGGCCGCGACACGCACGCCCCCATCCCTCCCTCCCTCCTCCTCGTCCCGGCGAGGCGAGGCGAGGCGAGATCGGAGCAGGCGCGGGGCGGCGGTTCGCGCGGAGGAGGAGGAGGAGGATTTCCAAGGGAGGAGGGCAGGGGAGGGCCGCGGCGTGGCGCGGCGCGACGCGAGGTTCGCGGCGGTGTGGTGGTGGTGGTGGTGGTGAAGGAGAATGAGGTGGCGTGGGCTGGCTGGCTGGCTGCGGTGCGGTGCGGCGCCTGCGCTTCGTGATTTCGTCTCGGCTTTGCCTGCTGTGGCTTCCCCACACGAGTGGGTCGGGTCGGCTCGGGCAGGGGATGATGATGCTGGGGGTTCGTGGACGCGGTCCGTGGTAGGCGGCTGGTCGTTTCGTTCGTGTCGCGGCATGCTTTTCTAGTTGAGGTGGTGGGGCCCGTGAGCTTATTTTAATTTTTTTGGTGGGAGTTGGGGGGACCCCGCGACGGGACTGGTACGCGCGACACTGTTGACCGGTACAGGTGAGGTTACTGGCGTGCGCTTGTACTGCTGCATGGCATGGATGGTGTCACGATGCCGGGGCACGTAGGGACTTGCTTGGCTCGCATCAGGCAATCCCGTGGGGTAGAGGTATCACGCACTTGATTCTTTCATTTATTTCTCGTTATTTTTTTGTGAAGATATCTCTCGTTATTAGACTAGTATAATTTTAGAATCCTGATAGACATATCTAGTAGATGTTGCTAATGATGTAATCGATATCTCTAAACAATAAGTAGCTTAGATCCTAAGCAAGAACGAAGAATCCATTTTTTTTAGTTTTATTGCCATGATAATTCACCATCTTTTTTCCTTATAACGGAGTGATATTGTTGTTTAGAGATCAGAGGTTTAGGCACAGGGCCAACAGCTAGGAGGAGCGCAGTGAATGATTAACACGGTGGTTAAATCCCTCCCCGTTACTATTCAATCCTCAAAGAAATTCAGTATCGTGAAAACATCATAGGATGTGAAAATGGGATTAGATAGTTTAGGTGGTTGAATGTTCTGTTTTACCAGCAACCTCGTGCATAGATTATGTAGGTGCACGTGCATCTCGACCTTTGTGACCCTACCATCCCATCATCCATTGATCTTGCAGGACGATATGAAGGTCACAAAATCTCATCAGCCCTAAAATTGCAACTTTAGGTACTAATCTAAAAAGAAGTACAGTAGCTGTCATGAATATTAATGCTAGATAGTTAACTGTAAGAAGAAGTAAGACGAATGAATAATGAAAATGCATACGGTACGTAATTGCATCTAGGAAATGCTTCACTCGGCAAGCGAAATTTGAAGCCAGCACGCTATTTAATGCCACAATGTGGGAAGTAAATAGACGCATCACATCACTCATCACGCAACGTTCCCTCGGCTGGAAGGCAGCGCTCGCCTGTGTGTTCCCCATCGGCACCTTTTCATCAGTCCATGTGGGCTTGGTCCACGACGCCGCCGACGGCAGTAATTTTTTTTCGTTTTGGAGGACAAGAACTGGAAGAAAACGGTTGGTGCGCGCGACAGATGGGCAGGTGGCACCGCCACATGACGTCACTGTTTCGTGTGCCATGGAGTATTAAAGAAACAATTCTTTTCCTCCCAACTTGATGCACCAAAATATACTACCAAACAATGCTTGTCCATTTTGTTCTTGGGAACTTTTCCTTATCACCTTTTTTTTGACAAATCGTTATCGCCTTTAATGTTTGTAGCCTGATTGACTCGTCTGAAATTCTTGTACTCCTCCTTTTTCTTTTTCTTGACATTAGGATAATCACTTTAGTGAAAATTTGTACTACTAACTAAACTATCCTAATGTTAAGAAAATAAAAAATGGAGCAGAACACTAATTATAGCAGCAGACGCTTCATGAATTTCACAGTATTTCGTGATTTCTTTCTTGCAAAACACGGTAACAAGATACTCATGATGCGTGTTTAATGTTTTGTATTTACTGTCATATTAAACACTATAGACTAGGCGTTAGGCCATTCTGAGTGCAAAGATTTATTATGTAGTTTTCAATAGTGTCATGTCATCCTGTAACTTTTAAATAGCTAAATGAAACTATGTCTCTCAATGCTAAGTTCCATTTCACAATTTCATATGCTTGTACATCACTTAAATGTTTCTATCAAGTGACCAATAGAAATTGTTTAATGTGTAGAGATGAATCTCAAACTCTCTCAATAGAGTTTCATTTTGGTTTCAAAGTATTGGTAACCATGTACACCAAGTTTCATCCCTATGAAACACAATTTTTCTCTTTTCTTCATAAATTTCATGCCACATCATCAGTTTTTGTTACTATTTAATATAAATGAAACTTGCATTGAGAACAAACTTATCTAGCTTGGATCATTTCGTTGGGGGATAACGTGAAATTGACACTTGTTCTGTTTTGACAGTCCCAAAGTTTTTGTTCTCTTCCAAGCCGACGATGTTTCCACTTTGCAAGTAATTTTTTCCTTTATTTTACGTGAGTGATTTGACTTAATCCAATGCACCTTGCTCCAGATTACTTTTGACGGGAAGAGATGCACTATCTCAAAGTCAAAAGAATATAATCATATCAAAAGAAAAAAGATAGGACACGGACCTGCGGTACGAGCTTATATGTGGCGGTGATTTTTTGGTGTATATAAAAACTTGAACGCTTCATACTACACGACCGTGTTGTTTGAAGCTTTGGTTTGCGCCAAGCTAGAAAGGAGAAACAAAATATTCTCACGGCTACTAAAAATATAGTTACGCAGAATTTTCAAATATGCTTTCGTTGGCTTCCTGATGAAACATGGTTACATGGACATGCAACAACTATATGACGGCGACGGGAGACTGCCAGATGCGTGTCGTTGGAATCATTTTCTTTTCTCAGACTCGAGTGGCCGAGGGGACCTTATTTTCGAGGCACCTAAAATGTCCACGTGGACGTCGTCGATTCGTTCTGTTCATATTCGTGTTGCCGTTCTTCTAGAAGACGTCAACCGCGGAATCGGAGCGTGTCAGAGTGCTCGAGTCATCACTTGACTGTTGACTTTGCTTAGCTATAAACACAGACAACACAAACTATAT